>ML682060.1:22470307-22511803 GCA_007922195.1 Podocnemis expansa
CCAGCAGATGTCAGGGTAATTGAAGTCCCCCATGAGAACCAGGGCCTGTGCTCTAGAAACTTCTGTCAGTTGTCCACAGAATGCCTCATCCACTTCCTCCTTCTGATCTGGTGGTCTGTAGCAGACACCTACCACAACATCCCCCTTGTTGCTCTCCCCTCTAAACTTAACCCACAGACTTTCAACTGGCTTGTTTCCACTTTCATAATGAAGCTCTGAGCAGTCATAGAGCTCCTTTACATATAGTGCTACTCCTCCCCCTTTCCTTCCCTGCCTGTCCTTCCTGAACAGTCTATACCCATCTATTGCAGAGCTCCAGTCATGCAAACTATTCCACCACGTCTCTGTTATCCCAATCATGTCATAGTTCTTTGTCTGCGCTAGTACTACCAATTCCTCCTCCTTGTTTCCCAGGCTCCTTGCACATGTATGTTTGTTTCAGATCATCTGACTATATATGGTCAAATAGAGCATGTGCTCCTGAAAGTGAGTCTTCCATTACTAAGTGGTATTCGGGTTGGACACTGGTGTCACGTAATATACTTCATTATTTGCAAAACATAGTTGCTGTGTCCATGATGGTGTCCTAAGTTCGTGTCCATGATGGTGTTCCGAAGTCCTTATTTGTGTATTGCAGCCAGCAGTTTGTAATCAGTGTTTGCTTTGAAACTACAGCCATAGAGAAAGTCATGAAATGTTGTACATCCATAAGCTAGACCTCATCCCTTTTTCACTTTGTGTACACATCTTCTGTCTTGCCCCTACCTGCATGTGAGTGTTGAGCAATCATGTTCACAACCCAGTAATAGTACTGCCCCCAGCCCTTCTTCTAAAGCATTTGTGGAGAGTTTCTCTTTCAATGGGTCAAAAAATTACAACACAGAAGCTGGTACCAGAAAGTCCCTTAAATCACTTTCATGCTCTGGCATCCAAGCCCACTGGATGAAGGAGCCTTAGGTGAACTGTACAATTACATATGAAATTGCTACCATAATTCAATATGCCAAGAAGCCTTTGGAATTCTGTTTGTTGTATTTGCAGCATGGTTAGTGTTGCTTGAATCTTTGATTCATTGAGCTAGATTCTCTGAGGTCAATTGTGTGCTCTCAAATATGTTGTTCTGTTATTTAAAACGAATATTTGGCCTTGTTCAGTCTAATAGGTTATTAGCTCTCTCAGTGCCCAGTACTCTCCTCAGTCATTCCTGATAATCAAGAATGCCCTGAACCAAATTATCAGGTTGTCAGTTTTCACTTTAATATTGAATTTTCAGCACAGAGGTGTTGCATATAAGGTGCCAATTTTTCCCCTCTCTTCTCTCTTTAAAAGCTCATTATAAAAATAGAGGTGGCTGAACTGTTTGGAGCATATGTATATCTGATAGTCTATTTATCTGTTCTCCAGCTATTCTTTTTTTAAGAACTACTAGGACCTTCACTTTTGCTGTCCTAACCAAACCACAAATGCCCTCCATTTCCAGCCCAGTTTCAGTAAATCTGCTTCCTGTGAAGTCAGTCACATAAAGCAGCCATGAACACTTATTTGTCCATTGAAGCAATGTGTTCTGTTCCTATGCTAGAATTAGTTCAGGAGCAAAGATCCAAAGGAGTAGCCGTGTTAGTCTAGTTCACTAATACTAACAAACAAGGAAATCTGTGGCCCTTAAAGACTAACATTTATTTTTTGCATGAGCTTTCATGGGAGAAAATCCCACTTTGCCTGAGTAGTCTTTAAGGGCCACAGGAATCTTGGTATGTTTGAAAGTGTAGATTTGAGAGTTCATGGAGATCTGTTAAAATATTTCCAGTGCATCTAAATGGCTGAAGCAACTGGCTCATGCCATCTCAGCAAACAGTTAAGTTAGGGGAAGTAAAAGTATTTTTTGTGTTGTTTTTTTTCATGTTTTTATTTAACCCTTTTGGGTCATCCAAGACAGCTGTAGTCATCCACCTTTTCTTTTTCCAACAGTCACTGAAGAGTGTACATAGTCTGTTGGTTCTTCTGTTCTCCAAATAATGTCATGTTGTGCAGCTTCTTCTAGTCTCTCTTTTTTTTAAGGATTGTGGAACTTGTTTGTGTAACATGATTCTCCACCTTCTCTTAACATTTCTTTTATATTATTGAGGACAATGAAGTTCCTGTGACTATATCTTCATATGATCCTATGAATATTTTTTCATATCTGATCCTTTTTCTGACATGCTGTGGTAATACAGCCCCTTACCAAGGCCAAATACCTCACACATGTGTAGGCCCAAGATTGGTTGGTTGTTTCTGTGTACCACACAAACTGTTTATTATTTGCTCTTTGTATTTAGTGTCTGTATGCTCTCCTGACAGTTTGTCCTTCCAGTATAGTCTTTCACAAACACTTTAGATTTTTCTACTTGTATGTTCTCCATATATCTCTTGTTACATTTACTTGTGCCCAGGTTTCTGTCTTTGTCATACAAGTGCAATGTGTGCACAACTTTAGATTTCTCAGTCCCAACTGTTTAGCTTGAGTAGCTCTTCCTCTTCACTGAGGGAATTCTTTCTTCATTTAATACATGCGCTGTACTGCTTTCTTTGCATGTTTAGCATGATGATTGAGCTTTTTACAGTTTTGACTCATTCACCTGAATGCTGACTATTTTTTCTGTACTTGTGCTACGTCACTGACATCGTTTCCTGCTTTCATTGATTCCAACTTTGTTTTAATTTCAGTGAACTTTTGCAAGACTATTTCAGTTTTGTTCTTTGCCTGCCTTAGGTGGTGGTGTTTCTGTTGTTCAGCTGCTGGGCACATACATAGTGTCAAATCTAGTGTCACATCCATTTCTCTTAATCGTTTGTGAACTTTTAGTTACACCCTAGCACAATCTGCTCTTCAATGACACATTCTTTTAACATTCAGCATTCACAGGACTGAATGTTTAGATGCCAGTCTGTGACAAACTCCTGTTCTGCTGTATTGTGTTCTCATGCCAAACATCGATGTCCTAAGAAATGAGTCTGACACTTTCTCTAAACATTTTGCAAGCACAGTCCGTATTTTTTCCTAATTCTCAGAGTGAAGGTGGGAGAAGGAAGAGTTTAGTAAGATGAGCTCTGTAACTGCTGTTCCAGTAACAGCAGTAACACTGATATTCAGCATCCTATGCCTTAAGTCCTTGCACCATGTCGTATGTCTAACAGATGAGCAGACCACTGTCAAGACAAACCCTTTATTATGAATAGAAATTGTGTATAGCAACATATTTCTACTGCTCTTTGTAGCTGCGGCCTGTGACTGCCCTATTCTGAGCAGCTTTGTTTCTCTTCCCATAAGGAAATATCCCAGGAAATCAAATACTGCATCTAGAATAACAAAAGGTGGGTAGCATTATTTTTCATTTCCTTGTGGACCCATCTCTTAGCAGAGGATTTGATCATGTCCAGTTGAAGTCAGTGGAAGTGGGAACAGGACCTTGATCAGTCCTATACCCAAATAATGACCCTTTATTGAGAATCAGAATCTAAACCATTTCCTATATGGAATGAATCATCTCTGCCTCCAGTTTTAGTTAGGGCTTGCTTATCCAGGAAAAAAAAAATGTAAGGGTCAACCTGCAGTTTTCCCCGTCACCCCCAAACCCAGTCCTCACTGACTCTCTGATCTTCCTTGCTATGTTGTCCCCTCTGACAGAAGGACCTTCTGTGTGCCTATGAAGAAAGAGGCCCTTGGAGTCAGTAATGGAATAGAATCACATCACTCTGAACTGCTTTTTTTAAAGTGACTTTCCTTGTTCACAAATAGAACTTTTTGGATTCCCCCCCCCCCCCGAAGATTTTCCAGTGGAAAATGCACTTTACAGTTTGCTAAATGGTTGTTTTCCATCAAGAAAATCAAAATTGTGTGTTTCATTTTGGGTCAATTCAACCTGAAGTGGAATATTTCAGTTTTTAAAATATATTTTGTTTTGCATTAGTTCAAGGAATTAAACCGCATTTTAAAAATAACTTAGGTTGAGCCCAGCCCATAAAATGTAGGAATGACCAGGACTGGTTTTTAAAGATGGAAAAACAGTTTTATCAATGAAATGAGATTGTATAAGTCAAAAGTTTGTGGTGTTTAAAAAAAAAAAAAAAAAAAAGCCATAATCCAAACTCAGGGGAAATCAATATTCAACAATATAGATGGATTTTTCTGTAGGGAATTAAAGCTCAGACAATGTAATTTAAAATTTAATATTTCAATTTCTTCTTGCCATTTATTATTCTTTAAATTATAAAACAATTCACAGAAGTGTCCTCATTTTTAATGTGCCCTTATTAATTTAAATGAACATATATTTAAATTGAATTCTGGATGAAATAGGCTAGAAACAAATGGACAGATTTTGCTACTGTGTTCAGTGGCATGCCTCAGAATGTGGTGGTACTGCAGCATGAATAAGCATGTCAAAACTAGGTCCAAACATAGAAAAAGACATGAAATACTCCAATAGCTCAAAGTTGCAGCTAGCAAAATTCACATTTGAAACAAGGAATATGCTCAACCATTAGGGTAAACAATTAATTGATGTCTTTAAATCAGGATAAAAAAGATGTTTTGGTTACACAGCAGGGTATTGGACTTGACATCGGAGTTAGAGTAAAATTCCATGGCTTGTATTATGCAGCAAGTTAGGCTAGAGTACAGTAATGGTATTTTAAGCCTAGTAATCCATAAATGGGACATGACTGTTCCTCATAAACCTGTTTGGATGTGTGTGGTGTGTCAAAAGGGTGATTTAAGTCATATGGATATTTTTATCTATATTTTCTCTAAGCAAGCCTGCAGCATGTGGTGTTATTTATCTACCACACCATTAAATGGACATTTTGAACGTGGGAGTAATATAATTAAAACAATACACAGAAGCAAATTAACATCAACAGGGATTTTTTTTTTAAAAAAAGGGCTATTAAGGTGCATAGATATAAAACCAGATTATTATGTGGTATCTTTAAATAAAATAACACCTAGGTGAGAGCAATACCAGTGTGCAACAGTAGGAACATCACTGCCCCAGGGCAAGGTCTGGGGCATGGGCATGGGCCACGCTCCCTGGCCATGATCTGGCACCCGGGCTCGATCTGGTGTTGGGTTCCTGCAGCCACTAGCCTCGGCCTGGATCCCTGGTGGGGGACAGGACAGGTAGACATGGGCGCCAATACAGGCAACCTGGCCTCAATCCCCAGCCCTGGATCCCTGATCAGGGACAGGAGAGGCAGGAGCCACCCTGGGCACTCAAGGCACTGGCGCTGGGACTCGGGTGATGTGTCCCATGTGCCAGGCACCAGCAACGCCCCTGTGCAACAGTTGTACTCATTGCATCTCAAGTAGTGTGTTGCTGCGCAGAGTATTGCTGGAGAGGTGAAAGAGTAATATGGAGCAAAGGAATACTGCTATACATTTGTAATGTGCACCTCTGAAGATGAACTTCAGCATTCACAATCTATTTAGGGAATTTTCAAATCGGAATATATCTTTAAAGCCCTGTGAAGCACATTAGCCACGTGACTCCCTTTGATGTTAATGGGTAACTGGAAGCTAAATCTTAGCACCATTTTTTGAGAAATCATCCCTAGCATTTATTTTGTAGTTACTTTGGCAAACCAGTCCCTGCATTAGAACAGGATAGTATGAGACAAAGGGGAAAACAAATCCTAATATTTTCTGAGCATACTATGAATTATTTAAATGTGTTTTAGTAATAGATAAGCTAAGTAATTACCTATGTTGTAGCTAAGTGATAAGTAATCAGAGTTTTTACAATCAGTAATTTCAGCTTCCTTTGGACTTTTGTGGTCGTTTTATGTGACTTGTTGGGCTATTAAACTAGAGTTCCTGAAGGTTACATTGGTGTACAGATTATTCAGTCCACATTTTTCAGTGAATGGGTGGGTATGGAAAGAGAACATGCACACTCAAATCTTCATCTAGGCTTGGTTCTTCTACTGATGTTGATAGCACAGTTCCCATTGAAATCATTATTACAGATTCTAAAGTCCTGATTCGGAGAAGTACAGAATGTTTGCATCTCCTGTTGAACTCAGTAGAAAATTCAACACCTCTGAAAACCAAGTTGTAAAGATATACTAGTAGCAAATAACCTATGTATTAGAAGTCTGAGAAATGATGGTTAAAAATAATTGTGTATTGAAATACCAGTGACTAAATCCTCAGCTGTGTTGTAGCTTCATATGGTTGAGACCAGAAGCTGTCTCCAGTTCTAACTTGGCCCAATTTTGACCGGCCCAAGGGAAGTTTTAAACATGTTTAAACTTGCATTGGTATTGAGGGGCTATTGTACAATTAATGATTGCTGAATTGCAAACCCCAAAACATTTTTTTTTTTAATGTTGGAGGACCTACTCAGAAGGGCCTGGAGAACTTAGCAGAGTCACTCTTTTTATGGTCTTGGTGATCTGACAGTTTGGCAGGGATGTCAGGATTCTTCCATATCAGGGAATTCTCGAGTTCCAAAGAGGTAGCCACGTTTAATGTAGTTCATCAAAACAAGCAAGGAGTCCTATGGCACTTAGACTATGAAATTTATTTATCATATGAGCTTTCATGGGAGAAAACCCCATTTAATCAGACTTTATGAATATGGGGGGACTAGGGCAATTTTAAAGTCCTGTAAGAAGCACAAAGTTTCAGTATTGGTGGGCTGAGATCTAGTCAAATAAATGCTTAGTGCTGTTTCCCTGTGAAAAAGTTTGAACACTCTTAAGATGAAAGGTGCATACAAATGATAACTGATTGTGATTGGGGTACAAACAGCTGTTATAAGTTAGTTTTCAATTAAACCAGTGACTCCAGAGCTGAAGCATAATGGAAAATGAGTGAAAACTGTTTTGGACATCTTCTAATATATCAAAGCCAAGCAAGGGATGTATCTCAAAGGCATATGTTGAGAAACTGATTATATATCTTAAGTAGAAGTTTCTTCAAAGAAACAAGGTGTGCAAAAACGTAATTCATAATCAAAGGCTGGGAAAGAATAAATATGCATAACTTAACACAATTCTTAGAAGTAGCAGAATATCCTATGATTTCTGCAAACTAATCTGAATCAAACATTTGGGGGGGGTGTTTTTGTTGCTTGCTTATAGATATAATGCAGTATCTAAACATTTAAAAAGGGATCAAGTGGCTTTCATCAATATTTCAGGTAACAGTACTAGAAAAAGTAGCTGGCATTGGTACCAACTTAGATCATTCTTGAGGGAGGAGCAAATTCAAGCCCGTCCGTCCGTCCCCAGTTCTGTCCTGATGCCCTTTCTTGTCCCTCTCCTTTAGCAGGGAAGCTTGGTCTCCATCAGTCAAGGAGTCTGCTCTCCTTTTCTCTCTCTGTCTCTCATACAGTGCCATAAACTAGGGCTGTCAGGAGTCAAGTTCTCAGCAGACTCACCTGCATTCCACTGTAGTGGTACGGATGCCCACTATAACAGGTTGCAGCACATTTGCCCCAGTTAACCATTCATCTGGGAGGCAACTCCACTCAGAGTTGGGTTAGCCACCGCATATACCAGTTTACAGCCCTAGTCACAGAAATTTGGCCTTCCCATCACTCCTTCTGTACAGAGAGACAGGTCAAATTTCAGTGGCACTGCAACAAGACCAATGGTCTGGACTGATCCAGTGGTGGACCTAGTGATTGAGTATGGAATCACTGCTTATAAGAAATCAGGCATTGTCCCGCCGGCTTTGTGGCCTATGGAACTTTAAGGAAGTGCAGAAAATTTGCATCGGATGGGTATCACTCACCTCTGCCAGTCTTCCTTTTCCCTGCCCCTCCCCAATAGGTAGCTGGTAAGAATATTTTTAAATTAACCATTTAAATACAAGACTGGAAGGTCAAATTCTGCTTTGAGGATGTCTACCCTGGAATCAGGGGAAGTGATTGCAGTACCTGTAGAGAGATTCTATATATACTGGATATAGGTAGGTTGGACACTAATAAGAATAAAACTGGCAGAATGGATGGTAACACATTTACTCTGCTTAAGGTCAATGCAATTTCTCTGGATTTATATTGATGTGTATATAAGCAGAGAATTTGGTCTCATTTCTAATCAAGATAAGTTTAGAAATAATATAGAATAGTATGTACTTAAGTATGTGCAGTATTTTGTAAAACAAATAAATCTTGGCAAAGATTGAGTTTCCTCAGTTCCTTGGAGGAATCAGGATATCATTTATTTTAAGTGTGTGCTTTCAGTCAGACAGTCATCTTATAGACACTCCAGAATAGGGGCTCCATCCCTTGTATTGTCTATGTTGGTTGGGTGCGTTGTAAACTGCAGTGTCTAAAGTGACTACGTCCCAAGAGACTATTGTGGTAATGAGGGAGCTTTTAAAGTGCAGGGATTAATCCAGCCATATCCCTTACATGCAGCCAGACTTATTCCATGAAATTCTCTTACGCCAGTAGAATTCCAGACTGGTTTTCTGGATATTATGTACCAACAGAGCCCTGGAAATTTGGTGCAAAGGGAGCCAGAATATGGCCCATGAAGTGCTGTTGAAATATATAGTTTGAATTTGAAAGCTTTTCAAAACAAGTGTAACTAAATATATTTTTTTCATGTTGACTTAAACATTCAAATGTGGAATTTTGATATCCTTTTTCAATACTCATTTAAAATTAGCCTCTGTTTTCTGAGGTGTCTAGTTCATGTTTAACATGTATTTATGATAAATTATATTTGAAATGTGTTACAACCACAGTATGCTATCACAAATGAAACGTGGTGTTTTACCTTACTAAAAATCCTGAAACCAATCCATGTGCATTTGAGTGGGTATCCCTAAAAGCTTCATAGTGGAGAAATTCAGAGTTAAGTACACTGGAACTTGGCTAATCCTCAAGCAACTGAACTACACATATTCTAATCCACATTAAAAACCTGTTCCTCCTTCCCAACCTCTTATGTAAAGGTTTATTAACAAAGATGAAATGTGTTTGTGACTTTCACTGCATTAATTTTTACAAATGTAGAAGTACTTGGAGACCAAGTCCAATTGTCAAAATAAATGAATGCTTGCAAAATGTAATTTATTCCCCTTGATTTTCTACTATGTTCACCTATAAGCAAATCCACTTCTTGCACTTACAAATAAAGAAAATATAGTGGTTCCATTGTGCAAGTGTAGGAAGTGGACACAATGGAAAAAAAATAGAGGATGAGCACCCACCTGAAAAAGCTATCTATTCCACATGACCTCAGTATGTGGTGGCATGCAAGGAAATCTACTGCCAAGTGGTGGATTTTCCAGTCCTCTACTGCAGTGGTTTCCCAATATCATCTCTGCCCTGGCACACCTTCATTCCTTTAACTATTTTGAGGCACACCACCACAGAGTCTCCAAATGAACTTATGAATATTCAGGAGCAATCAAGAACTTTCAGTGCTTTTTTTAAAAAATTCCATGGCACACTGGTTGAGTAATACTGCTTTACTGTGCAAGGAGACTACATAGGTGCACTGCCACTGAAGCTACTCTAGCAACTGAATTGGAGCAGTCTTTGTGGAGTATTTTCCAAAGCTCATTGCCAGCCGCTCTGGGAGAAAGAAAAGTTCCTTACAACTCCATTCATTTGCTGAATAACCAACCTGTGTGCTTAAGATCATGTTGCAGATGGAGATTTTTTTTCCTCCAATGACACATCCTGGATCCCCTGAAGCCAACAGTAAACCAAGTGACATCACTTGAAATCAAAATCAGCCCTTTGTGGCTGATTTAAAAAAAAAAATCCTCATTCTATTTCCCTGTCATTGGTTTGCACTAGTTGTTGTCAGGTGTTGGTTGCATATGTATTCTCTCTATGTGCTGCATCAGCTCTGTGCAGGGAGCTGACACAGCACACCCAGATCAGTCAAGAGGAGCAAAGACTCAGTTCAGTAGTGAAGGCACTTGGCCAGGTTTACTGGCAGTGAAGCATGATAATAGCACCTGGCAGACTCTGTGGAAATAATAAGTATGCCACCGGATATGGACTCAGCTTGGTGAGTGGCAGGGCATTCTGCTGGACAAAGCACCCCTTCTGTAACCTCTCCTCCTTGTTTTGATAGAAATAAGTTTATGTATTGCACGTCCTACGTGGTTAGTTACCATTTACCTTATACATGTTGATTCATTCAGATGATCACTATCCATAATCTTGTCATAGTGACCTTGTCCTAGGGAATCGTGGGTTAGTGTATCCCTATAAATTTTCAGGGAGTGCATTTACACCATAACCTTGTATTGGAGCGTTCTAATACTATCCTTCTACAAAATGTTCACATGAATACTTAGTGCATAGGGTACTTGTATTTTTGCAACTTCAGCCCCGTTCTTGCCAAGTTCACATATCTGATAATGAACCTGCAAGCATGAATCTGCTTTGTAAGAGAGTCTCTTTCGATTAGAGCCCAGTGGTTAAAGTATAATTTGATGGGTCCCAGAACCCTTATAATCTCTGACCCCCTTTCTCATATTGTCCGGTCCCCTTTGTGTGTGTGGGCACCAGCCCAGGTAGGATGAGGGCACAGGATGTGGAGGGAGGAATGGAGCAGGGGCAGGAGGTGGGGGTGTTGAAGTGGTGGGTGGGAGGTAGGGGCACAGAAGGGGTGGGTGGTGGCAGGAGGTGAGGGACTGGGCCTGGGGCAGAGAAGGTTTGGGGCAAAGGGGCTGGAGCTATATCTGAGAGGGACACTGGGCAGCTCACACAGCCAGTGCCCCTCTGCGGCTGAAGGGAGCTCGGAGACCCTGATCAGGGCTGGCCCAGCAGGAAAGAGCCCACACCAGCCGCAGCCCACCTCACCACCCTGCTGTCTGCAGAGCAGGTGCAGCCTCAGCATTGCACTCCTGGCTCTGGCTCTGGCCATGGGTGGCTGCTGCAGGGCCCACCCCACTGACGCAAAGGGCTTCTGCCTCCCACTCCTCCTCCTCCAGGTCCAGCCCAGGCCTGCCCCTGGTCCCCCTTACTTGGCTGCTGGAGCGACCACGCCGTAAGCTGCTTCTCGCACCCTGAGCATGCTCAGGGTGGGAGTTTTTTTTAAAACTCCCAGCCTGGGGAAAGCTCCCCGCCAGTCAGAAGACTGCCTTCCAGCTGGAGAGGGGCTGCAGTTGCCGGCTGTGCATGGCCAGTGTCTGTACAGGGGTAGAAAGGAGGAACACACTGGAATGCTGTGTTCCATGACATTATTCAATTTTTTAAGAGCCCTGGAATGCTGTTTCCTAAAAATTGTGGTGCCCAGAATGGTGTGCTGATGCATTCCCCCTTACTTTAACCCCTTTTATTGCCTAAGTCTCTCTAACATAGCTTTATCTCAACAGGGTTGACTTTAGTTCTGGCCTTAGGTCTTACACCAGGCTTGATGTCTCAGGCTCTTTCTACTACACGAGTGAGGTTCTATTACATTTATATTTTACAACAAGATTCTGCTAGTATTACATTGGGGGGGTGCTTTAATCCAAGCGAAAATGAATACAAGATGGAAATTTAAGAAAGCATTTTCTCAGTTGGGCTTAAACTTTTTCAGTAGCAACCTGCTATGAAATTACTGGTGTTGTGAATGGTAGGAAATAAGGGTGAATACTATTGTAACTTCTCTTTAGGGAAGCACCCATCGTTTATTCCTTACAAGGTTCACTTTATTTATAATACGTTGCAGTGCAGATGGTACATCTCTGTAGACAGTTGTATAAAGAAATGGACACAAGACTTTGACAAATCTGTAAGACTTCCATTGTTTTGCTTTCTGTTTCTCTCCCCCTACACAACAGAAGGATTAAAAACAGCACAGCACTTGCAATGTCTGAGACTAATGAAAACTTAATTCAGCTAATATAGGTAGTTGGGTATCTCAGATTCCTGTGCACATCCCAATCTAAATTCCATTTTCATTTATAACAGTCTCAAATCAGTTCATTTATTCACAACTAACATTGCTGATCCTAGGGAAAAAAATCATTCTTTGTTCACGCAAGTATTCTTTGAAGCCTAAACTATCAGAGACTGTTAATAATAATTGAAATGACAATTCTGAAAATAACTTATCTTGTGTTAACACACCTTACATTTTGCTCTGCTGTAATTTTCTTTTTTTAGCGTAAGCTGGAAATAAAAAGAAAGCCTTAGTGTATCAGTGCAGACGGCAGTGTTCATTAAAAGCTGTTTGAACAGTTTGCAGAGGATGTGCTGTGGAACATGGACACATACAGTGAATGTTAATTACTAAAGTGTGTTGACAGTGGAGGCGTGGGGCACTTTGATTTCCCCCCCCCCCCCGCCAAACTATTTCTCCTGTCTGTAAGAATAGAGAAATCTGGCTAGAGCTAGGATACGGAGAAGTCCTCTGCTTTTCAAAACACTTGTTACAAATCGATTAGCATGAACCTAGGCCCCTGTTACAGAAAATCAATGCAGCAATTTAGATTTGAACACAGGGAAGATGAAGTCAAATCACCTGTTGCAATGGGGGGGGGGGGGGAATCCAGAATCCTTATTTAGCCCAGAAAACAGATTGAAGTGTTTACCTACTGTTTTTTTAATATTGTGATTCCCAATGTCTGATTTGTGTCTATTTATTCTTTTGTGTAGAGACTGTCCTGTTCAAGTGTCTGGCAAAATGGGATTTTCTCCAATGAATGCTCATGTGATAAATCAGTCTTTTTAAAAATGCCACAGGACTCCTTGTTTGTGTTTTTTTTTTTTTGCTGAGCTAGACTAACGTGGCTACCCCTTTGGAACTCATTGGAAAAATGATTCTAAGAATCAGTATAATCCAGTTAGAAATATATGCACATAATGAAGAGAGGAAGGATGGTCCAGTGGTTACAGTGCTAATCTACATCTTGGTAGATCTTGCTTCAGCACCCTGCCTTGTTAAAGACTACTTGTCTCACGCTGGACTTATCTCTTAAATTTCTGTTTCCCATCTGTAAAATGGTGATAATATCACTTTTCTAGCATACAGGGGAGATGTACAGATCGATGTCTTATTATGGTTATGCCACTGCAACAAAGCAGAGCTTCTCTTCAGCTTGCAGAGGGATGACAACCCATGCCCACAGTCTTTTAATCAGTTTTATTTCTCAAACATTGACAAAGTAAACACGTATTGTTTTACAGATCACTGTAGGCTACAATCCCCAGGACATTCCACTCCCTCCTTTTTTAGGCTCTCCAGCACTCACACAGTTAAACAGTCCTGCTTCATCTGTTCTCTCCGTAGAGACCCTATTTTCAAACCAGTAGTCAGATTCTCACTGGTTTGCTTCTAAGAGAACTCTGGCAATTCTGCTTGCCAGCTCTGACTCACCTGATTGTTTTCTTCCCTATGCTCAGTCTCTCTTTTTAAGACCAGATCTGGTTTATCTGAGGCACAGGTGCACTGGTCCTGCTGTCTTTTAAGGGGCTAATATCATTCTGTGACAGAGGATGACATACTGTGATAATGGAGGCCATGTATATACTGAATGTATAGAATAATAGATTATGACCACCAAAAGGACAGATCATGAGAAATCACCAAGTTCAGCCCCTTTGCTGAGGCAGAAACAAGTAAACTTAGACTTTAAAACCTCCAATAATAGGATTTTACAACTTTCCTTGGATCCCTGTTCCAGAGTTTAACCATCCTCAGAGTTAGAAACCTATTCCTAATATGTCTCCTATACATCCCTTGCTGAGGATTGACCATTACTTGTCCTGTCTTTAGTGGCACTGTGAATAATTAATTGATACCTGTCCTCTCTGAGCTCTTATTGAAAGACTTTTATCAAGTCCTTCCTCAGTTTTCTTTCCTGAAGCTAAACTTGCTGAGTTTTTAAACCTTTTTCTGCATAGATCAAATTTTCTAACCTTTTGTCAGTTTTGTTGGTCACCTCTAGAATCTCTCTAATCTATTCATATCTTTCTTAATGTTCAGCACTCAAAACTGAACACAGAACTCCAGATGAGGCCTTACAACTGCTGAGTACAGCAAAACAGTTATCATCCATGTAGGGCATAAAACACTCCTGCTAATACTACCACCAGAAAGTTACCCATTTTCCTCAAGTTCATCACACTGTTGACCCATTCAATTAGTGGCCCACTATAACTCTAGGTCTCTTCATCAGTACTATCACCTTGCTAATTATTACTCATTTTGCAGTTGTATATTTGCTTTTCCTTCCTACCTGTAATACTATTGTCTCTATTCAAGTTCATCTAACTGATTTTCAGATTCATTCTCCAATTTGTTACTGTTGTTTCAAGTTCTGATCATGTCATCCCAAGTGTTTGCAAGCCTTCCTGACATGGTGTCATTTGCAAATTTTATACTCTCCACTACATTGCCCAAGATATTAGTTTAAAAATTTTAATAGTATCAGGTCGATTGTGGAATTCTGCAGAAGCTTTTGGTTTATACCCTCCCAGTTTGACAGCAATACTTTTAGAGTTGGTCTTTAAACCAGATGTGCACCTACCCTACAATGATTACAGCTAGACCACATTCCTATTTTGCTTATGGGAATCAAAAGCCTTATCAGTATGAAGGTATATCTTATCTACTGCTTTCCCCCTATCCACTAGGTCAGTATCTCTGTTAAATAGGGAAATTCAGTTGGTTTGACATGATTTCTTTGTTCCTTTTGGTAAATTCTTACTGCTTATTCCTTATACTGCTATTATCTTTAGGTACTTGCAAAGTGATTGTTGAATAATTCATTTGTGTCTTTCCCAGGTATCACAGTTACAATGACTGGTCTGTAACCCCCTGCTTCTCTTTATTCCCCTGTCTAAATACATATGCTATGTTTGCACATTTTCAGCCCTCTGGAGGCTCACCTATCCTTCGTTATTTCTCAAAGATAATTGCTATTGGCTCTAAGATTGCTTCCATAAATTCTTTGAGTATTTTAGGATGAATTTAATCAGTCTATGCCAATCTGAATAAATCTAACTTACCTAATTTTTCTGTAACCTGTTATTCCTCTGTTTGACTTGTTGTCTTCCCTTTTTCTGTTAATTATATATTGTCTGTCTGGTCACCGTTAACCTTCTTACTGAAGTATAATAGGCATTAGATACCTTCAGTATCTGTACATCTTCATGAATTAGTTCTTTCCGACTCAGTAGAGGACTTAAACCGTGAGTAAGCCAAAGAAGAAGAGTGTATTAAATAATTTGTTCTTATTGTCTTTTATGGCCAGTAAACCAGTCTCCCAATCAGTAATATACCATACTTCTGATCCTCCACACCAGTCGTCATGAAGCATAACACAATATAAACAGCGCCCTTTATTACATATCAGCTCCTCTGGTCCCCACCTAGTCACTGGGTCTCTGAAAGAAATAGGCTCTCAAACAAAAGAGAGATGTTGAAGTGCCAAAGTGAATCACATGGATATGAATGATTTAAAGTCCATATCAAACAAGTCTTTGAAGAATTTCGAGTTTACAAGTTAGTCCAGGTCCTCTGGTATACATCCAGTACCTGGGTGCGTCTCAGTTTTTATAGGCTTCCTTTTTCATTTTTGGGTCATTAAAGAGTTTCCAGTTAACCCATATTGGCTCTTTCTATTCTTACTTCATTTCTTTTCGCATCAAGTTAATTTGGAGTTGTGCTCTTCACATACTATACTGGAGAAACTGCCAGCCCTACTGAATTCTATTTTCCTCTTACATTTTCTTCTCACAGGATGGGTACCTTGTCAGTCACCCATTTTAGTAAGAACCTAGTCTGCACATCACTTCATTATCAAGCTCTTAGTTAAATATGTTACTTCTAATGAAAAATCTACTGTTTAAGGTCTGTTCAACAATATTGTTGGATTGAACCTGTCAACAGCTTGATGTTCTCTAACAGTCTTCAGTGATGCTGATAATATACTACACTCTTTTTTTTTTTTTTTTCTTTTGACAAGATTATCTTCTGTAGGTGAACTTCTTTTAACTGCCTGCAGAACAGTAGAAAGAGATGATCTATTATGCAGCTCATTCATGTCATTACACCTGTTTTTGCAGCTGGATTTGATAGCCCTAACTAATCCCTTAAACCTCTGTCCAGCCTGTGGCATAGGTGGGCTCAGCTCACCATAAGTGTTTTGTTTCTGCAATGACAGCTGTATTTTCTCATCCCCCTATTTTTCAGAAAGCCACTGGTTTTCATACAAGTAGAAAGAACCACTGAAATACTATACTTATGCTGTATGTGCTGTAGGGCTTGTCTAAAAGTGAAAGTTAGTGCAGGATAAGGATTTAAAGGAAATTATCTACTCCTGATTCATGGGCATGTGTGGATGCTCTTGTAGTGGATTGAGAGTGACTGCATATGATGTTACTGAGGAATATTTATTCTTGATAAATTCCCTGTGAAGACAAGCCTCTATGTAAAAGGACATCTCAGTGTAACAGGCTGATTCTGAAGGTACAAAATTTTCATATAAATATAACTTAATGGCAGTATTAGTTTATAGTAACATGGCTATTCAACTATAATGAAGATTATATAACTGAAGAGAGGCCAGTCAGCTCAGATTAAGAACAGATTTGAAACTTCTTCCAAAATTAAGACCAAAATATCTGAAAAATTAATAAACCTGCAAAGTTTTTAATAATTTTGTTTGGTTTGGTTTGTTTGGTTTTGTTTTACTTGATGCCCATCTAGGCAGAAGCAAAAATGCTGAAATATTGCAATATTTCTTACAAGTCAGAATGCACATAACATTAGAGATCATTACTGAAATCTGTTCTCTTAAGATTTTCATTTTATTTTTGCAAGTTCCAAGAGATTCTGATAAATTTTAGATAAGCAATGTGGATTTTGGAGTGTTCCAAGTTCATTCCCAAACTCTTTGACATTTGCTCATCACTTGCTATGGGCTGGCTTCATATTAATGGAAATTACCTTCTGATTTTTTAAATTGTATTTAGTTAGGTAAATGCTGACTGCTTCCACCTGCTTTCAAGTAAGATTGCAAAAACCAACAGCCTTACATTATATGTCTGACCTTCTGAGAAGTCCACTATTTTGCTAACCTAAAGTTAATGTGTGTCTAATACATTTTTACATGATATCACATCCAGGGGTTAAAGTACAATTTGGCAGGCCCTAGAACCCTCCTAAGTGGGTGGTCTCCCCTCCTGCACATCCGGGCCCCTTCAAACACACCAGCTACTGTCCCCAGTATCCATTTCTCTGTCACCAATATTTCCCCCACCCCCAGCATGAGCCAGGCTGCCCCCATACTCACGGGCAACACAGTGTGCCAGGAAACTCTGCAGCCTGCACATGTATGGGGGAGCCCACTCCCCTCTCCTTCCTGCTGGGACATGCAGTAGAGTGCTGTTCCAGGGCCTGCTATTTTTAGGGGGGCAGCATTCGGGCCCCTAAAATAGAAAATGGAACTGGAACGCTGTGTTCTGGGTTCTGCTATTTTTCAATGGTGGGCCACAGAGCACAGTGCTCTGGCACCATTTTCTACTTTGAGGGGACCTGGAATGCTGAGCCCCTAAAACTAATGGGTCCTGGAATGGTGTTCCAGGCTGTTCTGGCTTACTTTAACCCCTGAGCACACCATGCCTGAGAGTGAGAAAGAATGGTTAATTTGTTACTTCTTGCTTGTTCTAATAGGGTATTATAGTGTTAAAGGGAAGGTGTTTCCCATTTTCCAGTCCTTTTCTTCTCTCTCTCTTTAAATGCGTTCATGTGTCTAGCATGTTGCTTGTCAGCTGTTAAATGAAAATCCGAAAACCTTCGCAACAGGTATGCAGAGCCCCCAGAACTAGGCAAATGTCATGTCATTTGAAACATTGACACTGCATTATTTTGTCTTGCACTCTATAAAATGCTAATGATCAAAAGAAAAAAGTTTCCTGAGGGACTCACAGGCATAAGTAGAATAACAGGATTTTTTTCTATGAAATATTCTATCTTAAAATATTTCTGAGACAGCTTGTATAGTTGAATAGGCATTGTCTCTCTCTACCTTGCATGGGTGTATAGAAAAGGTATCTTTATTCACTCTGACATATAACACACATTATGGTTTCGTAAAACAAATTTGTCATGCTTTAGACTAGTTTTGTTTTAAGTATTGCAAGCAACTTTTCAACAATAAAACCACCTTATTTTATAAACAAACTCTGCAACATGTGGTTGGGAAAGTCACTATACATAATGTTGTGGTGCTGCACAGGTAGCACTCAGTGGGATCTGAACAGTGGGATTGTTACTTTTTAAGAGAGAGAATGAATGGGCAGCTAACACAGGATTATTGAATTATGCTAATCTACTTTTTTATTTTTTTTTAACAAATGTACCATTCTTGCAGATGTTTCTGAATAGAAATGAGCTTTAGTAGCAAAAGCGGCACAATTCAAGCTTGGAGAACTGGGAGAACAGCCAAGATTTGTCTCAAAGTCCTCTTTAACAATCCTCTGCATGTCTTTCTTCCAGCAGAGTCCAGATGGCTTTTTCCTGCACAGCTTGTCTTGTAAAGGTCACTTTCTCTGTTTGGAAGGCTATGACCCAAATTCATTTTTAGTGTAATTCTGCTGGCCCTTTTTGTTTAGCTCCTCCTCAAATACATATTAGCTCTCTGATCCCTTTGTTCTGTGCTTAGACATAGGCTTCCAAAAGTTTTCTGTCTAGAGAAATCATCCTGATGAGTCTGTGCAATAGTATTAGAGTTACTGAGGTTTGCAAAGGTTTTAATGTTATCTATTTTCCATTATGTCTAAAAGGATTCTTCATACAAAGTCCATAGCTACTCCAGTTTTCTCAAGTGTCTCCTATGTAAGTCAACCTTCTTTCTGAATGACACAATAATGTAATCAATGCCCCATTTTAAAAGATTTTATTCACATTTCCAGTACCCTTTTATGTAAATCTTTTATGTTTTTGCCACTCCAGGTAAAAATAGAATTATTGTAAGGCCCTTATTCTTCAACCCTTTTGTACATCTGAAAAAAGCGAGAGTAAAATTCTACTAAATCAAAATGCTTTTTGCGCCCAGTTTGTACTGATTTTTTAATTTGTGACTTCCTATATGGGGCAGTGGACTGGAGGATCATGCTAAAAATCTTTATGAACGTCAGTCAGTGGTAAAAGGAACCCATTTAGACTCTCAGTAACCAAAAATACTTTCTCCTGATACCAGTACTTTCAAGTTAGGCTTTAGTTTTCTAGTATTGAGTAGCAAGGCTTATGGATAGAGGGGAAGCAGTAGATGTGGTATATCTACAATTCAGTAAAGCTTTTTATATGGTTTTGCATCACCTTGTCATAAACAAACTAGGGAGGTACAACCTGGATGGAACTACTATATGATGGGTGAAAAACTGGTTGGATAACTGTTCCCAGAGATTAGTTATCAATGGTTCTTGGTCATGCTGGAAGGGCATAATGAGCAGGTACAGTAGGGATTGGTTCAGCATGTGGTTCTGCTCAATAATTTTGTCAGTGATTTAGATAATGGCATAGAGAGTACACTTAGAAAACTTGCTGCAATAACCAGCTTGGAGAAGTTGCAAGTGCTTTGGGATGATTTGGACAAACTGATGAAATGGTCTGAAGTAAAGAGAAGGAAATTCAATAAAGTCAAGAGCAAAGTACTCCACTTAAGAAAGAACAGACCATTACACATATACAAAATAGCCAATGACTGACTATGGAGGAGTACTGCAGAATGGGATCTGCATGTCATAGTGCACCACAAGCTAAATGTGAGTCAGCTGTGTAACATTGTTGCAAAAAAAAAAAAGCAAACATCATTCTGGGATGTATTAACAGGAGTATTGTAAGTGAGACACAAGAAGTAATTCTTTTGCTCTACTCCACCCTGGTTAGGCCTCAACTGGAGTATTGTGTCCAGTTCTGGGTGCCTCATTTCAGGAAATATATGGACAAATCGGAGAAAGTCCACCAGAGGAGTCCCATTAATGATCAGAGCTCTGGAACACTTGACTTATGAGGGAAGATTGAAAGAGCTGGGATTGATACTTCTAGAAAGTGAAGACTAAGGGGGGACATAAGTTCTAAAGCACCTAAGAGGTTGTCATGAGGGAAAGAGAGGAAGATTGTTCTCCTTACCTGCCAACAATAGGACAAGAAGGAATTGGCTTAAATTACAGCAAGGGAGGTTTACACTGGACATTACAAAAAAAATTAACTATCAGGGCGATGAACCACTGGAATGTTTCCTAAGCAGGGTGTTGAATCTCCATCATTGTAAGTGTTTAAGAGCAGATTAAACAAGCATCTGTCAGGAATAGTTTGAGAGTACTTGGTCCTGCCATGAGTGCAGGGAACTGGGCTCAATGACCTCTCGTGGTCCCTACCATTTTCTATGATTCTATGATTGTTTCTCAAATTTATAGACAAACTGTTTTATACAGAAAGCTAACTTCAAGAGAGAGAATGGCATCTGGACAGTTAGAAAACAAAAACTGTAACTAATTTTAATTGTTTCTGACAATTTTTCTACTCCCCCCCCCCAAAAAAAAGTTCATATGTGATACACCAAGAAGAGGATCTAAATAGATGAGGGGGGGGGTTGATTTGGAAAATTATGACTAGCAACTTTATTTTGTTTTGATAAAATCAAATGTCTTCATACAGTGTTCAATGTTGTTTCAGATCAGTTCAGTTAAATATATAGATACTGATTGGATGGGGATCGATGTTGGAGAAATTGTGATAAAACAGAAGATTTCATACATCTGTGGTGGACATGTTCAGTCATTAGAGTACTGAGATGAATTCTGTAACCAAATATCACACTGTTTGATATGTATTACCTGCTGAATACTCCTTAGTACTTCTGAGGCTTCCTGACAAACAGTCACACAAGTGGAAATGAAGAATTAATCTGTCATGTAGTAGGAGCTGCTTGAATTGATCTTACTGGAGGAAAAAACATAATCCAACTGAAGAAGAATGGTTCATAAAATTCTTGCAGCGGTTTTTATGGAATAAAATAATGCACCTGTTACATACCTAGCTACGTAGACAAATGCCAAATATACATTTAGGTATGTGGGTACTTTTTACTCAGTACTTGAAGCATATTCACCTGCAGTTACTACCCCCTCCACCCTCCATACCCATCCAGTTTTCTGAATATTTATTAATAGTTCAGACATTTCAGGTTTCCCAGTAGCCTTTCAAACATGTATATTCAGTTTTTGCTCAGTTAAATGCACTCACTAGAAATGTTATAAATGTTGTCATGTTGCTGCTCACTCCTTACTGTGTGAACACCCTATTAAATAGAAGAGAGATTTTTCTTCTTTGTCTCTTGAATTAAAGTCATATCTGAAATGAACATGGTTTTGTTTCTGGTATTTGGTGGCATGGATTTGTAAATCCATTAATACTTCATAAAGAGTATTTTTTTAAAGGGTACTTAAATAGCAATGGTTAGGGAGCACTTTCCAATAACCCAGTTATATTTTGGATAAGTGTTTGGTGTTTTATATCCTTATTTTTTTGTTTGTTTTTTAATTAAGTATAAGTTTTTTGTCAGCAGTAAGTTTAGCATACGTTTACACTGATTCCCTCCTCCCCGCCCCCAAAGCACATTTTTCATATTTATAGTCCAGTCATTTTTAAGCTTCTTCAACTGACTGCTGACTTTTCTGAAAAAATGAGCAACCTGTGTTTTCACTAAGGCATGCTGTGATCAAGCAAAACAACCGCCACTGGTATTAATGAAAAGTACTCAACTCAGAAAAGAGAGGCAAGTACCTGATCTATCCTCACACATTTTTCCACTTCTAGACACCGTAGGCAGCACATTCAGCTGCACTAGTGTGACTGAAACCCAATCATACTCAGTTCTAGTGATAAAATCCAGAGTCAGGCATAGAACCGTCAGTTTATACACTACTATACGCACACATAATGTATATACAATATACTCCAGTTGAAGTAATTGAGAAATGTGAAAACTCAGTACTTCTCAAAATCAAATTGTTTACCTGCGTATGGGTGCCAAATTTAGTGGGCTCTTGCCAAAAAAAACAAAAAACCTCTTATTTTCTACGGTGAGGGCGGGTGTTGAGGATATATCTAATTTCACTAAGAGGTTAGTTAAATTTATTTTCCAGTGCTATTGTCAGCTGCGAAATTCTACTTGCAGGGTGTTACCTCTTTTACTAGTACTTTCCTATTTAAAATGGTTGTCATTCAAAGTACCAAGGCATCCAGAGTGCCTGCTGCAATATAGCCCAGCGTAATTGGCAGCAAAACACTTTCTATCATGTCAGATTGTGGTTCATTTTTTTTCATGTATTCCAGTTCTGACATTTTCCAAATGTTGAGTGAGTATGAAGAGGAATCTCATGTGAGTGCTTCATTAGCAGTGAAGAGAGAGAGAATTTCTGCAGAAGAGGGAGGTCTTGCATGATTGTCTGCTTCCTGACTGAAATATTATTGCTTGGCAGCTATGCAAGAAGGCAGATTTCCAGCCAACCTTCACATAGGAGCAATGGCCATTCAGCAGATGGCCATGAGTGGAAGCATCCAAAACACTATGTCCAAGTATCAAATGTGTTTATAGAAGACAGAGTTCCCTGCTTAGAAAATTCAAATATCTTCAGCATTTCTGTCAATAGGTCAGTGGGTAGATCGTCATTAATCTTGTTAAGAATAGGATTAACATTGACAAGTAAAAAGAATATATTTTTTTATTTTATATAATATAAAAATAAGGTGAAGTGGTTAAGAGCGCCGTGGTAGTTAATAGCAACGGCCTTTGATATGGGAGACCGGGGTTCAAATCCCGGTGGGTACCTATCTACCTTCCCAGTAGGGGTCCTTGGGCAAAAGACCCCCTAACGCCTCACTTGCCTACCTCGAATACGAGTGACAAGAAATAGGAGAGTCATGCCGGCTCGGACGTCGCCCGGATTAACAAGGTCCGCGCCAGATGTTGGGGAACCAGGACAATCTGATGATAAGTGGGCTACTGGAACAAACCATGCATGGACGAGACAAGAGAACCTGGAATTGATGGAATGCTACTACAACAGCAGACCTAATGAGAGGGGATATATGAAACGTATGATGGAAATATGGATGGACAAAAGACCTACATCCACACGAACTGAGAAACAGCTAGTTACCCAATGCTTCAACATAGTAAAGAGGCAGCTGCTCTCACAAGTGGAGATAGCCCAATTTCACATTACTTCCCAGACTCCAGAAGAAGCCCCAGAAGAACAACTAGATGTGCAGCCAACACCTGAAGCTGGAACTTCACTGCTACCCCCTTCATTACAGAACACAGCCGCTGATATGAGGCATAAGATCATGGATAAAGTAGCTACAGTCAACCCTCAAGACCGATTACCAAGGCTTGTTGGAGAAGTACCATCAGATAGTATGCTAGAAAATGCCAATAGAGCCCTAATGACAATTCCTACTACCACCATCACTGAAACCAATGAACTGGTACAAGCTACAGCCTCTGTAATCCTGGAGATGCTTGGCTACACAATCAAGAAGAACAGCAGTACGTAACCCCCCTGGAAAATGAGGTTGGAGGATAAGATCAAGGCAAGCTGGAGAGAAGTTAGTCAGCTGGTGGAACTACAGAAGGGTGTAGAGATTAAGGAGAAGACTCGGCTACTGAGAAAATACAAAGGCCTGACTCCATCTGAAGCCCTAGAGACTGCTAAGCAAAGGCTCACAGCGCTGGCCACCAGGCTAAGGAGATACACTAGAGAAGCAGAGGCCAAAAAAGATAAATGCCCTGTTCTCCAAAGAACCATCCAAGGTGTACTCCCAACTGCAGTGCAACAACACAATAACAGCAGAGCCACCAACAGCAGAAACTGAACAGTACTGGAAGAACATCTGGGAGAAAGAGAAGACTCATAACACCAGTGCAAAGTGGCTGCAGGACCTGAGAACAGACCACAGCAATCTCCCGGAACAGGAACCAGTCACCATCACAGTAGCCGACATCCAACAGTGGGTCAAGAACATGAAGAGCTGCACAGCACCTGACCCGGACATGATCCACACCTACTGGCTAAAGAAACTAACAGCAGTGCATGAACGCTTAGCAGCACAGATGAACCAGCTGCTAGCAGCAGGCTCCCACCCAGACTGGCTAACACAAGGAAGGACAGTGCTGATTATGAAAGACCCCCACAAGGGACCAGCACCGTCCAACTACTGGCCAATAACCTGCCTCCCCTCAACATGGAAAGTCCTATCAGGCATCATAGCCGCCAAGCTACAGGACCACATGGGCCAGTACATGAGCACAGCTCAGAAGGGCATTGGGAACAACACCAGAGGCTCAAAACACCAGCTGCTCATAGATAGAGCAGTCGCCCAAGACTCAAGGTCTAGACAGACCAATCTGAGTACAGCCTGGATTGACTACAGGAAAGCCTACGACTCAATGCCACACACATGGATCTGTGAATGTCTGGTGCTATACAAAGTCAACAGGACACTAAGGACCTTCCTCAAGAACTCAATGGGACTGTGGAAGACAACACTGGAAGTCAACTCAAGACAGCTTGCACAAGTGGCCATCAAGTGCGGCATATACCAAGGTGATGCGCTGTCCCCGCTGCTGTTCTGCATTGGCTTGAACCCCCTCAGCCAGATAATCACAAGGACTGGCTATGGATACAAGTTCAAGAGTGGAGCTACTATCAGCCACCTCCTCTACATGGATGACATCAAGCTGTATGCTAAGAATGAACGAGACATCGACTCGCTAATCCACCTGACATGGATCTACAGTGAAGATATTGGGATGTCATTCGGACTGGAGAAGTGTGGCCGGATGGTAGTAAAGAGAGGGAAAGTAGTCAAAACTGATGGGGTGGAACTACCAGCAGGCCGCATACAGACCAGCTACAAGTACCTTGGCATCCCACAGTCACATGGGAACCACAATGAGGAGGCAAGGAAGACAGCAACATCCAAGTACCACCAAAGGATAAGACAGGTCCTGAAGAGCCAGCTCAATGGGAAGAACAAGATCCACGCCATCAACAGCTACGCCCTGCCAGTCATCAGATACCCTGCCGGTATAGTGAGCTGGCCAAAGGAGGACATGGAGGCTGCCGATGTGAAGACCCGGAAGCTCCTCACAATGTATGGAGGTTTCCACCCCAAGTCCAACACCCAGAGACTGTACGCCAGCTGGAAAGAAGGCGGGCGGGGTTTGGTGAGTGTCAAAGCCACTGTCCTGGATGAAACCTAGAGCATCCAGGAGTACATCAGTAAGATGGCACCCAAAGATGAGCTGCTGAGAGAATGCCTGAGGTAGCAGCAGCAGACATGGGAGGAAGATCAAGCAGAAGAAGTGCCATGGCAAGACAAGACCCTGCATGGAATGTACCATCGACAGATAGCTGAGGTGGCTGACATTAGGAAATCCTACCAGTGGCTGGAAAAGGCTGGACTAAAAGACAGCACTGAGGCACTGATCATAGCAGCACAAGAACAGGCACTGAGCACCAGATCCATTGAAGCAGGGGTCTACCACACTAGACAGGACCCAAGGTGCAGACTGTGCAGAGAGGCCTCAGAGACAGTCCAACACATAGTGGCAGGATGTAAGATGCAGGCAGGAACAGCATACACTGAATGACACAACCAAGTAGCTGGCATTGTGTACAGGAACATCTGCACAGTGTATGGGCTAGACCCTCCCAAGACCAGATGGGAGATCCCACAGAAGGTCGTGGAGAATAACAGGGCTAAGATTCTGTGGGAGTTCCCGATCCAGATGGACAAGCAGGTACTGGCCAATCAACCAGACATCGTGGTAATAGAGAAGGACCAGAAGACAGCGGTGGTGATAGATGTAGCAGTGCCAAGTGACAGCAACATCAGGAAGAAGGAGTATGAGAAGCTGGAGAAGTACCAGGGCCTGAAAGAGGAACTAGAACGGATGTGGAAAGTGAAGGCCAGAGTGGTCCCAGTGGTGGTAGGAGCACTCGGGGCTGTGACTCCTAAGCTGGGAGAGTGGCTCCAACAGATCCCAGGAACAACATCAGAGCTCTCTGTCCAGAAGAGTGCAGTGCTAGGAACAGCTAAGATACTGCGCAGAACCCTCAAACTCCCAGGCCTCTGGTAGAGGACCCGAGGTTGAGGATGACACATACCACCCATAGGGGTGAGAGGGGAATTTTTTTTTTAAAAAAAATAAAAAGCCCCCCAAAAAACCAAGGAAACCTATTATGGTTTTGAAATTTTATTTTATTGCTTTCAGAGTAACAAACAAATGGGGGATCTATATGGGAAATAGTTAAGAGCTAATTTTGTCATATAAGTCATAGAATTACAAAGAAAATTATTAGTGTTTAGCGTAGTATTTTTCAGAATTGTTAAACTAAATCAATTCTTTATAAATCTAAATACCACATATTACTGAAAATTTGCTGAAAATATTGATTGCACATAGCTTGGTTTTCTGCATAATCTATGGTGGAAGTGGACTGGCTTAGTTTTTAGGATGTGCAAGTGTTTGTTTAAATGTCAACATAGTTTATGAAGGTGTTCTGGTTTTTTATCAGTATTGGTTCAGTATATTCTTTCTGGCAGCTTAAAATGGGTTCAGATTTCACATTGCCCCATATGTAATGTGAGCTGTGTTGGTAGAATAACTAGATACAAGATTAGTCAATGTGGGAGTACAAATATTACCCAGGTTTTATTTAAAAAAAAAAAAAAAGTCTAGTGGCACTTTTAAAGACAACAAATTTATTTACCACATGAGCTCACATTCATCTGTACTTCTTCATCTTCAAGGGTGTGACACAATGTGATTTTTCTCCCATGAAAGCTCACATGATAAATTTAAGTCTTTGAAAGGTGCCACTAGACTTCATGTTTGTTTGGCTGAGCTAGACTAACATGGCTGCCCCCTTTGGAACTTGTAACTTATTTATTATGTTGTTCTAAGGATCAGCAACATGGAAAATTAATTTCTGTATTGTTGGATGTGTGTGCAAGGAGACACAGAAATTAGGTAAATTCCTGTATTCCACAGTGGGGTTCTAGTGGTAGAAAACAACCTTAGGCACAAATTTAAGGGCTGTTGTAAAAATGTATATGGTGGAGCCATATAGTGGTTTCTCTGACTCCCAACCCAAGAGGTGAGTCTAGAGGAAGGCAATGTGGCTATAGAAGCCTTTATTTCTAGCAATCCCTGCCTTCTTCAAGCTATAGTAAATCATTATGGGACTAACCTGAAGCCAGGTAAGGTAAGTTAAAAGACAACTTGCACTCTCCTATCCTGGGCTGGACCAGGAACACACATCCTGGAGGTAAGGATCTGATCTACCATGCAGCAGGATTTGAAGTCTTATTTAGGGTGTTTAAAGGTAGCTTAGTTCCAAAGGGCAGTTGTTAGTCTAATTCAGTAAAACAAACAAGGAGTCCTGTGGCACTTAAAGACCAAAAAAAAAAAAAATGCATGAGTTTAAACTACAGTACTTCACTGCAGAAGTGAAGAAACAGGTTGACAGAGCCAAACAGGTAACCCAAAGTCATCTCCTACAGGAGAAGCCAAAGAAAGAAAACAAAAAGACTACTAGTCATCACCTACAACCCCCAAGTCAGATCTCTACAGCACGTCCTCAGGGATCTACAGCCTATTCTACAAAATGATTCCTTTCTATCTCAAGCTTTGGGAGACAGACTTCTCCTCACTTACAGACAGCCCCCCAACCTTAAACAGATACTTACCAGCAACTACAGACGTAACAACAGAACTATTAAAACAGGCACATCTCCCTGCAACAAATTACACTGCCAACTTTGCCCACATACCTGTACAAAAGACAGTATCACAGGACCTAATAAAACTAGCTACTCCATCAAAGGCTCATTTAGCTGCTCAACAACCAAAGTGATTCCAATGCCCTTCTGCGTTATATATTGGACAAACAGGACAGTCTCTGTGCAAACGAATAAATGGGTGCAAATCTGACATCAGAAATCACAGCGTTCTAAAACCAGTGGGTCAGCATTTCAATCTTCCTGATCACTCCATCGATTATGTACTAATTGCAGTGTCCAGACAGATTAATACAAAACTCAGGCTTCAAAGAGAAGGTGCTGAGATTGAATTTATTTGCAGATTTGATTCCATTGCTTCAGGGCTTAATAGGGACTTTTAGATTTTTCTCTCATTACAACAGGTGATTTCACCTCATCATCTTCTGTATGCTGTTCCCTAGGTTGTGAATCTTAACAATTGCTTTGATTTGCTGTTAGTGTGACCTAATCCCATGACTTCCCTGAATTTCTTTTCTCCCATTCCGTACGTTCCTCCATCTTCAAAACATTTGAAGTTGGATTTTCTCCCACGAAAGCTCATGCAATAAATAAATTTGTTAGTCCTTTAAGTGCCATAGGACTCCTTGTTCATTTTAAAGGTAGTTGGCTTTTCACTAAAACACAGTAGGATGTCATCTGTGACACAAACAGTTGTGTTCTTCACGACGGATGACTGCCTCTGTGGAGATTTTTTGACAGTTCTTAAAAGTAATTCTGTGTATAGAGTAAACAGAAGAAGTGACAAAAGCATATCCTTGCTTTGTGTCACATTTTAAAGAGAAGGTCTGGGCTTGATCAGTCAAGTAAGGGATGCATGCTTACAGTCTGAGTAACAGAGACGACAATGTTTGCAAAATGAAGTGTTTGGTTAAATTTTTTTTGTTTACTATAGCTAAACATACTTTCTGTGTGTGTGTGCGTGTGCGCGTGCATAAATTTAAATACTTTTCACATTAGAGTGGTCAGTGTGTAAACTAAAAATTGATATCCAGCCTATACTTCCAATCCACATCCTCATGTATCCCACTATTAATATATGTATTATTGATAGCTTGTATAAATGTTAAATACATTAATTTTCTCCCTTAGAAGGGAGAAAGGGGATTGGCAGGGGTAGAATGAAATTGCCAGTATTTCACAATGCTTAATGGTGACAGTGGCTCATCAGGTAGATTCTTAATAGCATTCATGGACTATATTTGAGATAGAAACTTCTTGCATGCACATGCACAACCTGTATGGATCCTAAAACAGGAATGAGTAGACTGGCTGCTGGACAATAATCCCTGTGGAGAATTAGACAGTTTGATGGAGGTTGGAAATGGCTGTCTGAAATGGACATTTCTCTAGTAATCCATGGAGTTCAGAGACCTCTCAAATACCTTTCTCTCTTTGTCTAGAGAGGCAGCCATCTTTTTAAGACTCATGCCAGTATTATTGTCTGAATTAATTAATCATGACTGGTTGGTATGATCTATGTTCTTCTGGATTTCAGTTTTTAGTTCAGGTGTAATATAAGACTGGCTTACAAAGAGGAACTAGGCAGTTTTCCTTGTGTGAGGGAGTGAGGAACTTTTATCTTATTTGAGCCATTAAGAGCTCCTGGAAATACTTTCACAATTTCTTGCTAAAGCCATCCTGCTTTGGTGATTTGCTCTTTGAAATGTCTCCTATAGCATTTGGAAATTCCTTTTTTGATTTCCACTTTGCAAATTGTGCATTTTAGTTCTCTGTACTCTGGAGTGTTTAGCTTCTTCGGAAAAACAGTATGGCAGATTCTTTACATTGCTCAAGCTCTGCTGTGGTATAGTGGAGGGGAAATGGCCCTGGGAGCTGGCTGTGGATCTCTGATTCTCTGTCACCAGATCTCAGTGAAAGTTAGAGCCGAAAGGGAGTGCCAGTACAGATCACTGCCAGCTGAATAGAGCAGAGCTCTATTCTGCCATAGCCTTTCTCCCTCCTTCCCTTTTCATTATTGCAGGGAAAATACTGCTGGAGGAGGTGATAGAATCACCTCTATGAAACTCTCAGCCAATGGTAAATTCTTCACTGGCTATCTATAACTGTTGAACAGCATCAAGTGCTGGTAATGGACTGTGAGATGCATGTTGTGCGCTTGCCTCCCTATCCATCCTTCCGGGTGTCAGTAATCCACTATGGTTGCGCTTGCTACATGCCCAAGTCGTGGTGGGGTAACCTGACCAGCAGAGAGCTTCAAAGAACTGGTAACAATGGTCATAGTATATTGGTAATAGTGACCATACACAGTAAAATTTAACACTCCTATGGGGGAGACACCAAAACAGCCCACCATTCTAGCTTTTAATTTCAGAAGTGGGAACTGTCCAAAAATGAGGAAGTTTTCTAAACAGAAATTAAATGGTACAGTGCCAAAAGCGAAACCCCTGCAAACTGCTTGGAAACTTTTTAAAGACACTGTAATAGATGCTCCAATTTAAATGAATACTCCTGTTTAAAACAAACAAAACATAGCAAGAGGACCAAAAAAGTGCCACCATGCTTAAACAACAAAGTAAAAGAGGTGCTTAGAGGGGAAAAAGGCATCCTTTAAAATGTATAAGTTGAAACTTATTAAGGAAAATAGAAAGGAGTATACATTCCTGGAATTATAAAAATATAATGTGAAAGGTTAAAAAGGAATTTGAAAAAACAGCTAACCAAGGGCTCAAAATGAAACAAAGGGGAAAAAGTAAGTATATCTGAAGCAGGAACCTTGCTAAATAACCAGTGGAGCCCCAAGAAAATCAAGACACTAAAGGAGCATTCAAGGAGGCTAAGGCTATTGAGGAGAAACTAAATCAATTCCTCTCGATGGTCTTCTTGGCTGAGGATGTGAGGGAGATTCCCAAACCTGTACCATTCTTTTTAGGTAACAAATAAGAGGAATTGATCCAGATTCAGGTAAAATTAGAGGAGGTTTTTGAAACAAACTGACGCATTAAACGGGAATAAGTCACCAGGAGCAGATGATAGTCACACAAGTGTTCTAAAGGAACTCAGATCTGCAATTACAGAACTACTAACTGTGGTATTTAAGCTATCATTTAAATCAGTGTCCATGCCAGATTACTGGAGGATAGCTAATATGATGCCAATTTTTAAAATAGGTTGCAGAAGCAATCCCAGTTACAGACTGATATGCATCAGTACTAAAGAAGTTGGCAAGAACAGACTAAACAAACACAGAGATGAACATGATGTGTTGGCGGAAGAATCAACATGATTTTTGTGAAGGGAAATCATGGCTCACCAATCAATTAGAATTCTTTGAGGTGGTGAACAAGCATGTGGACATGGGTCATAAAGTGGATGTAGTGTACTTAAGTTTTCAGAAAGCCTTTGACAAGGTCCTTTACCAAAGACTCTTAAGCAAAGTAACTATTCATAGGATAAGAGGGAAGGTTCTCTCCTAATCTTTAACTGATTAAAAGATGGGAAACAAATGGTAGGATTAAATGGCCAATTTTCATACTAGAGATAGGTAAATAGTGTCCCAGAGGGATCTGTACTGGAACCAGTATTCAACACATTCATAAATGGAAAAAAAGGTATAAACAGGAAGGTGGCAAAATTTTGTATTATCAGTAGAGTTCTCAAGATAGTTAACGCCAAAGCAGGTTACGAAGAGTTAAAAAGGAATCTCATGAAACTTCAAGACTGGGAAACAATATGGCAGATCAAGTTCAGTATTGATAGATGCAGATGATGCACACTGGAAAACATAATTCAGCTATACATATAACATGATGGAGTCAAATTATCTGTTATAGTTCAAGAAAGAAATCTTGGGGTCTTCAGGGCTAGTTCTCCAAAAACATCCACTCAGTGTGCATCAGCAGTCAAAAAAGCTAAGAAGGTTAGGAATCGATAGAAAAAAGAACAAATAAGACAGATAATATCAAATTGCATCTTAATAAATCAATAATAAGCCTGCATCATGAATATGGAGTGAAGATCTGGTAATTCCATCTTAAGAGATGTATTGGAATTAGAAAAGGCACAGGAAAGGGCAACAAAAACCATTAGGGGTATGCAACAGTTTCCATATGAGGAGAGACTAATAAAACATGCACTTTTCAGCTTGGAAAGGAGACAGCTAATGGGGGATATGATAGAGGTCTATAAAATTGTGGCTGATGTGGAGAAAGTAAATAAGGAAATGTTATCTTTTCTTCTTGTAACACAAGACAGCCTTGTTAGTCTAGATCAGCAAAGCAAACAAGATGTCTGGTGGCACCTTTAAAGACTAGCAAATTTATTTATCACATGAGCTTTTGTAGGAGAAAAATCTCACTTCATCAGACTCTTGAAGATGGGTAACTCTCAGAATTGGAACAAAACAAATTAAGGGGAGGGCAAATCATAGGATCTGGTTAGACTGTCGCAGTTAATCAAAGCAGCAGTTAGGATTCAAACAGTGGAGTACAGCAATAAGTGGGAAGGTGTGGGGGGGCAGAGGGAAGAAGGAAAACAAAATGCCCTGTTGTAATGAGAAAAGAACCCATTGTCTTTATTCAGCCCTGAGTTGGCAGTTTCTCTTTGAAGCTTTGATTTCTTATTCAGTTGTCTCAGAATGGCTATTAACAGATCTGAAGTGGAATGATCAGGAAGATTGAAGTGTTCCCCTATTGATTTTTGAATGTGGTTATTTTTGATTTTTGTCTATTTACTCTTTTGCACAGAGAATGTTCGCTGTCCAACGTATAAGGCATTGGGGGTGCAGTGGCATTTTGTTGCCCAAGGAATAGATAGCAGGTTTAAAATGAACAAAGGGAAGCATTTCTTTCCACAATGTACAGTCATCCTGGGAACTCTTTGCCAGAGAATATTACAAAACCCAAGATTATAATGGGGTTCAAAAAAGAATAAGGGAAGTTCATGGAAGATAGGTCCATCAGTGTTAAATTACCTTTAATATGCAGCATAGGACAGTAGTCCCTTTGCTCATGTGCAGATGCACAAAGGACACACCACAGTGCAAGTGTTGTTGCCCTGGGAAAAGGCCCAGGCCCCCACCCCCTGATCCTGATCTGGAGTCAGGGCCCCAGGCTCCTGCCACTGCCAGCCCAGTCCCTGGCTGGGGATGGGGCCAGGTGAGGCAGTGGCTGGTGTGGGTGGCCCGGCCTGGATGCCAGGCCAGGAAAGACAGGCACTGCCACAGCTGGCCTGGACCTGGATGCCTGGCTGGGAGTGGCAGGTGCCTGCTGTGGCTGGCCAGGCCTGAGGTACCCAGCTGGGGATGGAGATGGGAGAGGCAGTGGCATGCCAGCCATTCGGGGCACTGGTGCTGGAACTTGGGGCATTTGCCACCCTGTGCCAGGCGCCAGCAATGCTACTGCACCACAAGCATCTTAAATAGCAGTCCTAAGCAGCATTCACTCTACTGGTCATACATTGTGAGCCTAGTCTGCAGCCTACTCCTATGGACTTGCATAGTGGTAGTTTCTGAGAGTATTTTATTGGTGTTGCGTTCATTAAAAAAAAAAAAAGTGAGCCTGTTTTTTCCCTTTTTAAATCACAGAGGTTTTTTTGTTTTGTGTGTTTTTTTTTTTTTCTGTTACAGTTACAGGAAGGACAGGTGCTATCAGCATGATTCCATATTTTTGCAAGTATAAAGCTGGCTTTTCTTTCAACATTTCTAAAACAGTTGCTGGACATAGAAGAGGTGTTTGTGCCCTAACCATGTTAATGTTGTCAAATTGCAGTTGTGTTTATTTTCCTTAAATGTCTGTCTTAGGAAAGAAACTAAAATTTCCTCAACAGTAACTGATCATCCTTGCTTTCCAAGATCTTTTGAAAAGTTAAAAGGGCTGTTTTGAAACCAAATTCTGAGACCACCTCTATGCAGGTAGATGGCTGAATAGAGCCAACCCAAATGGAATCAGCCACAGGATCTGGTTCTAGGTTTGTATCATTCAGGTCAGTGGCTCTTAGCCTCTCTAGACTACTGAAATCCTTTTTCAGCAGTCTGATTTTTTTTTTTTTGTCTTGCCACCCCCTAGTTTCACTTCACTTAAAAACTACTTGCTTATAAAATCAGACATAAAAATACAAACGTCTCAGCATACTGCTACTGAAAATTGCTTACTTTCTACCATCAATATAAAATAAATCAGTTAGAATTTAAATATTGTACTTTCATTTCAGTGTAGAGTATATGGAGCAGTATAAACAAATCACTGTCTGTGGGAAATTTCAGTTTGTCCTGACATCACCAGTGCTTGTTATACAGTCTGTTGTAAAACTTGGTAAATATCTAAATGACTTAATGTATCTCCTGGAAAAATTCTGCAGTACCCCAGGACTGCATGTGCCCCTGACTGAGAACTCTTGATATAGGTAATGGTCATTCCTCTGATGATTGCTTTTATCTATCTGGAAGACTACCTCGTGGTTTATTTCAAATTACTTAAGTGTATTTGTTGATAAATTGAATAAGCACTTCCTTCTTTCAAGATATAAAAGGAGACACTGCATCTGTGTATTGAATTCTCCTTAACAGATAAAGTGCTTGTCATGGAGCCCCTTAAGTTCACCTCTGAGAATGGGTGGGGAATTCTGGACTTCTACCAAAAAGGAAGGACGGTCTTAGGGTTTTATCTCCTTGAGACCTTTAGGGTTAACCTTATGGTGCATGGTGGAATTAGGAGCTTCTGAGTTATGGAATGCCAGGGCTCAGGACTTCTGACCCATGCACTGTGCCTTTCAGACCTTCATCCCTGCAAGGGCTGGAGTGTTAGGATTTCTGTTCCATGGGAAGCACCTGCTTGGACTTGGACCTTTAGGCAGACCCATCCTTTGGGGCAAAAGCCCAAATCCCACCATCAACCTGCCATAGCACTGAAGCCCCAAGGCCTGGCAAGTGTGCTCCAGCTCTCAAACTTCTGAAGATTGCTGCATGAAATTTGGAAGGGTTAGTAAATGTGGATACTCCTGTCATCAACTATACTAATTTGCTGTGTGTGTGTGTGTGTGTGTGTGTGTGTGTGATGTGAACTGTAACATGTGACAGACCATTGTGATGTCAGAGGTGACTCAATCAATTGCTCCTTAGGAGCAATTGATTGTCACCTCTGACATCACAATGGCCTGTCACATGTTACACTTCACATCCTTGGGAGAAATTGAGTGAGTCACCTCTGACATCACAATAGCTGAGGAGTCCTGGCATGGCACAGATATGTACCTTATTGTAGCTGCATGTCTCATTGTAATTTTTAAAGGCAAAATGGCTGAGCATTTAAAAATTGGACAGTAACAGCCAGTGAAACCCAGGGATGGTTCACTCTGGTGACACGGCTGCCCCTTTGGAACTTGTCAAAATTATAAAACTCTCAGCTATGCTTTCAGCTGTTTCCCATATTTCACACTGACTCTTCAGCCTGTATGGAAAATGATTGATTAGGACGGTTCAATGCATACAGAAGTATTAGTATATGCCCATTCCTCTCTCCCCTTACTTAGTAAATGACTATGTAGATTATGGAAAAGTCACAGTCAAGACCATTAAATGCAAGGTCGTCATAAAATTATTACATGACATGTACTTTTAATGGGTTTATAATTTAAACTAATCACACACCATATAACTAACAGGGACAAATAATTGTTTGAAGATCTTTGATTGAGAAAACAGTATTAGTCTTTTATGTACCAGCATTAGCTTAGCATATACAAAAAATGTTTCTTAAGACTAAAGTTTTCTGCTCTTCAATCTTTACAAATTTCAGACTTTTTTTTAGTGTATTAAAACATAATATGCATCTCTTCAAAATTTTGTTTGTTGGGCATAAGGTAACATGTCTAGGACTTAGATTTCAAAGACACGGTGTGGGAGGTTGTTTTATTGTCATCTTAATGAAGTGAATGCAGTTCTGCCTCATGAAAAGAAGGAAAAAAAAATCCTGGAAATGTCACTTTTCCACTGGAGGACCAAATTCTATCTTGCTTGTTCACCTTGTGTTACCTTAATTCATAGCACTTTTGGTGAGACTGTCCACCTTCATTCAGTCCCTGTATATTGGGTAGAAGGCCCAACAGGACTATATAAAGAGTGTCTAAAAGCCAAGAGAAGATTTCTCCAGTAAAGGAATAGAGACAGATGGCCACAACCTGTCTTCTGAGAGAGCTCCAAAATAGGAAGTGCATCAGAAATGCAGCTCTGGGTCTGTTTCAGTTATAATGTCAGCCACACTGAATTGAAATAACCAAGAACTGGGAGAGCACAAAATTGGATTATAACTATTTTAGCTCCCTCACCCTGCAAGCTGTGAGTTCAGTGCTGTGCTTTTTAGATGTGGATCACATAATATCACAATTGATTTCAGTGGAGACTGCTGATGGAGTAAGATGCTACTACATTTGAGTAACTGTGGCAAAATCTGGGATTTGGTTAGTTCTTGTAAAATGTATTGCCTGTCTTGGGAGATGGTTTTCCTGAGGAAGAGAGTGTTGTTTCTTTTTCCAAAGGATAAATAGATGATATGCTGCAGATCAGCAATGAACAAAAAATAAAACCTAGAAGTTCTAATTTCAAATATTGGCTTAACTAATCCTTCCTCCTCTTACTTCCAGTGCATTCCCTGTGCAAATGCAACCTGACCCACCTTGTAGGCCATTTAAAATCAAGCTAAACTGATTTTACAATTAATTGTTCGATTTGTTTACCATTTGTTCTAAATAAGAAGCAGCACATTCTGTGAATTTACATTTTATATATTTCTATTTAATGACAGCTGTCTCTTTTGTAGCCTTTTTACGTTATCAAAGAATAAGGGTATTATGTTAAGGGATGTAATCTGCAATACAATAGAATTATTTAAATCCAATTCAATTATATGGGTCATAGATTTAGTAAATTATGTACACTTTTATTTGTTCTTAATAAATTACTAGTTTGTAATATGTTAAATATTTGACATTTACTCCTATATATTGTCAATAAAATTATCTTTGAATTATCCTTGATCTTAAAATTTTAAATATGTTCATATTCAAAATTATTTTAATAAAAAAGAATGCAACCAAAATGATTTAAATGCATTTGAATAAGAGTACCACTTTGTTGAGTGGGAACCACTTGCAGTAGATGGTTACTGTTTAGTAAAGTAGAATGAAAATCCTAAACATCTCTTTGATAAATGTATTGCAAAACCTGCTGATCCTGTTGCATATGTGTGGTTAGAACACCTAGACACTGACATTCTTTGAGAATTATTTATAGCTGCAGCAAAAAGAAATGATAAATGCACTTAAGTGCACAGAATGTTAAGTGTTTGACTGCAGTTTAAAATGAGATCTATGTACCCTATAGGGTGCTCATAGCAGGAAAACTACAATACCTCTATAACACACATCCAACAACAAAGGCATAGAAACAAAACAGAAATTCATCTTTTCATTTGGAAACCAAAAGGTAGAATTGGGTGCAAAGGCTTTTCATTTCTTATTCTCTTGATTTTTTAAAGAAATAATAATAAAAATAGTGGAGAAATGCAAGGTAGTTCATGCTTAGCAGTGTCGTTGTTTGTAAAATTAAAACATCATGTAGAGCATAAAAATGGCCATATTGGTTCAGACTAGTGTTCCATTTATCCCAGCACCCTCCTGTTGACAGTGGCTAATGCCAGGCAGGTTAGAAGGGATTGAACTGAATGGGTAATCACCAAGTGATCTATCCTGGAATCTTGAAGAAAATGTAGTTTGTAAAACATACACAAGTTATGAACTGAAGAAATCATTGGTATTTTAAGGAACATCATTAGTTTGATTTTTCATATTTATTTGTTTAAAGAAAAGTAAGCCCTTAAGTCCAAGCAGTTTTTATTGCAAATGGCAGTCTCAAATTCCTTCTGCTCTATGGTGTGTGTTGCTAACATGTAATACATTGTCATAAGCTGTGATACTGCTGTGTATGATTTTAGTGTTTTTCTGGCTGGTAGGATTATAAGTGATGACAGATGAGTGATAAGACTGTTGATTACAAACATGCTAGAAATAGGGTGCTGTGGATTGTTTTAATGGTTTCCATCCTATATATTTAGTTTTGGCCAATGGATATAACTTCCATCCCTTCCCCCTTTTAAAATTGTTCCAGCAGCAACACGTGTAGCATGGCTGTGAGGCCAGCCTTACTTAGCACATGGCAGGGGTGTGAACTTCACTGCCACAGCAGTGGGGCCGGCCACTGGGCCTCATCGCTGAGAGTGGAGCGGAGGTGTCTGCGCCTCTGGCCTGCTTGGAGCCATGGTCACTAGCTGCTGACCAGCCCCGTGCCTACAGCAGTGACATTCATGCTGCTGCCAGCTGGCGTTCTGTGCCTCTCCCCTGTCCTTAGGGGGGCAACTTCTGGTCGTATGACTGGAAGCTACCATTGGCCAGGACCACCCTGCATTTTCAAGGGCCTGGCCAGAAAACAGAGACTGGGTACATCCCTACCAGCAACTGTGGTTGATTGAGAGTTTTTCTTGAATCTCTTAACATACAAAATCAGGTTCTGCAGACCTGATACTTGCCATGATCTGAATGGTTTCACTAGTCCATTTTCCTCAGTACAAGTAAAGGAAGAAACACAAGTTGGGTAGAGTGGGTTGTTTGTAAAGGACCAAGTGGCTTGTTGTGGGTGTTTTATATTTCTCTGGCTTAGGTTGAGTAGGAGTCAATAACACTCTTTTTTGACTGTCTTAGCTTTATTATTAATATATACAAAGGGGGGGGCTTCTAAATGTGCTCCTTTTTCACTGGAGGAACATTTTCAATTTTCTTTTTCTTTCTTTCTTCAAATTGCAATCATCTTCAGGTTAACTGGATTATTGTATTACAAACTCGAAGGAAGGGGGAGGCTCTGTGGTATAAAACTGTGGGATGAGATATCTGGAGAAGCCTTGTAATTCAGAAGTGATTTAGGACACTTTTTTTAATTTCAGTTTAATTCTTTCCATGCAGAAGGTGTTAAATATTCAAAACAATGATGACTTTCATGGTTATGGAAATATAAAATGTTTCCGAGTCTGAAACTGAAATGTATGATTCAAACAGTTCAGAAGAACAAATTGGTCCAATATAGACAATGTGGAGGAAACATAATAATTAAATTTTTGAAAGATGTATTCATAGGCCTTTGCTGGTTAAAATAAACTAAATATGTGGTCCTAGGTCCTGCCATGAATTTTCTTGAAGTCCAGTTGCGGAACTACAATGATCGCTTTAGATCAGCCATTAGTTCACATTTCAGTGTCCAATTTAGTTATCTTTTTCTACTTCACAGCAATTTAAATACAAAACTTACTGTGGATCATCTGTTTTATGATTAATACATGTTTTATTGTATCTATCTTCTCTTTTCTCCTTTTGTGATCATTTATGGACAGTCCTGACTGAGTTCTGATCAAAATTTGGTCTATTTATTTAGTAATTCATTATATTAGTTTAATAATAGTCAGATCTGAGCACTGGAAGATGAATTTCAGAGTTCATTTTTGTTGTCATTAAACAGATGTCAAACAACATTTGGTTGTGAAGAAGGCAATATATAACTGAATTACTTTAATAGGGTAGTGCCCTCTTTTTCTGCGGTCTAACAAATGCAAACTAAATTTTTGTAGGCAGATTTCTGTTGCCATAGGTCAAACATATCGGTGGCATTGGTATGGTAGTTCTCTTCACAGATCAGAAGATCAATTATTTATCAACAGAAATGGAGAAAGACAACATTTTTTAATGTATTGAGATTTCTTGAAAATGGACAAGCCAAGATCTGTGAGTGGTCACATTTTGACACACTACTTAAGCCAGTAGCATTTAGGAAATGGCTTAGAGGCACAGGAGAAGTCTCTTGGCCATCCTCCTCAGAGACTCATGAAATAATCCAGTCTTGTGTCCCTTGGAACAGCTGGCAAAACATTTCTGCTGACTATGGAATGCAAAGAGGAAAATGTTGGCAGCTATAGATTAAGATTAGTGGGGCATTTGATGAGATATGTCTGCTTAGACATGAATAGGATAGATTTGATTTAATATCTCATTTATAATTGCTCTTTTTTTTTTTTTTAGATTCATGTTCAGAGCTGAGCTGTTATGTTTTGAAAGATGTGTTTTCTCAAAGTTCATGATAGGAATAAATAACAGGTGTGAAAATGTATGGCACTTCCTTACATTACCCAAATCCCTTGAAATTAAAATAAATGAAAACAGTTTGTCAGGATATTTTATATTCTGTTGCTTTGTGCCCCTGTCTTGGCCATCTTTTCATATTTTGAATGAATAGTGCTGATGTTTTAAGGAAATATCTGCTCTTGCCATTATTTTATCTAGTCTAGTTTGTGTGCATCAACAAGTATGTGACATTGGTGTTTGGTGCCCATGGAAAGAATAAAGGACTTACTACTATCATAAATTGAAGGAGTTGTTCAGATTAGTCTCTTCAGCACTGGCAAAGTCATATCCTTGTCCACTTCCACTGCTATAACAAACTCCATAAAAAATTAAGAGAAGTCACATTTTTTTCAGAACTTCTATCATATTATTGTGCATTTTAATAACAAACTGGGGATTAGTTCCATGTATTTTTCCATTCTTGCATAATTTATAATTTGCTATACCAAATTTTAACAATCTTCCCAAAACTATATGCCTTCACCCTGAGAAGCATAAAAATTTCAGGCAAAATTTTTTTTGGTTTTAGTTTTGGTTTTTTCCAGAAATCATTTAAGTGGGGGCTGTTTCCAAATTGTGTCCTCAAATATAGTGCATTTACTTTACAAAATACATGTTGAATTTTGCAAAATGAAAAAAAAAATGTAGCAGATCTCCACTGATTACTTTAATTGATCCAGAAACGTCAGTTTGGTGGTGGCAAATTTGCCTCCATTGGTGAAGTTGTGCCCTTTCTATTTCCCCTTTCTGATACTCTTTGGTCTTAAAAAGAATTGGAGAGATTTTATATTTTTCTTTCTAAAAGATTTTCAGACCAAGGTATAGAATGATGTTACTGGGATGTCATTCTCTAGCATGTATAGGAAGGTTTATAGATAAAATGTTAAATTCATTTGGTTGTTATGGAAATATTTAGCCAACCCTATTGGTTTATAGAGTTATTTCTCCCACAAAAGCTCATGCGAAAAATAAATGTTAGTCTCAAAGTGCCACACGACTCCTTGTTGTTGTTTTTTATAAAGTTAGGAAACTGTGGAAAACTCCTATAAAGGATGCCTGGTCAATATACAGTGGTGTGACTGACTGGGTTCCTTCTTGCTGGAACTGGTGTGCCTTCACAATGCTAAGCATAATCCATGCCAGAGTTTCTATTACATTTACTTATGTGTGGTAGTGTTGGAACTAAGAAGCTTTAGGTCTCATGCATCAGACAAATCAGTAAGAACAGGTAAACTATAGATTTATGGCTTTGTACTTGAGTTTACTTCAGTGCCTTATATACAGTACTGCATCCATTACCTGAATGTCAAAGGACACAGTGAATAAGTCTGGATAAATGAAGTAATTTCCTTTGTGATTAATATGTGGCAGGGCATAAATACTATTTTGCATACCTAAATTTCCAATAGCTGGTGCTGAGGTAATTGCATTGTACTGAACATGGCATGGTGTCCTTCACGTCTTCAGATTATAGCATGCAATATAACACACACACACACACACACACAC
>ML682060.1:22511813-22635116 GCA_007922195.1 Podocnemis expansa
ACACACACACACACACACACACACGTACGTAACATATTCCATGAGATTTATTCACATAATCAACTTTAGAGGGAAATATTTGGGTGAAATCCTACCCTAACTGAAGTCAGTAGCAAAATTCCTCTTTATTTCAATGGGGCCACCATTTCATCCTTCAGTTCTCTGACTTCCAGCCATCCTTCCAGCAACACTGGTTACATATTACGAAAAAACAAACCTCAAAACAAACAAAATCTTTTGCCAAGAATTCTAGCTGACTCTTAAATTTGCTTTGCTCAGACCTACAGTAATGAATCCAAGTTGTTTTTTCTCTTTCTAGGAGATGAATTAGCTTATAGAAGATAAGAAACCTGCATTTCACCCAAACCTGTAGCAAATGTGTTCCCCCTCCCCCATATGAAAGAATATGGTTCTATTTTGAGCCCGGTTAAAAAATAAAACAAACAAACAAACAAAAAAAACAAAACAAAACTTCAGTGTTTGTTTTGAACCAAGACAGAAATTTGCTCTCACTATTTGTACTCCAAATTGAAGATGGCAGTTTCAGAAACATCAGAAGGAATCCCTAATATTATAAAATTGCTAGCCTGATCTTTCAGGGTTCCCCAAAAGATTGGAACTGGATACTCATGAGTATCCAGACTTCTGAGTGTTCATGAAGCAAACCTGAAGCATAAAGTCAAGCTCTGGTTGTGTAAACCTGTACAAATAAAATATAAAGGAAAATCCTAACATGGGGAATGTAACCGATAAGTGCCACACATTTATACTGATTGTAAAACAGAATGTATCATTTCTGTTAAATCACTCCCTCTGCTACCGACTTTGAGTTCAGTGCTGTTACCTGTAATCAGTCTTCAGCTGAGCATGTTTGATGAACCATTACACATATTATAATTGTGACCTTGTTCAGTGTGATGCCTGATGATAACCCAGCTGAACCCCAATTTGATCTTGTCACTTTACCAGAAAAAAATAATAAATACAAAGATTTATTAAATTGAAATTAATAGTAAACTTTGATCTTGCACAGTTAGTTAGATTACATGACTCTACAAAAGGAATTAGGGTACTTTGGGAACAGCAAAGCCACACATTGTATTATCATTTTCCATGGTCGTCATGTTTGTGTTGCCTGGAGAAAAAAGTCAGTTAGTAATTTAAGTCAATTTTAGTTTCCAGCTACTCTCTTTTTTAAATACAGAATTAGATTAATCTAATTAAAATATACTTACACATAATTATGTCTTAACTGGAAATATATAAGCAAAGAAAGTTATTGTGAATATTTCAAATAATTTGATACCCTACATTTCAATAGGAAAATGTTTACTCCTTCTCTGTGCAATGAACTCATCCAACTATACCCTTTTAGACTGTAACTGCCCCTCAGTGGAAACCTCATAATACCTACATCATAAGAGACTAATGATGGGTTAGCTATAAATAGATGAAAGGGAGAAGAGTTGCATTATGAGAATCAGGCAAAGTAATGCAAAACTTGTAGAACTCTTAACAGTGGTGAGTTACTTATCACTTAAGCATCTGTACCAATGACTGGAGAATAGCTAATGTGATGCCAAGTTTTAAAAGGAGGGGGAAAAAAAAACCATAAGGGCAGATCCTGACAAATATTGGTCAGTAAGCCTAACTGCAGTAACAGGAAAATTGATCAAAACTATAGCGAAGAACAAAATGATCAGACATATAAATGAATACAATTTGTAGGGTAAGAGTCAGCATAGCTTTTGTACAGATAAAACACGACTTACAGCTTTATAATGAACAAGGAGTCCCGTGGCACTTAAGGACTATCCAATTTATTTATTGCATGAGCTTTCGTGGGAGAAAATCCCACTTTCTCAGGTGCTTTGAGGATGGGAGAACTTACACTTCCCTGCATTTCTTTCCTACCATTCTGTAAGTCATGGGATCAGGTCACACTGTAACAGCACACCAAAACAGTTGCTTAATAGGGACTTTAGATTTTTATCTCATTACAACAGGTGATTTGATCTGATCTTCCTCTAAATGCTGTTCACCAGTGTTTGAATTTTTGCAACAATTTTGATGTGCCATTACAGTGTGAGATGATCCCATGACTTACACTTCCCTGCATTTTTTTCTTACCATTCTGTAAGTTCCTCCATCTTCAAAGCATCTGATGAAGTGGGGACTTTCTCCCATGAAAGCTTATGCAATAAATAAATTGGATAGTCTTGAAGTGCCACAGTACTCCTTGTTTGTTTTACTGACCTAGACTAACATGTCTGCCCCTTTGGAACTTACTGTTTTATAGTGTTCCTTGATGGGGTCAAGAAGCATATGAACAAGTGATCCAGTATATATAGTGTATGCAGATTTTCAGAAAATCTTTGACTAGGTCCCACAGCAAAGACAATTGAGCATACTGAGCCCTTAGTGGATAAGGGGGAAAGTTCTCTCAAGGATTGGTAGGGCTATGTCTACACCACAAAAGTGAGTTCAAATTAACAAAGTTGAAGTAATGTTTGACCTTAATTCGAACTAAACCCAACCTTAGTCGAATTAACACAGTGCACTAATTCAACTTAAATGTTAAATTGAATTAGTGTACTTTGTTGTTTCGAACTAAGTGCCCTAATTTGAATTTATTTAGTTTAAATTAAGGCTTAATCCTGGTCTACACTGCCTTTAGTTCAAACTAACAATTGAACTAAGCACTTAGTTAAAAACTAAATACAGGTGTCACTAATTCAAACAAAGCTTTCATTAGTTTGAATTAAGGAATTCCTTAATTCAAACTAATGAAAGTCTATGGTGGACAGGGACTAAGTTAGTTAGAATGAAGGCTCCTTAATTTGAACTAATTTGCCAGTGTAGATACACCCTAAGTGGTTAAAAACAGGGAACAAAGGATGGGAATAAATGGTCAGTCTTCAAAGTGATGAGAGGTAAATAGTAGTGTCTCCCCCCCCCCCACACACACACAGTTCGGTGTTGGAGCCAGTGTTGTTCAATGTATTTATAAATGACCTGGAAAAAGTGATAAATAGTGAGGTGGCAAATGTTGCAGATGATGCAAAATTACTCAAGATAGTTAAGTCAAGAACAGACTACAAAGTTGTAAAGAGATCTCTCAATATTTGGTGACTAGGCAAAAAATGGAATATGAAATTCAATGTTGTTAAATGCACACTTGGAAACATAATCCCTACTATCCACAAAAAATGATAGGGTCTAAATTATCTGTTACCAATCAAGAAAAAGCTCTTGGAGTCATCTTGGATGGTTCTATGGAAACATCCACTTAAAGTGCAGTGGTAGTCAAAAAGAAACCTCACAATATTAGGAACCTTTAGGAAAGGGATGAATAATAAGTGAGTAAATATCCTAATGTCATTATATAAATGTGTGGTACATCCATACCTATGTGTAGTTCTGGTTGCTCCATCTCAAAAAAAAAAATCCATTATAAGTGGAAAAGGTATGGAGAAGGGCAACAAAAATGATTTAAGCTACAAAACAGTTTCATATGAGGAGAAAGAAATAAAGACAGGGACCATTCTCTTCAGAAAAGAGGATAAAATAGAGGTCTGTAAATGATGTGGAGAAAGTGGTTAAGAAACTGTTGTTTACCACTTTTGTATAACAGAAGAATCACCCAATGAAATTAATAGATAGTAAGTTGAAAACAAACCTTTGAAATACTTCTTCACTAGTGCACAGTCCACTTACAAAACTCACTGTCAGGGCTATTGTAAGCCTGTGACTGCTATATTCTGGACTGGATGTCAACAGTTTGATCACTTGATGATTACTCTGTTCTCTTCATTCCCTCTGATGCATTTGGCATTGACCACCATTGGAAAACAAAATATTGGCTGCGTGGATCCTTGGTCTGATCTAGTGTGGCTCTTCTGTTTCCTTCATGCCCAACACATTTTAAACTGAGCAAATAAAAAGTAAAAATGGCTTGACTGTGACCAAAAACTAGTTCTTTAGATCTGAGTGTTGATTGTTTGTCTTCTTCCAAATAACTCTTGACAGTCAGCATTTTTTCCCTGGCCTCCCTATTAATAGGTAGGGCATATTGGCAAATGGAATGCTATTCTCTAAGAAATTACTGATGGGGGGGAGGGGAATCAACCTGAAATGATGTGGAAAATTAAAATTTCAAAATGTTTTGTGAAAAGGAAATTCTGAAATGTTTTGATCAAAAAGCGCAGAATGACCTCATTGAAACATTTGAACAGTAAGCAGTGATTGTATAAAATTTACTAATTGTGGGAAAACCATCAACAGTTTCTGTTCATTTCATTTCAAGCAGTGAAACTCTATGCAAATTTAAAATCCAAGTGATGTGGCATAGTGGTGATAAAATATAAACCATTTTTTTCATTTTTATTGGCTAGATAATGCATTTGATTTTGTAGTCTGCATTCTTACAGGAAAACAGAAAAGGAATATCAGCACTTCCTTCCTGAGACCATTTAACTTTGATCTGCATATTTGCAGAAAATAAGTACAAATTATGGCAGAAGTGGGTGAGTTTCAAATGGATATTCACCCATGATTTTCTGTCACATTAACCAAGCTTGATGGAGTGTTCAGAAGCAGCTAATTATTTAATTTACTCTTCAAAATACAACCCACCTGCCTCAATAGTTTGAGGAGTTTAGTAAGGCCAGTGGTGAAGGGGAGAGGTCCTTGCACTAAGGGAGGGAGGCAAGTTTTATGGGGCACGAGGGTTCCTCCCCTGGTGTAGAGGATTTTTACAGTATATTGATGTTAAATGTTTCATCAGTTTAGGATCATACTGTGTTTTGTATGATGGGGAGTATGAGAATGTTATGATGCGCGGGGATTACTTGATACTGTTCCTCCCCAGCAGGAGGCGGCACGACCTGTGATAGTTAAGGAGTTTGTGTAACTCTATTTATGAATAGAGTGAGTTAGTGTTTCTGTAAATGTAAAAGGAGTACTTGGCAGCTTGCTAAGGTCTGTGGGTCTGCCCAGAGACAGGCAGATGGGCAAAGACTGAGAGATCACATGGGTTTCTCCTTCGAGAAGATTCCTCATGTAAGTAAGAGAGAGCTCTTTCAGTGTGGAAAGGCACAGCATTGATTGGTCTAGAGCCAGGTATTTAAGGGGAGTTTGTGTCGAAATCAGGGCTTCGCTGCGCGTCTCTGCCAGGGTCCAGAATGCTGTGAGGGCTGATCCTGTCTGCTGCGTCTCACCCTGTAGAGTGCAGGCTGCAAGCTAGGAGCTTAGCCAGGGGCCTTTGGTTTAGGTACAACTTTGGCTTGGGCCTTATCAATAGTGAGCCTTGGGATTGGGTGTCAGTTTGGACAAGCTCCTCAAGGAGGCTTGGAGAGTGTGACTGGACTGAGGCTGGAGCTGAGTGCTTGGTTCCTAGTGAATCAGGGTGCCTCAGGCATTTTGTCACCTCTCCTGGAGCCTTGAAGGCAGAAGAGGACCATTTAAGTCCCTGAAGGGACAGGGATCTGGGGATGTGTTCAATGCCCCTAAAGGCCCTGTCACAGCGGACATTGTTTAGGGGTGAATAGACTTTGTTGTTAAGGCCTGGGTGGAAGAACCCCAGAAGAAGACATCCCCACGTCTGGACTGTGGCTGCCTCCCTGGGATCAGAGCGGTGAGGGACCTCTCCATCGTCTCTGCTAGAAGCTGGGGAAAGGAGGACATTGAATTGTGAGCAAAGAGTGGGGTTCCAGCTTGAGAAGCTGTCAAGCCTCTCAGGGAATTCGGGGAGTTTTACTGCTCAGGGCAGTCTGGGAGAACTTATCTGGTTAAGCTGGGTTGAAGGTGATGGTTCCAGTCATTCTTCTGAATTCTGGGTACAGGCGTTAAGGGTGGTTTTATTACCTACATACTTACCTATTTGCTATTAAGATGTTTATGGGAAAGGTAATTGTAAAACGTGTTGTTTAACTGGGTGTTTATATGGGTAGGACAACTTAAGGTACTTATCTGGTTTAAGTTCTTCACCAGTTCTCCTATAGATTTTTGATAGTTTTCCTCTACCCCATCCCATGGTTTTAATAAACCTGTGTTAAATTCAATCCGCCTCCATTTTGTTCTAAACCGGGCTGGCCTGAGGTGATAGATGCTCAAAAGTTTGGGGAGACCTTCTGGGACCCACCGTTGTCCATGAGAACGAAAAATTCGCTAACACTGGGAGTCTCTGAGACCTGTTGACCAGATGAAGAAGATGGGTGATGAATGGCTAGCATTCTCCAGCTCCCGGAAGTTTAATCCATTGTGCAGGCTCTGTGGATCTTCTTTGATGTTTGCTTGAACAGTCCCACCTGATTCCCCCCTCAGACTAGGAATGGGAGCCTGGCTTGACAAAAACTGTAGTTCTAGGCAATCACCCATTTGAGGGTCAGGAAGGAATTTATTTTCTCTCATGGGCTGGCTAACAAGATGAGTATGTCCCCCCCCTCCCATTTCCTCACAGAGCTTAAAAATACAGCAGGTTAAGTTACTGGGGTTGAGTTGTATATTTGTCACAACTTGCAGCTAGTTTCCAGTGTGGGTAAGAGAATAAAAAGAATGGTTCCCAGATGTAAAAGCCTGGGATCCTGGTAATGGTCCTCGGGGAGGGCGAGACACTGTGGCCTTTGCAGGCTGAGGTCAGATCTTGTTGCCCTCATAGGCCAAGGTCACCACATTTCTGCATGGTCTGTCTCTTTCATTTGGGAGGGTGCTAGAAGACAGAGAGCTGAGTACGCTGAATGAAGCCTATCCTAAATTATGGTTTAGATCAATGATTCCCAACTTTTTTGACTCAAGGATCATATATATTTTTACAATGGCAAAGGGCCTCTAATCTATCAACTCAAAAAAATGTTTCGACATGAAGGACTACAAAAGCACTACACATTTGAAGTAAACATTTTGATACTACTGTACTCATTTTACATTCACTATTTTTCACCTACGCACATTGTCTCATGCTCACAAACAAAGCATTAGGGGAGTTAGATTAGTGACTTCACTACACATGGACACACACAGCCTGACAGCTAAATCACAGTGCATGACTTACTAAGTGCAGGCAAAACAATAAGGCAATTATTTTTAGAGGCCTACTCCTTTTTAAGCATGGTGGGGCCTGGCTGCTCCACCAGCAGCCTTCCCCCCACTATAGTCAGATAGAGATCAAGAAGGGAGCAGCCTCCTCACTGATCTGTCCCATGGTCTGCACAAGGAGCCTGCACTGCTCTTGTAGCGCTGCAGCATTGTGCTCCACCTTGGTCCTGTGCAATGGCTCCTTTGTGTAGCCAGGGGGATGGGAGAATAGTGTTCCCCTCTTCTTTGTTCCAGGAGGGCCCCCAGCACCTGTGGACCTAGATAAAGCACTTTACCATGCTCTCTGCTTCAATTGGGGTGAGATTGTTGATATGCTGTCCCCTTGTCTGCAGCAAGGAGCCTGCAATTATCTTATAGTCCCATGGTGATGTGCTCCACTTGGTCCTTAGGTAGTGATTCCCTTCTGCAGCCAGCAGGAGGGGATCAGTGGGCCACTTTGAAAGACCACATTAGTCACAAGTTGGGAACCACTGGCTTATATGGTGAGGACCCTGTAACTTCTGCACTGGAGTCAATTAAATCTTGGTATAGTGTATATAGGTGATGGGCAGGCAGCAGTCCTCCTGTGTTTTCAGTTTAATAGAAGTTGTAGCCAACCACTTAATTCTCTGCATGTATCTGTCTTCACTTTACTGCTGTTTCTGCATTATTTATAAAGGGGAGGGGACATCTAGGTTTACTATTTTTCCCTAGCAATCTGTAAGTGTTCTACCCACATTCTTTTTCTTTCTCATGAAAATTGTTTGTTGCTGCTAGCTCATCAGAGTAGTAAATGGGATATGTCTCCTTTCATCCACTCAGTGGATTTCTACTTGCTTTCCATACTTGCATGGAATTAATGTTCATGTATCCAGATGTATGTACTGAGATGTTGCTTAAGGTGTTAAATGGAGATTTTTCCAAGGGGTAGACAGCAGTTTTATTGGCATCTAAATCATGAGGTTCAGGGTTGTGGAGGGGAGAATAAAGTGTGATATTTTTTTTTTCATTTCCTTTTGGTTTCCTTTAATGGATTCTCCCACACATCCTTCCTCCAGATTTTTTTCCCTCGATGTCACAAAAGTCATACTACATTTATGCTAAAGAATACTAAATACAGGCTTCATTTAACCTTCTCTTCTAAGAATTATGTTCCATAAATGCAAGGAAAATATAATGTTAAGCAAGGAATGCAGAAGGAGATTTTCATGCGTAAAGTTAATTACATCATCATTTTCAATCTGATGAGGAGACAATCTCAGGTGATGACATGGATGTTCATATACTTCAGTGGGAAGACCAGCACATTTTCAGGACTTGTGACTTTAATTGTTTCAATCTTAAAAAAAAATAAATAAATAAAAAATCAATTTTTCATGTTGAAATGCTACCTGATTAATTTAGCAAACATGAAAACAAATGCAGAAGAAAAGTTAAAACTCCCACATTATTTAGAAATACAAACTTTAATGATTATGTAGTGTTAATGAAAAGTGTATGTAAAAATAAATATGGCTTTTTGAAAGCCTCCCACTGATTATCATTACTGTATCTAGCAGAATGCAAGATTCTCAGTGTGATACCCTATTAGTTTAATAAATATCAAGTATATATATAAGGATTGTTCAGAAGATGGTGAATCAAAATGTTTCATCCTTCAGTATGACTTCAGTAATACCAGCCATACATATTATTTTGTTGCTCAAAGTATAACACACACATGATGAAAAATGAACAGAAGTTGTATTCCATTGCCTTATATTTATATTATAAAACAAAAAAAAATTCCTTTTGTCAACTCTCCTAATCTGTTCTGTGCATGCATGATGTGAAGTGTACCATGTGGCAGGCCATTGTGATGTCAGAGGTGACTCCTTGGGAGCAATTGGCTGAGTTACCTCTCACATCACAATGGCCTAGGAGTCTTGGCATGGCACAGATATATGTACCTTATTGTAGCTGCATACTTCATTGTAATTCATAAAGGCAAAATGGCTGAGGATTTAAAAATTGGACAGTAACAGATAGTGAAAATCAGGGACGGTTCACTCTGGTAACACAGCTGCTCCTTTGGAACTTGTCAGAATTATAAAGCTCAGTTATACTTTCAGCTGTTTCCAATACTTCATGCTGACTCTTCAGACAATTTTATGTGGCACTCGCTCAGAAGAAAGTCTGAAAATCTGAAAGTTTATATGAAGGATATGAACTACCAAGAAAAAAAGTTTTAACTGACCATAGAACATTTTCAAAAAATGTTGTTGTAATTAAAAAGCTATTAATTGATTAAATAAGTATTTCATAAAATCCCTTTGGGATTTTCCCCCATCATTTTTGGTGGGTTACAGCTAGTTTTATTATAGTTCTGTTGTGGACAGGTATACGTGAAACTGTTTTGTTTTTTTTTTTTATACATGTGTACAAATATATAAAACATATATATTTACCAAGTTTTTCTCAGGTAGATGTTATGGTGAATTCCCACAGTTACAAACACCTTTCAATGGAAACAGAGGGTGTTTGTAACCTGGAAACATCTGCAAGTGTGAACAAAACAAAGGGCAGGTCTTTTCAAAAAGTTTAGAACTTCTACATTGGCTTAATATCTCAAAAACTTTGCTATGCAAAGGGAAATGCTGCTTTTAACTATTGTAATTTAAATGAAATAAGCACAGAAAATTTCTTTACCTTGTCAAATCTTTTTAAGCTTTGTGTTTGTTTTATTACTAGTTCTCATTTAACACACTACTGTACTCTGTCAGGGTTTTTGTTTGTGGGGCACGGAGGGTGGTATCTGCTGCTGCCTCATTTCATACTTCAAGTTCCAAGTAACCTGTGTGGTTGGTTGGTATTTGTAATTCTGAATTTCCACTGCACGTTAAACCATAAGCCTATATAAACTCAACTAATGTATGCACGTGAAGAGATGTATATTTTATATGTATATCAACTGTTGCTTTTTCCTCAAATGGAAATTTGTAAATTTTCTTTCTAAATTATCCTCCACCAAGTCTATTCCAGGTAAAACAAATGATATATTTTCCCAAAAGACTAGAAGTAACAAATGCTGGCAAGTGTGCATTTTTAACAGAAGTCTGTGTATTTTGATCACCTTAAGGGGTGGGATACATATCTCCCATTCAAATTTATTCCTCAAAAGGGTCAAATCTTAAAGGAAAGGCACCACTTCCATTTTTCAGTTACCACATATACTTGTGTATAAGCTGATCCATTCATAAGCCGACCCCCAATTCCAAGCACAAAAAAGAGGCAAAAATGGGTGACCCATGTATAAGCTGAGGTCCCCTTTTGGCCCTTGCCCTTAACTCACTCCAACCAGCACTGCTGCCTTTCCCCAGAATTCCTGACACTCTCCCTAACCCCCAAATCCCTGACGCTGCTTTTCCGCGGGGCCGCGGGGGGCTCTGCGCCCCCGGAAGTCCGTTCCCTGCAGCAGTCCCCCTGCTCTGTCCGTTCTTTCTGCTCTCTGTTCCCTGCTCTCTCCATTCCCTTGCTGTCCCCTTGCTCACCACCACCTTCTCCACTCGCAGCTGCTGTTCCCCAAAACTGCTTCCACCCCTTTTCCTGTCCCCCCCAACCCCTGCTGCCACTTTTTCCATTCTCTGACACCCCCCCCAAACTCTTGGGTCCTGCTGCCACTTCTTTGGCCTCCTTGTAACTCATCCCAACCCCCAGGCTGATCCCCCCTACTCCAGGGCTCCCTTACCTGGCCACTCCGGATGCCCGGCTTCCCTCCTAACTCTAACCCCAGCCCAGGCCACCTGCCCAAGATGGACACTGGTGCTCCATCCTGGAGCATGCCCAGTGAAACTCCTGGGCTGGGGATGTCTACCATATTCACCTATGTATAAGCCGAGTGCCAGTTTTGAAGCCAATTTTAAGGCATAAATATCTCGGCATATACACGAGTGTATATAGTAATTTGTCTTTAAATTGCAATCTCATAATTTACCCTTCTGTGCAACCTGTGGAATTTTAAGTGTTCTTAGTATAGTAAAAGTTCATTCAGTGGAGTATGTGGAAGTAAATTATTGGCATATCTCTTGCAGAATAACCTAATGACACATTAAGCCAGTAGAAGCCATTATCCATTCTGTTGGAAAAGGTATGTGCTTCCTTTAAGGGCTATAGAGGCAGAGAGCGAAGGTCCAGGACAGGATGCAAATGCTACCCATTTGGACCCAAGGCACATGGAAGAGAATGGCGACTACAATGGTCCCTATTGGTGCGTAAAAAGCGCTCTCTTACCTGGATTAGGCAGAGCAGCACCCATCCTCCCATACATAGAAGAGCAGTAGTAAAATAGCAGGTTTTGTCAGGATCTGCTGTGGGAATTGTGCTAGTTGCTCCTTTTTCTGGGAGCTGGGAAGGATTTTTTTTCCTTTCTGGCTAAGGCAAAGGGGGTGGGGGAACCTTCCACACAGCACTGTTGGGGAGTGGGGCTTAGTTGGCCAAATATGAAATGGTGATTAGTCCTTGATGTCACAACTCTTTATGGAAATCTGAGACAGATTTCCAGTGTAATTGTTCCATACAGAAGGGATGCAATGACCAGATAAAACAGATTGGTAAAGGAATCAAAGGAGGTATTATTAAAACAGAAATGAGGATTTCAGGGCTCCTGTGGCAGTTATGGCAGAAAGGCAACTTCCACTTCTCTTTACAGCCCCTGCATAACCATTGAAGCTCTTTGCAGGAAGATGGGAAGTTGGCGTGATGGAAACACCTGTGCGACTTGAAATGATTGTGGAATTATCTTCACTGTACGTTTTTATTGCCTGAGTGCTCTCAGACATTTACGAATTAAGTTGCAACCTAATTAACCACATCTAGCATTTCCTGACCTCCTTGCATCATAGTCTGACAACTGTTCTTCTGCAGCACGTTATCTTCAATGAGCCTGAAGCATACGGCAAGTTTTGTACTTGTTACATGTCTCTTATTCCACACTCAGCATATTTCATATCAAGATTGATTTTGAGAGAGGCTTGGGAGATAAGTTAGCTAAGAGGTAAAAGGCATTCCTTAATCTCTTCAGATGATCTTGAAGGGTCTTTCTGGCAGCGAACTAAGAATATTCAAAAGACGAGCTTTGTGTTGGGTGGATGATCACCCTTCCATCTCTATTTTAATTTTCAAAATAGTCAAGAAAAAATGTTCTATAGTATACATAGTTATAAACAAACTCACTGTTGGTCTTTGTATTTTGTTTTTTCTTTGACCCCTTATTACTCTGATCGGAAGAGGGCTCCAGTGGTTTGAATCAGTTAAGAAGAGTTGTGGATCATCCCACAAAGCTCAAATATAATCCTAGGCAAACCCTCTAGCAGCTTAAAATATATTTAGATGCGGCTTTTAATTCTGTGTGTGTGTGTGTGTGTGCGCGCGCGTGCTCATGTATATCTAGTACATGGCATGATGCCAACTGATGTTAATGGGAGACTTTCAATTGACTACAGTGGACATTTTGTCAAGGCCCTAGGATCTTGGAAGTGAATATGATAGAGCTAAAGAAAGTCTTATCTCATAGTATTTCTAGGTCAAACAGATGCTGGAAACACCACAAGAAATTGTTTTTATGTGATTTTCAGATACAGAGTCCTCTCGTGCTTAAAATTACTCATATAAATAAGGGTTGGCAGGATTAGGGCTCAATATTACTGAATCAGTGAGCTGGTGCAAAAACCTTTTTTGTTTTGTATTTTAATATTCATCCATGATAAATCTGACTTCAGGATTGACTTTAGTAAAGGGGAAAAACAAAATCACTTTGAAATATTATCCATATGTTTACAAAGAAATTTCACTCCTGTATTTAATGATAAGGGAGTTTGAATCTCCTGCCAGGTCAATGATATGATCTTTAATGTTCTTTGTTCTTTACTGTTACCTTCACAGTAGTGAGTGGTCTCAGGGACAAAATGACAGTAGATGGAAGTGAGATGTGTGAAGTGTAATAAATAAGCCTATGATATTTTAAAGCTTCTGTCCCAGAGTTCAGCAGACTGCTGAAGAGTTTCTTGCCTTTCACCTTATTTTTGAAGTGTAAAATGTTTCCACAGAATCATATTCTTCATTTAAGAAAAAAATCTCTTGACAGATTCCTTTATGGAATACTTTTTTTAAGCTTTCAAAATATTTACTTCGGAGTCTTGACAAATTCTGTGTAGCTAATGTCATAAAAGTTAATTACTTATGTTGCTGTGGCTAGATTCACAACAGTTCTGTATCAGGTGGCATGCCCAGATCTCCACGTGTTCAATAAGACAATTCTGCAGTGCTAGCAAGGTTTAATTGTGCTTACCTGATCATGCCATCACTCATTACAGATCCTCCTGCCTCAGCCCCATAGGGAGACTTTCCATTAGATTATGTATCATAGGAAGGAATGCTCTCAATCAAACTGTCCAGCTGTGGGGTGGGAAGGAAGGTCTATTCATGTTTTCATTGTCACTGTGTATGTCCATGTGTGCCTGTTTTGATTTTAATTCAGAGTAGTTGTGGCTTACAGAAATGGTATTGAGTGTTCCAGTGCCTGGAGACCAAGTATTAATTCTCTCCTTCCATAGGATCTCAGATTTAGAGAGACAACTATCGGGATGTTGTACTTCCCTAGACCTAGTGCAGTCCATTAAATCTTCCATAAGAGTGTGAGCTACTTACATTCCAAACATACTGTCTTCCCTAAATCCTCTCATCCCAGATTCTGCCAAGTGTACCATATCACTTCCATCCTCAAATAATTCTACTGTTTCTCCACTTGTTTCAGGATACAGTTCACAACTATCTTATTTTGATTGCAAAACCATTCATAGACCTTGTCCGAGTCCATAAGTATATACAACAGCATAAACTTCCTGGTGTTTTTTGGGAAGCCTCTTATATAGCTTCTTGATTTTTTTTTTTCTTGTTCCCTCCACATATAGAATCATAGAAACTGCAAAGAACCAAGAGAGGTCATCAAATCTAGTACCTTATACACATGGTAGGACCAGGTAACCTCTTAAACTAACCCTCATAGGTGCTTGTCTCACCTTCTTCTCTTAAACACCTCCAATGATGGAGATTCTACAACCTTCCTAGGCAACTTTATTTCAGTGGTTAATCACCCTAACAGTTGCAATTTTTTTTCCCTAATATCCAAACTAAACCTGTCTTGCTATAATTTAAGTCCACTCCTTCTTGTCCTATCATCAGCAGTTAAGGCAACAGTTATTCTCCCTCATGACAACCTCTTAGACACATGAAAACTGTTATCATGTCCCCTCTCTGTCTCCTCTTTTCTAGAATAAACAAACCCAGCTCTTTCAATCTTCCTTTATAAGTCAAGTATTCCAGACCTCTAATCATTTATGTTGCTCTTTTCTGGTGGTCTTTCTCCAGTTTGTCCACATCTTGCCTGAAATGAGGAGCCCAGAACTGGACACAATATTCCAATTGAGGCCTAGTCAGGGCAGAGTAGAGCAGAAGAATTACTTCTTGTGTCTTTCTTACAACACCCCTGTTAATACAGACCAGAATGGTGTTTTGCTTTTTTTTGCAACAGCATTTCATTGTTGACTCATATGTAGCTTGTGGTCCACTGTGACACCCAGATCCCTTTCCTCAGTACTTCTTACTAGGCAGTCATTGCTTATTTTGTATATGTGCAATGGGTTGTTCATTCCTAACTGGAGTTCTTTACACTTGTCTTTATAGAATTTCATTATGCTTGCCTCAGACCATTTCATCAGTTTGTCCAAATCATTTTGAATTGTGACCCTATCTTCCCAAGTATTTGTAACTCCTCCCAGCTTGGCATCATCAGCAAACTTTATAAGTGTACTATTTATGCCATCATCTAAATTGTTGATGAAAATATTGAACAGGACCAGGCCTAGAACCGATCCCTGCAGTACTCCACTTATTATGCCCTTCTAGCATAGCTGTGAACCATACATAACTGTTCTTTGGGAGTGGCTATCTAACCAATTTTTCATCTTATAGTAACTCCATACAGGTTGTGCTTCCCAAATTTGTTCATGAGAAGGTGATATGAACACTGTATCAAAAGTGTTACTAAAGTCTAGATACAGCACAGCTAACACTTCCCCTCTATCCATCAGGCTTGTTACCCCAACATAAAAGCTATCAAATTGGTTTCACACAATGTGTCAATGCTGACTGTCACTTAGCACTTTATTTCTAAATGCTTGGTAATTGATTTCTTAATTATTTGCTCCATTATTTTTCCTAGTACAGTGGTTAAGCTGACTGGTCTATAATTCCCTGGGTTGTCCTTATTTCCCTTTTTTTATACGTAGGCACTATATTTGGTCATTTGCAGTTCTCTGGCAGCTCTCCTGTGTTCCATGATTTTTCAGAGATAATAGCAAATGACTCAGATATCTCTTCAGTCAGCTCCTTGAGTATTCTAGGGTGCATATCATCAGCCTCTGTTGACTTGAAGACATTTAACTTGTCTAGATAATGCTTAACTTGTTCTTGCCCTGATTTGGCTTCTGATCCTGTCCTGTTTTTATTGTCCTCCTCTACATCAGGCATCCAGCCACCACAGCCATTCTCAATGATGACCAAAACAAAATCATTTAGTTCCTCTGCCATTTCCACATTTTCTGTTATTGTTTTTTCCCTCTTCATTGAATAATGGACCTACACTGCCCTTGGTCTTTCCCTTATTTCTGATGTGTGTTAAATTGTTTGCGGTTACCTTTTATGCCTTCAGCTAGTTTGATCTCAGTTTGTGCCTTCCCCCCCCACATAACTGTTGTTTGTTTATAGTCATCCCTTTGTGATTTGTCCAGGTTTCCACTTTTTGTAGAACTCATATTTTTATTTTTAGATGATTGATTGAAAATCTCTGAGTTAATCCAGGGTGGTCTCTTGCTACACTTCCTACCCTTGCTGCACATTGAAATAGTTTGTTCTTGTGCCCTTAATACTGCCTCTTTGAAAAACTGTCAGTTGTCTTCATTTGTTTATCTTCTTTGACGTGCTTCCTGTGGGATGCTACTTACCAACTCCCAGAGTGCACTAAAATCTGCCGCCTTCAAACCCATTGTCTTTATTTTGGTGATCTCTCTTCTACCATTCTTTAGAATCATGAAGCCTACCATTTCATGATCACATTCATCGAAGTTAACTTCCACTTTCAAATTCTCAACCAGTTTCTCTCTGTCAAAATCAAGTTAAGAACAGCCTCTCCCCTAGTAACTTTCTCAACCTTTTTAAAATAAATAAATTTTAAAAAAATGTCTCTAATACATTCCAGGAAGTTGCTAAATAATCTGTGCCTTGCAGTGTTATTTTGCCAACACATATCTGGGTAGTTGAAATCCCCCATCACCACCAAGTCCTGTGCTTTGGATGACTTTGTTTAATTGTTGAAAAAAAAAGCCTCATCTATATCTTCTTCCTAGTTAAGTGGCCCGTAGTAGACCCCTACCATGACATCATCTTGTTTTTAACTCCTTTTATTTTTACCCAGAGACTTTCAACATGTCTGTCTCCTATTTCCATCTCCACCTCAAGCCAAATATACACATTTGTAATATACAAGGCACCCTTTTATCCCTGCCTGTCCCTTTTAAGCGAGCTGTACTCTGCTATATTAATATTCCAGTTATGCGCATTATGCCACCAAGTCTCTATGATGCCAACTGTATCATAGTTGTGTTTAGCTACTAGCATTTTGAGTTCTTCCTGCTTATTCCCCAAACTTCTCACATACCTCCAACACCAGTATCTTCGTTGCCTCTCAAAACAATGTGGCTGCTGCTGGAATGAGATTCTTTTTTCTGTTACATTACAATTATCTAATCTAATGTTGTCTACCTCAAGTTTATCACAGAGTATATGGGTGTCCAATACATGGAATACTCTTCCTATATTTCTCAGTCATGAACATTCAATTCAGAAAAAATCAGATGCAACATAACTTCTCTCCTTGGGCTATCTTTTTAGCTCAGTATTTCTCAGACCTTTCCAGGTGACACCCCCTATTCAAATGCAAACATTTTCATAACCCTCCCCCTTACATTTAGTGTGGGAATAAAAAAAAAAAAAGACTATGTGGTACAGGCACTAAATTCGACTTCACGAAATTTGATTGTTTTGACTGTCCTCAACTTACTTCACAAATTTTATTTTCTTTCCTTCATAATGGTAATACAGTTTGCAATGCCTCACAGCTCCTCAGTTGCTTTTCATAATTGTCTTGGCAATGGCAACCCACTGGATAAGAAACACTGTTTTAATTCATCTTTCCTCTATGCTGCTTTCTCAAAATATTATCAGTATCCTTGAATTTCAACACTAACTTAGAAGTATTTTCAGTCTGAAACATCTGTGTATCATGTTCTACTCAAAAGGCTAAATCCTCAGCTAGTGAAAATGAATGCTACTCATGCCTTCAGTGCATCTGCATTCGTATAGTAGTTGAAGATATAGCCCACAGAGTGTAGTCAGTGGAACCTGTATCAAGTTGTGTTTAAATTTCGAGCTAACTGATTGTGAGAATGCTGGGCATCTTCTTTTTGTGAAGTAGAGCTACCATTCAAAATAATTTTATATTCTGTACTATTATTTAATATGATGAATTATAATCATGACCTAGGTTTACTACTGAGGCACAAGAGTTGACAAGCAGTCAAGAGTTGACAAGTTACAGTTGATTAAATCAGGGTAGTTGCTGGAGGGAGGAAGAATGCAAAAGATGCACAGATACATACACGTTTGTGGGTTCCTTCAGATTTCAAAATTGCCTTAAAACAAAGTAAAAAAGTTTCATTTCAACTTCCAATATCACTGCAGTCTGACTTTGATTACTGAGTGACAATAACTTCACCTTTTCTTTCTTTTCCTTCTTCCACTTGGCTTTGGTTTTAATTATGATTATTTTTCTTTCTCCTTTCCTCATTTGTTTCTATCATGCAGCAGAAGGTGACAACTCTTTTGATTTTTTTTCTTGATGTCAAACTTTTTCTCCTGTTTTCCCACCAATGCTGTGTTTCATCAGTTCCTTTGTGGTCACACTGAACAAACACTTTTCCCCATCCAGAAAGCAGTTCTCATTGCTAATGGTTGACAACAGGTATGATTTAAGAGACAAAGAAGGGAAGGCCATTCAAAAAATGTCTTATATTTCCCAAGAAGCACCCAGTCATGGCCGCTCTCAGGATACTGAGCTGAACAGACCATTGATTTAGGTTTTGTATGACAAGGGCAATGTCCAATGAATTATTCTGATAGTCTGGCTCCTGTCAGTAGGCTAAATTCAAAATGAGCCAAAATTATTCTGGTTGAATAAAATGGCCTTCTTCTATTTAGGCCAGACTGTATTTGGTCCCTACCCTCTAAGGTGATTATCTAACAGTAGTTTTGTTAGTCCTGTTTCTCTTTACATGTACTGGTATGTAACACAGTATACAAAGACCTTTTTGAGATTGTTGAAGGGTAAGCAACATAGGCCAGTACCACCCTCACTGCTGTAGTTTAGCTGTAAGAACACATGTATGCCAGTGGATAATGAAACTGACTGTAAAAAAAACTAATACAAGAAATAAATGATGTAGCATTGTATAATTAATTTCATTAATCATTAGTGCTAGTTGAAAAAGGGAAAAGTCAATTTCTATTAACATTTTTAACCATTTTGGCAAGGTATACTTTTGGATTTTGTGATCGATATTAAATTTTCCTGCCCTTCTGTCTGCCTCCACAATTCAAATCACTCAAAATCAAAAGCAGCAGTTTTCAGTTTCTAATATTCCCCCCACCCTGCCCCAAAAGCAAACCTTCCTATCATACAAATCACTAGTTCATACACAAGTTACCTGAAAAAAAAAAAAAAAAAAAACCAAAAACACTGATAACTTACTCAGTTTTGGGGTGGTGGTGGGGGGCATGGATGAAATGGGTTTTTGAAAGAGATATCGTAGTATTCGTCTGTCAGTAACGACGAAGACCATCTAGTCATCCAGGGGTTGAGGTAGGGGTCCGTGGGTGCGTAAATGACTAATCAGACCAATCCGTGCCCGGAATGGTGGCGGCCGATGGTGGCTTGCTGGCGTTATCTTTCCTGGCTTGTCTGCGTTGCTCAGCTGCATCAATCCAGTTGGCTTTGCATGTTTCCATGCCCCGATGGACAGCTGAATGCCACTCTCCTCTGTCCTGGGCTATCAGCTCCCATGTAAAGTGGCTGATACTGAAGGCCTTTAGTGACGCTTTTAAAGTGTCCTTCAAGCGCTTTTTCTGGCCCCCTTGGGAGCGTTTGCCTTGTTGGAGTTCGCCATATAGCAGTTTCTTTGGTAGCCGATGATCTGGCATGCGAGCCACATGACCTGCCCAGTGAAGTTGTACTTGCATCAAGATGGTGTAGATGCTGGGCAGGCCAGCAAGAACAAGGATCTCGGTATCTGGGATCCTGTCTTGCCATTTAATGCCAAGAATTTTTCTAAGGCAGGTGACATGGAAATGATTTAGTTTTCTTGCATGATGTTGGTAGACTGTCCACGTCTCACAGCCATAGAGCAATGTGGAAAGAACTATGGCACGGTACACCTTGATCTTTGTCACTGGGGTGATGCCTCTCCTATTCCACACATTCTTGTGGAGTCTGCCAAAGGCAGCACTAGCTTTGGTGAATCTGGCATTCACCTCGTCGTCCATGACAACATTTCTGGATAGTGTGCTTCCAAGGTAGGTGAACTTGTCCACCGCGTTCAGATGCTGTACGTTAATAGTGATGTTGGGTTCAACGTAATGCTTTCCTGGGGTAGGCTGATACATTCCTTCGGTCTTTTTTGTATTGATAGTAAAGCTGAAGTTTGTGCAGGCTGCAGAAAACCTGTCAGCGACGTATTGCATATCAGCTTCAGAGGCAGTGTTAAGGGCACAGTCGTTGGCAAATAAGAAGTCAACAACTGTGTCTGTCATGATCTTAGTTTTAGCTTGAAGCCTCCTGAGGGTGAAGAGTGAGCCATCAGTATGATATCTGATATCTGTTGTAAAGAGATATAAATAAGTAGATGATAGGGAATTTGCAAACCAGCTCTGTAAATAGTGGCTATGTTTCTGTAATTATACCTTCATAAAACAAATAAATGGTGGCAGAAGTAAAATATAAGAGCTTTGAGAACACCGCTGCTTTGATTAGTATGGACAGACTGATTCTGGAGAAGCATAACACTGAAGTATTCAATCAGGTGACTGGCACTAGGATAACACAAGAAATTACAGAACTATCTTTAGTTTATTTCTTTGCTGCCATTTAGAGTACTCAGTCTGAGTCTCCAAAACCTTTTCCAGAACAACTCCATTATTGCATCCCTTCTGCCCCCAAATTAGTGAATGATGTGACAAATTTAATTCTGCCCAATCTTTAACTCATGTAAATTAGCATAGAATTGAACTCAATACATTGTAAATAATGGTTTGGGTCAATCAGGAGAATAGGTGGACATGATTTTTTAAATTTATTTACCTTTTTTTCTGTTGGTTATTTTAAATGGAGCATAAAGTGGAAATACTTTATGTATGTACCAAACTTTAAACTAGTTAAGACTTAAAAAAAAAAAAAAAAAAAAAAAAATTCTCAGATATCATTTAATACTGATAGCATTAACTAATAAAAATATCTTTTGCATTTTAACTTAATTTCAAAAGGCAAAAACTGTGATAGCAAAGGGAAGCCTAAATAAATGAAGGGACAAAGCTATTGACAAAAACAAAAAAACCCTCCACACCACCTGGAATAGCACAACAGACAGCTTTACCTGCTGCTCAAAGCTGCTGACTAAGCTTTCACTTAGATTTTTCAACCATATTAAGATTGCACATAAATTCAATTCAGGTGGAAGTATTAAATGATTTTTAAATGAAAGATAGAAACAATTAAAAGCTGTTCTAAAACAATGATGCTGATTTTGCTTTTTGCTTAGTCTCTTTTGTACATTGCAGCTAATCCTCTTCATGTATATCAATTTTTTTAAATGCATAGCATTCTGAGAAATTGAATTCTTAGAAAAAGATTAATAAACTAGGTTAAAATGAAATGTGCTGACACACAAGAGGGCATGAAATCGCTATCTCTTCACCATGTTCTTAAATGGGACATTGAGGAGGATGCTGGAAAAATGGGAGTGTGTGACATTGGGTGATACATTTTTAAGCTCTACAGTTAATGGAGATCATATTGTACAATGGGTAGACATGTTTAAATTTATGATGATATGCTTTACTACCTTAAGAAATTGGTATAGTTAACTTGGACATCCAATAAATGTCGAATGACAAACCGGTCATATCTTGGAAAAGGGGCAATAGACATGTTGAAGCTCAATAGCAGTGGAGCCACAGAATAAATAGATGGGCCGAGAAAAAGGGTAAATTGGTGTGCTGGCCATCTTTTTTTTTTTATTTTTTGTCCCCCTCCTGATGAATATTTCTATCTGAGTATCAGGAGACATGAAGTATATAGGAAAGTTATGTTCCCTGTGGCTTCTTTTTCTTCCACCATTTCTCCATTTGAGCTTCCTTCCCCATTCCTGACTCTGTTTACTCCTTAAATGCAAGTTAAGTAGAACATACAGTCCTTTGTTAAAGACAGACATGTTTGCTAACCTCTGTTGGGAACACATTAATAAAATCATTCCATACAGTCTTATAGCTTCATATATAATGTTGCCACACATATTTTACCAGGACAATCGGCAAATTATGAGTTTCAAGTGATACCGTACAAGGAATATGTTGTGCAAATATATTTATACATACTTGTAGAATTGGAGTACAGGAATATTTTCCATCATAGAAATCTGCTCTAGGTGCAAGTACTACACAAAAATTGAACTTTTGAAGTGATGAAAAAAACAGTTTGATACCAAAGTGAGAAATTATCAAACCAATGGACTAACAGTATTACCGTACAATCTGGAAGGAGTTTCATTAAATGAAGGACATCAGAAGTCGAAGTAAAGGTAAGACTTCTTCAAAAGATAAATGTAAAATTAAATAATATTAAGACAAACAACGTCAGAAGGTGTGAATCAAGGTAGGAGTTGGCTACAACGGAAAAAATAAGGAGACCGGTGACACTGCAGAAAACAGATGACAAGATGCGAACAAAAATAATGCAAACACAGCCAAGGCCATTCTGACTTAGAGGCTGACCACCAACTAAATGACAAGCATCTTACGCAGAGCTGCCACTATTCTGGGTTTTACGGAGAAATAAGCCATAAAGAGGAATGGATGGTGGTGGTGTACTGTATACTATCACTATACTGTTTATGAAGATACAAAGAACAGAAGAAAGCCAATGGAATTTTCTTTTTCTTTTTTTTTTTTTTTAAATTACCACAGAACATTAAAACTTTCCTCTAGCAATACCCAGCATTCAAATAAATAAATAAATTGGGTGTCAGTTTGGTAACGTAGGGGGAAAAAAAAATTTAAGGGTAATTTGTTTGCTCAGAGAGCAGTTTTGAACCTTTAGCTGGAAAGAAGAAATACCTATGTATAGGGAGGGGTGTTGCTAATCCCTGGCGTACGGGTACGTGCCCCAAGTCCTGGTGTCAGTGCCTCAAATGTCCTCCATGACTGCTGCTTCTCCCAGCCCCAGCCCTGGCCAGGTACCTGGGGTTGGACTGTTCACGGTGGCGCCTGCTTCTCCCAGCCAGCAATCCAAGCCGGGCAGTCCATGGCAGCCACTTCCTCACCCGGCCCCATCCTTGACCAGGGATTGGAGGCTGGGCTGGCAGCGGCAGGAGTCTGGGGCTTCAACTGCAGATCCAGGAGCACAGCCAGGGCCTGGTCCCCCTGTCGTCTTCTGGGGCAACAACGCTCCTGCCTATATATTTTTTTCATGGTTGAAATTTCAGTGTTCTGCATAGGTATTAACTTAAAACCAAGATAATTATTTTTGTGTTTTATTTTATTTTTTTCTCTGTTTGTCACTGTGTTAGTTTATTTTAGAGGAGACACAGTCCAGTTTAAGAAGAATTCAGACAAAATTATTAACTTCTATTAATATTTATCAAATCCTCATTTACTTGGGTGTCCAATTCCCATTGATTATTTATTTATGGCAGCAATCTCTTAACTTTTGAAAACCAAGGAACTCTTTTGGAGAAAAAAATGGATCAGTCATCCTCAGCACCTGTTTTGAAAGATCTACTTAAAATGAGGAATTAATTAGCATAGAATAAAATAAGGTGCTACAGGACTTCTTGTTTAAATACTAACAAATTTATTTAGGCATCAGCTTTCATGGGCTAGAACCCACCTCATTAAATGCATCCAAATAGATTGTGAATATCTTCATAACAAGATTTTTCCTTTCCTTCTACGTTTTCTGATAAGCAGTGAAATAATTAGCAGTATTGATATTTAAAGTATGCTCACTGGATTCTGAATTCCTACCCACAGAAATGAGTATAGCAAGTCAAACTCCTTAGAGCTGTTGTGAACTGTGACAAATATTGATGCATCAGTTAAATCAGGAGTCAGCACCCATGCCAAAAATGGCATGGGGGCAGAGCCTAAGTGGCATATGGTGCCACTCAGGCTCCCCCGCTGGTCCCCCTCTCCCCAAGGCTGCACAGCTGGGCAGCATGACTGCACGGTACAGTTCCAGGGCCCCACTGGCCGCGCTTCCCTGCTGGGGAATGTGGCCAGCAAGGACAAAGAAGCCACAGCACATGGGGTTTGTGGCCCCACCCCCTGCTGGCAGTGCTGGACAGGAGTGGGGCAGGTCAGTCCACCCAAAGCCGGCTCCAGCCCTAGAACCAGAAGCCACCTGCCGGCACGGGCAAGGGTGGAAGGTGGCCACAGCTGGGACCTGGAGGCTACCTGCCAGTAGGGGTGGGAGCCAGCACCAGTCCTGAACTGGAGGCCTGGCTCTGCCCCCAGCACCCACTGAGGTTGCGGTGGGCAGGGCTTGTACAGGGCTAACAAAGGTTGCCAACCCCTTACTTAAACTCTGGTCAGATTTTAAGGTATTCTTTTTGTTTTATTTTTATTTTTCCAACACACAAAGTCTCAAAAATAAAATCAAACATTTAAGAGCTCTGTCCACATACATGCAGAAAACCAGTCTTTCACATTTGTGAGTAGGGACGCACCACACACTTTCAGAAAAAGTGGTTTTGAAAACATACTACATGCCAACTCTATACTTAAACTTATCTGTGTTTAAAATCAGTTCAACTTACCAAGGGGTATGGTGAATCCTCCAACACCTGAAGTCTTTAAATTAAAATGGGATGTGTGTCTAAAAATGTATGCTCTAGTTCAACCAAAAGATAGGGGCTAGTTATATGAATTATTGACGTCTGTGACCTGTATCATGTGGGAGCTCACACTAGAGGACCATAAGGGAAATGTCTGGCTTTAAAAATCTGTACATTGTCATTAAGAAAATGTTTTAAGAGATCAGAGTTTTTTATTAGTGTTTCCATTTGTTTAATTAGAGCGTGTGCTGCCCTGTTTTTTCTTTTAAATCTGTGTATTCTCTACTGTATATTGCGTGATTTTTTTCCTCTCCTCCTCTTTGTGTCCTTTTATAAATGTTTTTGAAATACTGTGATATATAAAGTTAAACACTCCAATGGAATTTTAAACCTATGCTTTCACCTTTGTATATTTAGTTGATTTCATCTGAAGCACTTACCCCTAATTCTAGAAGCTGTTAGGTCAATGGAGATATTTTTATAAGATAAACAGTTTTCAGGTGGGTCGAAATTAAGGAAAACATTGATTCTGCTTGAGCACATGATAACAGCAAATATACATTTTTAAGACTAAAAAGTTATATTTTACAGTTTGAAACACCTCCCTGCAACCTCACATTTAAAGACTTAATCTAGCTTTCTTAGTATACACACAGAGACACAGAAAAGGCACATGCCCTATGAAGATGAGGAAAGAATTTTACACTTCTGGTAAATAAGTTATTCCAAAGGTGGTTGAGCTTTGGTTCAGCTCTGTGGGGTGTCTATCAAAATTTAGACCATGTACTACTTTAAAATAAATATTGTTTTACACAGCTCTCGGCACAGACCATCTTACCTAGGATTTAATCTACATTATTTATTGAAATTTAAAATCTGCATGGATGCTTACTAAACTTGCATCATTTGCGGCAAAGGTAGATGAAACTCTGAGAACAGCAGCAAAAACGCTTCCTTCTGTCTCAAATAATCTATTTGGAGAACCAATATTAAGAACAGAAAAAAATAATTTGTTTCAGGGGAGACTAGTATTGCTATGCATACAAGAGAGTAATTTTTACCAGCAATAATAATATGAAAGTATTTCTAAATGTTAGGTTCATTTCATTGAACTGTCATATTGCTTCCTAATTGCATCTATGCAAATAGCAACATCTTGATTTATGGCATTTTCTGCTTTAAAAACATGACTTTTTCCATTTATGTAGAAAAAGTTCTAAGAGCTGTATTTCATGAAATGCTGAGATGGCAAGAAATACATTGAAAATACATTATGAAAAATTCCTAAATGATCAGTTGAGAGAGAGAGAGAGGGAGAAACAGTTAAACAAATAGTTTCCAATCATCTTATTCTGGTCATAAAAGTATGAATACAGAAAAAATTTTATAAGTAATTGCACAGAAAATGGGATGTGTTATGCATCTTTGAGCAGGTGTAAAATGGAACGTGCTATGTATCTTTTAGAAGGTGTAAAAAAACTGGCCTCTGAACAGAGAGGAACAGATTGTCCTTTTGGTGTCTCTGGAATGGAAGGTAGAGATGAGTCTGAGATTTAAGGGAAGTTTAATATTTATTTGTATTCTTCACACTCTGTAGGATCATAGATTAGTACAATATAGGATTGTGAATAAGTAAACACAAAATCATTACCCTAAACATGCATGGGGGGTGAGATCCACATCTCAGGATACTTCAGTAGCATTGCTTTTTTTGACATTTTAAATTCACAAAAGCTTTCCTTCCATGTGTCATCCTTAAGAGTTCTGTACTTTTTCCAAGCAGAATTCTGAGCAGAAGACTTGTGACAAATCCAGGATGAATTTGATTAAATAAGTCTCTCACCAAAGTCACCCAGTATTCACAAACTTCACACTATGTAATAATCTCTGAATAATTATTTGAAAACTAATAATTTTGTGGTCAGTAATATCATGATGAAATGTATATAGTAACCTTTTTTGTAAAGTCATGAGATCCGCTTGTATGCACCAGTTCAAAATTGCATGGCTCTGACTAGGGAAAAGTAATTAAACAGCCCTGTCTTCAAAAAAAAAAAAAAAAAAAAAAAAAGTGTGTTTACCTCAGTTTACCTATGAGGAGTTAAGCTGCAGGCAGTGAGACAGGGAAGATAGTGAGACAAGGAAAATCTGCATTCAGAAAAAAAAAAAACAAACCCAGAAATGAAAAGAACCTTTTCACCACCAAACACCGTCTTTAGTGTTTGAATTAATTTTAGCTAGGGGATAACCCTCAAGAAAATGCATTTCAGAGAGTGACTGAACCATAAAAGTGAGGGGCCACAACAGCTTAGGTTATCTTTCCCTCTGTCCCTTTCATTTACCTAAGAAGAGAAAAACAGCATGTGGACTTGAGTGACCTTGATTTCCATCAGGATCTGCTCCCAGTGCTGCTGGGAACCTATGGTGTGAATTTCACCTAAATCAAGTTTAGTTTCTTAAAACACTTCCTAAACTTATATTGTAACCATTTCTTCCCTTTATAACTTGTACTCGAAATCTCTCTCTTTGTAGTTAAATATTTTTACTTTACTATTTAATCAAAAGTAGTGTTCTGAACTATGTGGGTTAACTCCACTTACAGTAGCAAATGAGGGGTACTGATCCCCCCAGAGGCCCAGAAACCAATATCTGGACTGTCAAGGAGAGGGCTGAACAGTGTAAAACAAATGATTTTTGGAGAAATCTGGGACTGGGAGAGCAAGTAATAATCATGGCTTATGGAAGCCAGAGTGTGGTTGGTATTTGTTAAAAAGTGGATGGGGTCAGAGTTGAGGGACCACGCGTTGGCTCTTCACAGAGCCTCAGGATGTAACTTGAATGCTATGTGTGAGGACTCCAGTTTGGGAGCTACAACAGCAAAGTACTGTGAGGCATCCCAGGTTTTAGGACAAGGATGACACAGCCTCTTGGTGGTCTGGAGTGCACCCTAGAATGTGATGTTTGTTTGGAAGTCTCATTTGGCTGCAACTGCAGCAGTGCTGAATCCTTGTGCAAATAGACCCCTTAAATTGAGCTGTGGAATGGGAGCTGGTGTTCTTGCCTTCCTGTCACCAATCATTTCAGACTTTGCTACTGAGAGAGCCTTCCTTAGACACTCTTCAATCAGTGGGTTTACCTGCATTTAGCTTGACATTCTCCCACTTTCCTGCACCAATCAGTTACTCTTGGAATGCCCATACCCTGTAATGATACGTTAAATACTTGAAAATTGTTCTGCCACTGAATACCTCTGTGTGCTGCATAGTGTTCCAGATAGGGTGTGGCTCCCTGGAAACCAAGGAAGACAGAGAGGGAAATCAAGTCTGTCTCTAACTAGCAGTTTTTTTCCCCTTTTTTTATTTAAATGCCTTCTTGTTTATGATGGACTGAGGTTTCATATATAGAATCATGGAATCATAGGGTTGGAAGGGACCTCATGAGGTCATCTAGTCCAACCCCCTGCCAAAAAAGCAGGACCACTCCCACCAAATTATCCCAGCCAGAATTTTGTCAAGCTGGGCCTTAAACATCTCCAAAGACAGAGATTCCACTACCTCCCTAGGTAGCCCATTCCAATGCTACACTTCCCATCCATTACAGATTGGTTTAATATGGTGCTCACATTTTAATGCGAAAACTCACTATACCACTAAACCCAGAAGTTTCATGGCACAAAGCTTGGTATAAGTGATTAGAATGGAAAATGTACACTTACTGGCATATGCATCATCACATTAGACCTACTAAATCACGTAATCAAACTGAACCATATGTTGCAATTGGTGAACATCAGTGTGTTTGAACCCAAATAATTTGCCTTTCTTCAGAAAGGAAAGGGGGGGGATAGTACTAACACCTAGTTGCTCAGTAATTTTTTTTTTTTTTTTTGTTCAACCTTTATCTGGAATATCCTATACAAAGTAAAATGCTTACTATTTCTTATGCTGCCATATTTCCAGCAGAATGAATGTCAATAATATAATGCATGTAGATGCAACCATAGACTGTGTGTGTGTGTGTGTGTGTGTGTGTGTGTGTGTGTGTAATATGACAGTAAATTACCAGAATATCTAAAAGGTGATCGTGAATATATAGCTTTTTGACTGAACCATATTAGTTTCTCCATTAAAAGATGCTGAAATGCATAGCACAATGTATATACAATCTCTCTGTGACTACTTCTGAAGTCTGGAGGTGTTAAACCAAAAATGGTGGTAGTCATCTTGGGTTTTCTGTTTTTGAGATATTGCTAGATATATAGATAGAGATATATAAGAAATAACTAAACCTCTTTAATTTGGTTAAAGAGAATTAGATTCAGTAAAATCCACCTCCATATGTTAGGTTATAATTTCATTTGGCTGTTTTGGAATAGGTAAATTAATATTAATCACACATGTTACACACTATATTTTGTTTTCAAAGCATATCAGTAAAATAATGTCAGCACTTAAATACCGACAAAGCAAATTCAAGGTTAAAGATATAGCAACAACACATTAATATACCAATTTCCAGGTACATATTAAATTATAATACAATTATAATTCCTATCTATTACATTAATACAAATATAGTAAAATATTTACAGTTAAATTTTCTGTCCATACTTATATATTTTTATAATTACTAAGGGCCAGATTCTACTATCATAACCAAAAAGCAAAGCTTTCAATTATTTAAATAGGTTTGGGTCAGGCTCTTTATACTCCATTGCATTATTTTTCAGTTTTCCATATTAAATAGTTGTAACTTTTCCATTTCAGAAGAACAAATATGTCTATGGCTTTTTTGGAACATTTCCAAAGATATGATTTTGTGTATGTGTAATTGCTCCGAAACATAAGGAAATTTGAATGAATGTATGTATGTATGTATGTATGTATGTATGTATGTTCTTTTTCCCCCCTTTAAGAGAGTGATGGTTGTGATTTAGTGTTTGTCCATAAACTACCCTCCCTTCAATTCCATCTCTCCTTTGCAAGAGTAAAAATTGTCATACTCAGACTGAGACACCATAATGGTTAATTTACTACACACAATTGGCTCCATCCTGGGTACTCTGTGAAAGGAACGAAGAATCTTATTCGATATTTTAAGTTTAGTTAAGATCTGCTTGACCCTTCTCATCATCAAACAAAATGAGCCATATCTTTTTGCTTTGTTGTCTAAACCTATTTTTATATGTAAAAATAGAGGGTTAAAAACTGCAAGCTCACTTGTTTATTGATGTTCCCTGTTACTGCAATGAGTACATCTCTGATCCTGACAGAACTAGGAAGGGGTTTGAAATTCAGAGTAAATTCTGTATCTAGATTGTGCACTTCATCCACATTTACCAATGAAAATCTAGCACAGCTATGGAAGTGAGCAGGATTCCTTTGTAGCTTAGGCATTAGTAAAAGAATTATTAACTCAGCATGAAATAGAACCATTTATCTGATGATGCCACAGAAACCAGGCTGGCTTTCAGATCTGTAGAAGGAGCCTCAGAACTGGTAGTTTAAAAAGTACCTTTCTGTTTATGAGCTGAGTAGCTCTGATCTGGAACCCTTTGAGAGACAATTAACATGAAAACCATACAATACTGCATTTGTTACTTTTCAGAATGCAGCCACTTCTTAAAGTTGAGTTAAAAAAAATTGCCTGTCTGGGTTCATTCCTTTAGCTCAGGTGGCTGTGATTTGTGTTTTGGAATTAAAGATCCTAATTGTCATCAAAACTGATCAATCACCATACACTGCAATTTCTGTTCAGGACTTCTCCAATATAGGAGAAGAGTATGTGACACATTGTGTGGATATTTGTCCATCAGGCTAATAGCCAAAAGAATCTACTAGCTTCTACTGCAAGCTATCAAAGTTTTGAGTAAGCAGATTGGATACAATGTACAAAATGAGGAAGGTGGGGAGAGAAAAGTTAATAAATATTGTTTTTTGGAGATTTTGAGCCACAGTTAGACATAAAATGCCTGATTTCGCTAACACTGTTGCTTTCTGGGAATGCTGCTTTAAGAAGGACCATCAAACCCTGACAAGAAAAATGGTTCAATTTTATAAAATCCGCTAGCTCTGCTTTTATTGCTGCCTAACAATCACTCTTGACTCTCTCTCTGAGACACGTGACACCATAGTGACTTCATCAGGTCATTCTTATAGTAAGAGCTATGGTTGTTCAGTTAGGGAATGGAAATAATACCATGTGATTAATTTTAGCTAACCAAACTATTGCATATGATGCAGACACTACTGGGTGAAATTCTTTGACTAATGTCAAATTAGATGGTGATTATGATCTCTACTGTTTTGAAGTAACACAAATCAGATTTTAAACCTATTTACAATCAATCTGTAGAGATAAAAATACAAAGTGGTAGTAAATTTGAATGAATACACTTGAGGTTATTGTGAACTGTTCACGGCCATTTTAAGAACATTAGGAGGGGATAAAATTGCTAATGAAATTATTCTTGCAAGATATTTGCTCAGCTACAATAAACAGTAATTATGCCATAGCACTTCCACCCAAGAAATTCAAAACATTTTATAAACTTAAATCAGTTTATACAAATGAATGCAAATTATACTTATGGGATAAGGGAGAATTATAAATTCTCATTTTGGAAATAAGGAAATGGACAGCAATTCCCAAAGATGCCCGCTAATTTGGGATTCCTGGAGTTTTGATTTCCCATCTTGAGACACAGAGTACCTATAATAATTCAATTTCTGTTTATCGCCAGAGAATGTACTTTTAAAACCCCCATAAAACAAGATATTTTTAGAAGTTAACTTGAAATAGTTTTATGGATCAGATAGTTCAAATATATTACTCGCATAAAAAAGAAACTGCATTCTCAAGCTTAATGAGTAACTTGTTACAAACTGCTCTGATTTGCTGTTACTGTATGACCTGATCCTGTGTTTTACACCCCCTTGCATTTATTTTCATTCCATTCTGTAAGTTCACCCATCTTCGAAGCATCTGATGAAGTGGGAATTTCATCCACAAAAGCTCATGTGACAAATAAATCTGTTAGTCTTTAAGTGCCACACGACTCCTTGTGTGTGTGTGTGTGTGTGGTTTTTTTTTTTTTTTTTTAATAATAGCAGTTAGTGAAACATGAATGGCTGAAAAGCGTTTCCAAAGTGGTAGCTGTGTTAGTCTAGTCCAACAAAAAGGAGGAGTTGTGTGGCACTTAAAGACTAACAGATTTACTTTTCACATGAGCTTTTGTGGGAGAAAATCCCTCTTTGTCAGATGCTTCGAAGATATTTTCGAAGCATCTATTGAAGTGGGATTTTCTCCCACAAAAGCTCATACGAAAAATAAATCTGTTAGTCTTTAAGTGCCACACTTATCCTTTTTTTTTTTTTCTTCTGAAAAGTGTTTGACTTTGGCTTTTGGTTTTGTAGTGGCAAACATACTTCTTGTCTGTTCATTCTGATTTAAGAGCATATCAGTGGGCATTTATAGGAACCAGATCAGAATGCTTAAAACCTAATGTGGTAAGGTAGTTCTGTAAGTAAATTAAGCAAGATTGAAACGTAGGGCATCTATCCTTACTATTATGATTGGCTAATCCTAGTTCATGCCATGAGAGATTGCCAAACAAGCTCTTTTGTCAATTCAGGGTTATCCCCCTAATAGGACAATATAATTTTTCTTCCTTTGGCATCCACTAATGCTTGGGCATATGACAACAATTCTTTTAGTGCTCCTTTTGTTCTGTATTGGCAGTATTTCTCTTGGCATTTCTCTTGCAATTATTGCTTTGGCAAAGAGGAATTTTGTGACATGTTTGGTGACAACATGCCAGTTTACATAGCTTGTACTTTATAAATATTCAAATATGAAATCTCACAAGTATTTTTCCCCCACTTTCAGTCTTTAAAGTTAACAATGTTAAAGCATTCACACCTCCAGTTTGTGGAATTTAGGAAAATCCTATGCAAATCAACTGTATTTACTTATGAAAAATAAATGTATCTTCTGTTGCCTAAGCTTCTCAGTCCTTGAGACATGGTTTGCCATTTATTGTGCTGTGCCTGGCACATAGTAAATATCTACTAAAACTCGCCAGATCTTTTTTTTCTGAAAATGGATATAAAAAGGCATTAATATTCAACTTCACAGAATAAGGTACAAGATCTGCATCAACAAGCCTGCTAACATCTGCCATTTAGATTGTTTGTTTGTTTTTCTGCACTATTCAACTGAAATTTTCCATTTTGAGTCTAAGGTGGTAACTCATTTATACAGCTCTTCCCATGCTTATTATCCCCAAGTATTATATAAAACTCTGGGCACCATATTTGCTTCAGAGTCAATAGCAGTGTTGCATGCAAACAGCTGAAGAAGAGGCAGGACTGTAAGATAAATATGTGCTTACCACCAAAATGCAGCTATCCAGAGTGTGCTGTAAATTGCAAACCATATTATTGTATGTCACTCAATATTTATTTTCAAGTCCTAGCTCCTAATTTCATGTCATTATGAAAATTCCAGCTTCAGTTGCAGAAGAAAAATGTTTCAAATGCCTCATTATTGATAAATATGCCTGAAAACATAGTTTGAGTTCTGTCCCCCCTCACCTCCAAAGTCTAAGAAACCAAAAGGCAAAGAGACAATAATTTTTTTAAATCTCCAGATGTTTTAAATTAAATTTCATCACTTTTTTTTGAGGCTCAAATCACAATTTCTGAATGCTTGGGATTGGCAATATTGTATGAATGCGGTATAAAAACAATGCTACCTTTTTAGAGAGGAAGGTACTGAAACGAGAAGAGGAATTTACTTACGAGGTGTCACTTTACCGATACGAAACTTCAACAGAATGTGGTACTTTGACACTTGGGGAATGATGTCATAGGCTTTCGAATAACTATTTTTACAAAAGTGATTCTAATACCAGCATGCTGGGGCATTAGTTCAGCTTTGAGGGAAACTTAATCACCACTTCCTGCAGTAGCTAGGCCTAGTCTTTCTTTGGAGGTTCCCTGTACAAGTACTTGCCAGATCCAAGCCTGTTTAGTTGATTAAATTTGATGGGATCACATCTCAAGGTGGTCTGACTGAAGATTATTACTCACTTATGTTTACTTTCATGAAAAAGTTTTCTGTGCAGAATATTTTACCATAATTTTGCAAATGTTAAACTGGTTATCTTTAGCTGTTTCTGTAATGCAGATAATTTCTTTTGAACTTGAGCCTCTAGTGAGCAATGTAAACCAAGAAAAAATACAGAACCTAAAGTGTGTGATTAGGAGCATGTAGTATTTGGCATTTTTCATGCTCACATCAGTGTATTTCCTTAAAGTCAGTTCTGCTTTAATTTCTTTTGGCAGATCAAATTCCAATATTTATTTAACATTCCACTGTGAGAATGAATTAAGAAAAATAGAATAGAAAAATCGTATTTTACGGAGGAGGCTAGAAAGGGAAATGATATTTGGTAGTTGAAGTGAGTAACAGAAAAAAGCTGCTTTTTTTTTTTTTTTTTTTTAAGAAAGTTTTAGAACTGCATTTTTACTGACAGTTTGAAGTTAGTGAAGGGTGAAAAAATACTGTAATCGCTTAGGATTAGGTAGCAATAATAGCCTAAAGGAAACAATAAGATTTTAAGCCCAGTTTTGAATCAGAAATGACTTTCCCTCCTTTATTATTTGTGTTCTATACAAACTTTGTTACGTCAGATTGGGGGGTTTCATGTGACCACGTTTGTGTTGCATCATCTGTAGATTCTAGGCTGTGTCCTCAGGTCTGGTTCAGCTGGGCTCAGCTCAGATTTTGCGGTAGAGGAAAGGCAGTTGCAAACCTTCCTCAGTTTTTCTGATTCTGCAGCCAGCCTGAAGCCAGTTTGCCCTACTGTACATGCATAAGTGTGGTACAGTTGAAGCAATGTTAGTAATATCCTAGGAAGAGTTTTTTGGGGGTGGAGGGTGGGGGGAAGTATGCCCAGAGTACAGTGCACTTTTTCTACACCCCCAATCTACTTCAGCTCATCCACTTGCACCAAGAGAGCCAGGAGCGGGTTGTGTAGAGCTAGCTATGTTAGCTTGGCACTACTGTGGGATTTTCCTATATAGTAGTAATATTCAACTCCCTAAGGAGTGCAGATTTCCAATTTCCTGACTAGCACAAAGCAACTGGGAGTGGGTCAGGGATCTGGCTGTCCTACTATAGATCCAGCATCTGCAGCTACAAGAGGATTACATAGAGCGAAGAAATTTCTGTCACCCCCATTAGTGCTTTTGGTTGAAAGATAAGGGGCATGCCTGGAAAGCAGCTATATTATGTTGATCCTTGGATGTTGTTAGAAGCTGTTGTGACTTAGGACATCTCTCAGGATGCTTTCATTTCTGCTTGGAAACCAGTTTTACAAACAGCAGCCCCAGTGTCACAGGTGTGCAAAACTGAACTTCAACCTAGAGCTGGTCAGGAATTTTTTGACAGAAAATGCTGATTCATCAAAAAGTAAATACTTTTATGGGGAAGTTCATTTTTTCAAGTATTATCAGTATGCTAAGTATTACAATGATGCTTTCACATGCAGGATATATCCATAACATAATACTGTAATCCATTTTGCACTATTTTATCATTAGTCTATTATAGTTGGCAACTCTGACGAAACAGTCAGGTAAAAATATGCGACATCTCGGAATTTAGTTGTGTGTGGCACAAAACCCTTACCTAAGTAAAATCCTCCATTTTGATACATAGTGCAGCTGCCTTTTGTAAATTCTGCTGTGTTTTCCACTCACATGCTCTGCTCTTACACATAACTTCCATATGCATATGAGAGAGTCCTACACATGCAGGAGTACTTAATAGAGATATACATGGCAGGTAACAGTATAGTGCAGATAAAATATATAATAAAATATTTAACTTTCTGAAACTAAATATATATGCCAGGCAAAATAACTTAAGTTTCTGTTTTAGCTCAGGAAATTAGGGAGGGTGTAGCCCAATGGAACCTACTCAGTTCAGGTAAAAGTGGGTAAACATTGATGGTGGTTTAGATTCCATGAATGTCTCATTTTAATATGAAAATATTGTGATCGGGGGTCTCATAATAATTTGTTCCATTTGGAACCAATCAAGACATCTGCTGGAATTACCAGATGTTTCACAGTTCATTTTTCCTGTCATCAGGGGAGTCATACTGCACGAAGGGGTAGTAGATATTAAAAGCTTTAATGAAATAATAAATAGTGAGAAAATAATGAGCAGATCTCCACATAAAGCAAAATTCTATAGTGGGTGACATTGAAAATAGCACTTACCATATTGGATTCATCACAAATATTGCAATAACTTTAATTACCAGACTGGTAAATGTATGGTTGACATAGCTAAAATTTGTTGCTCTTGTACAAAGAATCCAAAGATGACCTTACCATTGTGTGTCAGATATTAACTCTTTTTTTTTCTTGTGCGTGGTCCAAAGATACAAATGGAACCAATTATTCCTCCGTATCATTGAAATTTAACTTTGTTCTATTCTCGCTCTATATATTCTATAGAGTTTCTTGTATCCCAGTCATCAGTGCTGTATCTTAAGTATAAAATGTAGCACTTCCATAAAAAGTGGTGCCATCCTTTACCAGTCGTTATGACAGCCTCAGTCGGATGTCACTCTCTCATGAATGGCACTTGTATGCATATAATCGATTTTCTAAAATTATTTTTGCATTTTTATCCAGATATGGATGGATGGGTGAGTGAGTGGTTAGTTGGTTTGTTTTATTATAACATTCAGTAAGCTTTAGTTTGATAAACAAAAAAATCACAATTCAATAAAAACATCCCCCTAAATCGGGTATACTCCATTCTTCCATAGAACCCACTCTGACAGCTGATTTTCTCCAGATCTCTGACCCTCACAGAATCAGATAACTTATGGTAACACTGGGTTTAGATATGTTCGCTTTATGACTTTGTAAAATTCTTTTTTCCTGTGTGCTATTTTTCTACATTGAACACACACAGCTTTGAGGCCTCCAGCTGCTATGGTAAAACAAGAAAAGGCATGAGGAAAATCAAGCCCCTCCCCCCACCAGTTTAATTTTTGTCTTATTTGTCATAACTGCCTTGTATATTATAGAAGAAACTCGGTGTTATGGTATATTATTATATCTATAGTTTCCAAATGGTACTCAGACCTTAAGAGCAAGTCATTACTGCATTTTCAACTGGCAAATGCTTCTTCTCAAGTTACAGATTACCCTGCTTGTGTGATCCTCCCTATAATTCTCATTCGTTTAACAAAAATCAACTGCTGTTCAATCTGATGTATGTGTTTAAAATTCATTTAAAAAATGTAATAGGTTACATAATAAGTCAGCTGCTTCTGAAGGAAGCCTAACAATTGGCTTCATTCAAGAACATATATAGTCCGATTTCCCTTGCTTGTTCGCACACTGATTCTTATGGCATTTTCTCTAAATATTAATTTCAGAAAAAAATCAAGGAATGCTTTTAAAAAGGGAAAATTTAAATTTTAAATTAAAAATTTTAACAAAGGAAAAGAGGTGTCTTTAAAGAAGTTTCTTCAAAATATCTGACAAATGGGATTTTTCTCCCATGAAAGCTCATGCAATAAATATTTGTTAGTCTTTAAGTGCCCTGGGACTCCTTGTTTGTTTACTAAACCAGATTTAAATCTGTTATTTTCATGTAAATCCTTGGCAATTTCATTACCGTCCACTGGTGTATAGTGCATCAGAATCTGGCCTGTAGATGATAAAACTACTAGCTGAATTATTTCTTTTGAACACTTATAAAGTTCTTCGAAGGCAGTGAACATTTTTTCAGGTAACATTTGCTGCTTCACTCAATCCAAGGCCATGTTCATTTAAATAAAAAGAGATTTTTAACTTTAGGACCTCAGAACAGATTGTATATTTGAATTTCAGTGAAATTCAATGCCTGCTATGGTCATTCAGTAAATGTCAATAACTATTTTTGAAGAGATAAGTGATTCTTCCTTTATTATGGTTAAGATTTTGCTTTAATAAGACAAGTGTATGAACAGCAGAGGAACAACAAACTAGTGATCAATCCACATATTTATATTGTGCTTATGACCATTATATCTGAATGCCTCCCTTACACAGTCTAAAGGTGTACAGTGAAGGTATGATATTAATGAAAGACATGAAGACCTTTTATTGAAATTTGCTTGTATATAATACCAGTGAAAATTTCAATAAATTCAGGTCAGAAATTGTTTCCTAAATAGTAGGTTACAGCTGACTGTTTTTTTACTGGGTCTAATCATTGTCTTTTCAGTGCTTAACTTCATCTGTATTTGCTCAGAGAATGCACATTAAATTTATGTTTTCACTGAGTCAGATCATAAACTTGGTCACTAGAGATGAAAGGCAGGGAATGAAGAAGCATTAAACTGTCTCAGTTACATTTTATTTAGACTTTGAAGTTAAGGCAGCTACTACTCCACAGATTAAAAGTTTAAAGGGTTGGTTATGTAGCAAAAAAGAAATTAATAGGAGACGTTGATACCAGTAGCCTGACATGCTGTATTCCCAGTGAGGACTGATGTCAGTATTTGCTTATGATAGTTCTACACACATGATGATGATAAAAAACAAACAAAAAAAACCCCAAATACTTAATGAGTCAGTGAAAAAGATGCATACTGATAACAAAAAGTGTTAGATAGGCATACCAAGGACCTAACCAAACTCTTATTGCTTAGACATCATTTACTCATCTATTGCAAACTCAGATGCTCCTATCCAACTCTATTTAAATGTTTAATCAAATTGGCATTTTTCACTCTCTGATTTCACTCTTGCTGATGGTGCTATAGAAATGCAGGTTGTAAATGAGGTTTGAGAAGGCTTAGACTGGCTTGTGTAAAACGGGCTATGGAACAACAAGATATTTTATGACAGAAGATCAAGACATTGTCTAGTAGTATCCTGATTTGATTTTTTTTTTAAACAAATAAGAGCCCACAACCACCTTTATTTAATGCAGGCGCACCTTATATAAGATTTGGTACAATCTAATGCAATTTGGAGGTAGGAAAGAATACGTGAGCTATCCTCTTCAGCCATACAGTATTTACATGTATCTAGTTTTTCCTCAGAATTATACCATTTTGAGGTAGGCATCCTAGAAAAATCTGTAAATCATCCTAGGACATGAAAAGCCATGGTTTTTGTCACTTCCTGTTTCCTAGCTTCTATCCCACCTTTTCCTCCAGGTTTTCTTTCCATACAAGGGGCCACTTGTGGCTTGGTTGCCCTGTGAGTGTGTGCCCTCTGGGCAGGAAAGATCATGGCTCACATGGGGGGGGTGCCTTGTCAGGAGGCCAGGACTCTGGAGACCTCTGTATTTCCCTGAACTGAGGGGTACTCTCCCCTCATGGTCTTGTGCGCCACCATTTAATCAGCAGATCTTGCAGGATGATATAGATAGATGATAAATTCCTTTCTGACCCCTGTGGGTGGTATGTGTCTTCCTCAACCTCGGGTCCTCTACCAGAGGTCTGGGAGTTTGAGGGTTCTGCGCAGTATCTTAGCTGTTCCTAGCACTGCACTCTTCTGGACAGAGAGCTCTGATGTTGTTCCTGGGATCTGTTGGAGCCACTCTCGCAGCTAAGGAGTCACAGCCCCGAGTGCTCCTACCACCACTGGGACCACTTTGGCCTTCACTTTCCACATCCGTTCTAGTTCCTCTTTCAGGCCCTGGTACTTCTCCAACTTCTCATACTCCTTCCTGATGTTGCTGTCACTTGGCACTGCTACATCTATCACCACTGCTATCTTCTGGTCCTTGTCTATTACCATGATGTCTGGTTGATTGGCCAGTACTTGTCTGTCAGTCTGGATCTGGAAGTCCCACAGAATCTTAGCCCTGTTATTCTCCACGACCTTCTGTGGGATCTCCCATCTGGTCTTGGGAGGGTCTAGCCCATACACTGTGCAGATGTTCCCGTACACAATGCCAGCTACTTGGTTGTGCCGTTCAGTGTATGCTATTCCTGCCTGCATCTTACATCCTGCCACTATGTGTTGGACTGTCTCTGAGGCCTCTCTGCACAGTCTGCACCTTGGGTCCTGTCTAGTGTGGTAGACCCCTGCTTCAATGGATCTGGTGCTCAGTGCCTGTTGTTGTGCTGCTATGATCAGTGCCTCAGTGCTGTCTTTTAGTCCAGCCTTTTCCAGCCACTGGTAGGATTTCCTAATGTCAGCCACCTCAGCTATCTGTCGATGGTACATTCCATGCAGGGTCTTGTCTTGCCATGGCGCTTCTTCTGCTTGATCTTCCTCCCATGTCTGCTGCTGCTGCCTCAGGCATTCTCTCAGCAGCTCATCTTTGGGTGCCATCTTACTGATGTACTCCTGGATGCTCTGCGTTTCGTCCAGGACAGTGGCTTTGACGCTCACCAAACCCCACCCGCCCTCTTTCCAGCTGGCGTACAGTCTCTGGGTGTTGGACTTGGGGTGGAAACCTCCGTACGTTGTGAGGAGCTTCCGGGTCTTCACATCGGCAGCCTCCATGTCATCCTTTGGCCAGCTCACTATACCGGCAGGGTATCTGATGACTGGCAGGGTGTACCTGTTGATGGCATGGATCTTGTTGTTCCCATTGAGCTGGCTCTTCAGGACCTGTCTTATCCTTTGGTGGTACTTGGATGTTGCAGTCTTTCTTGCCTCCTCATCGTGGTTCCCATGTGACTGTGGGATGCCAAGGTACTTGTAGCTGGTCTGTATGTCTGCTATGTGGCCTATTGGGAGTTCCACCCCATCAGTCTTGACTACCTTCCCTCTCTTTACTACCATCCGGCCACACTCCTCCAGTCCGAATGACATCCCAATATCCTCACTGTAGATCCGCGTCAGGTGGATTAGTGAGTCGATGTCTCGTTCATTCTTAGCATACAGCTTGATGTCATCCACGTAGAGGAGGTGGCTAATGGTAGTTCTACTCTTGAACTTGTATCCGTATCCAGTCCTTGTGATTATCTGGCTGAGGGGGTTCAAGCCAATGCAGAACAGCAGCGGGGACAGCGCATCACCTTGGTATATGCTGCACTTGATGGCCACTTGTGCAAGCTGTCTTGAGTTGACTTCCAGTGTTGTCTTCCACAGTCCCATTGAGTTCTTGAGGAAGGTCCTTAGTGTCCTGTTGACTTTGTATAGCGGCCGACATTCACAGATCCATGTGTGTGGCATTGAGTCGTAGGCTTTCCTGTAGTCAATCCAGGCTGTGCTCAGATTGGTCTGTCTAGACCTTGAGTCTTGGGCGACTGCTCTATCTATGAGCAGCTGGTGTTTTGAGCCTCTGGTGTTGTTCCCAATGCCCTTCTGAGCTGTGCTCAGGTACTGGCCCGTGTGGTCATGTAGCTTGGCGGCTATGATGCCTGATAGGACTTTCCATGTTGTGGGGAGGCAGGTTATTGGCCGGTAGTTGGATGGTGCTGTTCCCTTGTGGGGGTCTTTCATGATCAGCACTGTCCTTCCTTGTGTTAGCCAGTGTGGGTGGTAGCCTGCTGCTAGCAGCTGGTTCATCTGTGCTGCTAGGTGTTCATGCACTGCTGTTAGTTTCTTTAGACAGTAGGTGTGGATCATGTCTGGTCCAGGTGCTGTCCAGCTCTTCACGTTCTTGACCCGCTATTGGATGTCTGCTACTGTGATGGTGACTGGTTCCTGTTCTGAGAGATGGTTGTGGTCTCTTCTCAGGTCCTGCAGCCATTTTGCATTCGTGTTATGAGTCTTTTCTTTCTCCCATATGGTTTTCCAGTACTGTTCAGTTTCTGCTGTTGGTGGCTCTGCTGTTATTGTGTTGTTGGACTGCAGTTGGGAGTACACCTTGGATGGTTCTTTGGAGAACAGGGCATTTATCTTTTTTGGCCTCTGCTTCTCTAGTGTATCTCCTTAGGCTGGTGGCCAGTGCTGTGAGCCTTTGTTTAGCAGTCTCTAGGGCTTCAGATGGAGTCAGGCCCTTGTATTTTTTCAGTAGTCAAGTCTTATCCTTAATCTCTACACCCTTCTGTAGTTCCACCAGCTGACTAACTTCTCTCTGGCTTGCCTTGATCTTATTCTTCAACCTCATTTTCCAGGGGGGGGTATGTACTGCTGCTGTTCTTGATTGTGTAGCCAAGCATTTCCAGGATTACAGAGGCTGTAGCATATACCAGTTCATTGGTTTCAGTGATGGTGGTAGTAGGAATTGTCATTAGGGCTCTATTGGCATCTTCTAGCATACTATCTGATGGTACTTCTCCAACAAGCCTTGGTAATCAGTCTTGAGGGTTGGCTGTAGCTAGTTTATCCATGATCTTATGCCTCATATCAGCTGCTGTGCTCTGTAATAGAGGGGGTCGCAGTGAGGTTCCAGCTTCAGGTGTTGGCTGCACATCTATTTGTTCTTCTGGGCCGTCTTCTTGATTCTGGGATGTAATGTGGAGTTGGTCTATCTCCACTTGTGAGAGCAGCTGCCTCTTTACTATGTTGAAGCATTGGGTAACTAGCTGTTTCTTAGTTAGTGTGGATGTAGGTCTTTTGTCCATCCATATTTCCCTCATACGTTTCATATATCCCCTCTCATTAGGTCTACTGTTGTAGTAGCATTCCATCAATTCCAGGTTCTCTTGTCTCGTCCATGCATGGTTTGTTCCAGTAGCCCACTTATCGTCAGATTGTCCTGGTTCCCCAGCATCTGGCGCGGACCTTGTTAATCCGGGCGACATCCGAGCCGGCATGACTCTCCTAGTTTGTGTCACTCTCATATTCGAGGTAGGCAAGTGAGGTGTTGGGGGGTCTTTTGCCCAAGGACCCCTACTAGGAAGGTAGGCAGGTACCCACCAGGATTTGAACCCCAGTGTTCTGTATCAAAGGGCATCGCTCTTAACCACTATTTTAACACTTAAAAAAGATTAGTATCTGCAAAATAATTAGTGGTGTATAAGAAAAGTAGATATGTTTTAATTAGTTCTGTAACTTTTATATATTCTGTCCCTCCCTCCCCCCAAAATACATATTTTTGCCCATGTTTTAATGAGTGTTTGGTTGTAGTCAGTCTGTGACTTCCCCAACAATGGCAGAAGGCAGACAGGTAATATGTTTTTTCCCTTCCATTATCTAAGTGTTTGAGGCTATTATAATGACAGCATTGTAATTCCCACCAACATATATATGTATATTTTGAATAAAGACACAGACTTAAGCTGCCTGAATAACAGAGCATTCACATTGCTGAAGTATATGGCATTGCCAAATGAGTGTTTGGGTTGTCATGTGCCTAATTACATAAAGTGAAAAGAAAGAAGAAATGTATCTTCCTCATAAGGCAGGAGACAAGCAGTTAGGGGACTCTCACCTTGTGAAAATGACAAAAATTCATCTTCCATCAACATATGGGCAGGGAGATACTCATTTTGATCCCAGTAGAAACATGAAAATAGAGTGAACATATTTTACGAAAATCTGTAGTCACAAAGATTCTCTCTCTCTATCACATAATGTGTTAATTGCTGCTGAAGCTTTAGGGTAGATTTTTGTAAAGAAAGAACATGTAAAATAAGTTTAGATGGAGAATACTATGTGGTAGCTAACTGTAGTTCTGCTTTGGCTGATAATGCTTCTCACTGGATTTTTTTTTTCAATATTTACCATACCTAAAGGATGAAACATGTTCATGTGTTGAAGATTATCCTAGCATCTAAAAAAGTAATTTATTCCTAATTTCATAGACTATAATTTAAGTCTCTCCTTGTATATATTAAAAAAAAATAGTGTATTAAGTCTAGTATCCCTATGAAGAACTTTTACTACATGTGAATTGGGATTATTCCACATCCTGATGCGTATCGTCAGGTATCCTAGTACATAGATCCACTGCTGGCCATTCTTTCTGGGAATTTCATCAGCAGACGAGGATTCTCCTCATGGCACAGATGTAGTATAACTGTTCTAATTTTGTAATTGTTCAGTAATTAGAGCTTTATTTTTACTCTTGTTGTCAGTTGATAGGAATTAATCAAGACACTTGGTGGACCCCCCCCTTTACATTGTTACTTTTGTGAGTAACCCAGGGGATGCTTGTGAGATTATCATCTCTATAGTTAGATAATTAAGTTCATAGAAGCAGGGTAGCATATTGGCAGGGCTCTTTTTTGGCTTTTGTTCTTTCCAAAAGAAGACTCAAACATTGTGAAATTTTGGCACTGGATCTTTGATATATTAGTGCGTCTCATAGAGCTGTAGTCCAAGCTTGATGTTACCATTATGCTCAGATACCTGCTTTAGTAAACAGCTGTTTTTCATATACTAACTACACCTTTCAGTTACACCAGCCTGTCAGTACTGGACTCAAAGAAAATTAGGGTTTTTATAACTAGTAGTTATATAAACATCTTGTAGCAAGAACACTGCTATCACAAACTGATGCCACAGGGATCTGGGGAATGGCAATCTAGGGATGCATGATGTTGATGGGTAAACTAACTTTCTTTTCTTTTTCCTTCATAAAGTATTTTATTTTCTTGTTCTGTTTCTTTGTGCTTTATTTCAGGAGTTCTTGTTTATGTGCTGGCTGGTTCAGTCACTCCTTAGAGTCCTAAGTATTATTGTAAACTGATGGTTCAGAGAGACTGTCACACCTGTTTTGTTCATATCCTCAAGACAGCTGGAGGCATTGAGCAAAAACTACTTCTACTGAGATCAGATCTGGTTGCCATTAAACAGACTGTTGTGCAGACCAGGTTGAAACCACCACCACTTAAGAACATAGTCACTTGTACAGATAAGCTAGCATCAGTGAAATTGTGAGTTACAATTGTGAATGTAGATACTTTTGTCTTAACACTTCTATGCACTTAAGTTTCATTTCATCCTGAACATTCATACACTATTTGATAGTCCACAAGTGCATGCGCAGAGGCAACTATTAGTCTCCGATATGAATCACTGTGTGCCGACAAAGTATGTACTATGTGTATATTTACCCATCCAGAGATGCACATAATTATCTCATGGTGATTTGCTTGGCAGCCTAGCTAGGTAGCGAAGCTTTGCCTTTTTCCTTATTACAGGTGCTAGAGTTTCTCTCAGATCCTTCCTGTGTGTTTCATGTTCTGATATACCCCCCTGACACTATTCCCTTGCACTTCTCATGAAACATATATAAGAAATGTGCTTGATCGGGGTTTAGGAAATCCCTGAAGAAAGGCATTGTTTCGCGTCACTGCTATCTGATTGATCCTTATCTATCCTTGGCAAACAGTGGCATGTACACTCCCAATACTGAGTATAATACACCTCCAGGATCTGTGATACTACCAGAATTTACATACAACTTTTAGCCTTACAGCTTCCCTTCATATTCCTGCAAAGTGTTCATGCCTTTGGACTTACAGAAATGATCCAGCATAGGGCAAATTTCTCTCCTGGCAGAAACTGGCTAAATTAATTGAATTTGCTGAAGTTCCTTGAGGCTATAATGGGATCCTCCAAAGTCAATTGATTCTATTGGGCAAACTTTCTGCTGGTGAAAAATATAGTTCCATTGAATCTGAAAGATTCCATTATGTCTTGAAACCCAAGGGAATGTGTTTGGGAATAGTAGTAAGTACTGAATTTTGAATATATCATCCGTTGAATGAGATGATGGCGAGAGTAAGAAAATGAAACTATAACTGTAACAGGCAGATAAAGATTGCCTGGGCTCTGACATGGACATGGGTTATGCTCAAACGTTGTGCCCTAAAATTGACTGTTCAACCTCAAGAAATATTGCTTCCAACTGCTCAAGTACCAGAGATGCCCTATAACTCTGCACCTTCCTCACTGAACCTGAAAGAACAAAAATCCAGAGGAGAACTGCCTCCCTCCTCTTCTACAATCAAAATAAAAAATAATTCCTCAAATCTATAATAGGTAGCTACAGATACTGTTGAAATGAAATCACCATGGCTGAGTTTGAGTATACTGCAAGCTCTGTCCAAATGGTTGGATGAAGGAGAAAACATGATTTCTGAAGCAGAAGATTATTTTGAGGAGAACAAATTACAGGTTATGAAGAACAATGTGATGATTAGATGAGGCTCATAGATCTAGAAAACCACTCATGACACTCTAACATTGGATTCCCTGAAGGAACAGAGAGAGGTAAATCCTCTGAATTTGTCCTTAAACTACTAAGTAAGTTATTGTATATGCAGGTAGATTTTTGTTTAGAGACAGAATGGGTATACCAGCCCCTTGCCCTCAAGCCAGCTCGAGAAAGTTGGCCTAGAGCATTGTTTATAAATTGAGATTTAAGAAACTTATATTAAAGAAATCCAGAGGAAAAAGGGAACTGTTACTGGAAGATTAAGCAATTAAAATGCAGTTGTTTCAGGATTGTGGCCATGATACAATTGCAAAGAAAGCAGCTTTTAATCAAGCAAAACAATTGGCCAGAAAGACAAACTTTGAAATATTTTTGTGAAATACCTAGAAATGTCCCATAATAAGAATGGTGAGAAAATAGTACCATTTCTTTCCCCTTCAGAGATGGAAAAATACCTCAAAAATGCAAATTTCTCCTTTGTAAAAGGAGAGATTAATGGAATGATTTGACTGTATGGAATTCATATATTGTATTCTGAGGTCAGATATGACTTCTGCAAATAACTTGATTGCCAAACTGATACTTTACTTGGTTTTCCTTTTTTTCCCTTGTATCTCATTGACGTTAAAGTGTTATCAGTTTACTTACCATTGCCATAAAACATTGGAAGAAGACAATCAGTGTAAAATACATTATTTGATTAGTATTAATATATTTCTTTAACATTTCTTTATTAGATAGTGCTTCCTTGTTGGTAAACATATCAGGTTCTATTGGTAATAGGTAATTGCTATAGTTGTAATGTTGTAATGTTTGAAGACCCACAGGCTGTAACGATCTTCAGGTTTAACCTGATCCTGTCATTCTGCTTCTTTTTCTCTCTCCCATGGGTGTCAAGTGTGCATTTTTGGTCTGAAAGACAGATTTTTTTTTTTTTTGATTGTATGAGGCTAATGTGTGTATTTCTTTCTTTCTCCATGAGATTTTCCTGCTTTGTTTCTTCACTTATTTAATTCCTCTTTTTGCCATCCTCTTATTGCCCTCCTATGCAGGGAATTTTCTTCTCATTCCTGTAGAATATGTACCAGAAAATGACATCCTACCCTTGAATTATGTATCTTTTGCTGATAAGATATTCAGGAACTATATGAAAATTTGAAATTTGTCATTTATTCACAGAGCAACTTATGCATGATCTAGTGTGTATTTTAACAATGATGGCTCCTATAATTAAATGTCTGCTGTAATCTAAAGGGTTTTAATAAACCCAGTAAAAGGAAAAATATAGACTTTAAAAAAGACGTTGACATTGCCATACTGTAGGAGACACAAGTCTTTGAGCTTGTAAACTATAAAGATAGAACAGGTTATTCATTTTTTAGTGGCTTTAATTCTAATGTGAGGGTCATTGCTATATTAATACATGAATGTTACATATTAACATTTTGTGCACAATGTCTAACAATGAGGTCAGATTTATTGTCTCAAGACTGACTTTGGGAATTCCCAAATATTTTTTGCCAATTTCTACCAGTCAAACCAGAATGATCTCATCTCATTTTTTTAAGTGTAAATTATGAGGGTCATTCTCATATTATTATAGTGGCAAATTTAGCAAAACTCTAGACCACTCTTTGATAAATCTTCTCTGTTTCCATATAAAAACATATCACATACTTCATACATACATGCCTGATTTAGGTTGGAAAGATATACTGAGATTGGCAAATCGTATGGCCAAAGATTCTAGTTCAGTGGGGTTCCAGCTGTTCCTATTGAACCAGCCCTTACCAATAATAGAATCTGTCTGTTCTCCTCTCTCCATTAATGTACCGTTGGCACAACAGAGGAGTTAGGGCTGACAGCAGAGCTAGAGGCAGAACTGGAGATAGGGTAGGAGCTGGGGCTAGAAGAGGAGCTAGGCTAGGGGCGGCGAGGAATAAGGGCAGAGCTGGACTTGGTGCTTAGCAGGGGGCAGAGTGGAGCTGTGTCCAGGGAGGGAGCAGATCTGGGTGTACTCCTTCCCCAGCTCTTTGAGGGTTGGTCCAGTACTGCCACACACTCTCTCCTAAGTGTTCCTCTATCCTTCACCCCTTCTGAGAAGGCACACCCTAGAGTTTGAGGACCACTGGTCTATCTGTTAAATTTTGATATTTTTTTTTCCAGAAATCCTTTCAATATGTTTGAGATTGGACTATTTCATAAGCTAAACCACATATAAGCACTTTTAGCACACAGTAAATGTGTTTATGCTGGGATTTAGGGTGGAATAACTATTGCACTTTAAATTCACATTCTAGCTTACACTGCACTAGCTTCCCCTGTAGATAGGTTTTTAGTTATTGAACCATAGGAACCAGATTCTGATATTAAAATGCAGTAACTGTAGACTTCAATGGAGTTACTTTATATTTGTACTAACCGAACTGTAATTTGTTTACAGTTGTGTCTTAGAGAAGAGCCCTTGCTTCTTATGGGAAAGGGCAGCTATTACATGGATGTTACTCTGGTTAGAAAACAAGTTTGTCTTTTAGGGTATGTCCACACACACTATTTAAATTGAAATAACACTGGTTATTTTGATTTAAAATTGGGTAGATACACACGTTGTTCCCTTATTTTGAAATGAGGAGCTCCCTCATTTTGATAGATGGAAAGTCATATCAATATAATAAAACCTAGTATTATATAGATATGATGGCTAAATCAAAATTGTTATTTTGAAGTAACACAGTGCAAACATGTTATTTCAATTTAAATGTTAAATTGATTTAATGCTTTTTGCCCTTCTCCTTCCCAGGGGCTTTCCTTTTTCTATATCTTGGGTGGGAGCATGTTCCTTCTAGGGGGCTATGTTGCCACACCTCCACTAGTGCCTCTTTCCTAAATCAAAATAGCACATCCTGTCCATGGACGTGCTATTTCAATTTTAGTTTCTAGTGGGGACCTGTTAAATCTATTTAACTGAAATTGATTTAATGATTTTATATTGATTTTTATTAACTCGATATAAGTTAACACAATTTAACTGTGTAAGTGTGGACATAGCCTTAAATATTCCATTAACATAAGAACTTCCACCCCTAGATGAAATCTTTTAGTAACACTTATCTTCATGCAATCCAAAGCCTTGTTCTTACAAAATGAATTTTTTATTTAATTGTTTAGGTGTCATGATATATACATATACAAAAAAATCTAATTGTATTTTTCCATTTAAATTTGTGTACAGTTATACCAAAGGATTCCCCTGTATGATGCTGGTTTCATATTGTTTTTCCTTCTTGAAGTGAGTTTACATCTCTTTCATTTCTAGAACTGTAGGAAATAGGGATTGGGGAAAGTGCACGGGGAAGTTAACCCACCTTCTGTTTTAAACTTTAAAAGGAATGGTAAGAGCTAGTAAGTCTGAAGGTGTATCTAGTTTGCTACTAAAACCATGATATATTGTAGCTATTTTTTTAGAATTTTCCATAACTAAATCCATAGCAAGAGAACTGTCAATGTAGATAGCATAATATATCATTAAACGTTTCATGATTAATTTCATATAGGCTATAAATATTTATGGTTAAGCTATACCAGTTGTGATTAATAGTTTAATAATGCATATTCATGGTTACACACATGAATAATTTGTGAATATTCATAAACATTGGCTCCTAAAGATGAAACTAGGAATATTAATGCATGAGTTCATAGGAATGAAACAAAAAAAGCACTGGGGAAAAAAATCTTGTAAGCTATACAGTCATCGAATATTTTCCTGCAGGCTCTAATAATTTTTTTCCTTGCTTTCCAATAAATTTCATACTTGGGCCCTCTATCATACTCTAGAGTCATTATCTTAAACTCATTTCTAGCAATGTAGCAGGCTTCTTATGAATACCTAATTGTCTGCAAACCCCATTTTCTACATTCTCATTTCCCATGGGATTGCTTGTTTGGAAAGGTTTGTCTCATCTTTGTGGTATAGAGACACTCCTCACTATCATTACCAAAGTTTTTGTCCTGTCTAATGCTTTTCTGCCTTGACAAGTGTGCAGCATGAATAGAATTTTCCAGTTCAGACTCAAAATTCTAGAGCAAACATTCATTACAACCATGCAAATCAAAGGCCTTCTCCAGAACACAAAGTTCATTATTTTAATGACTGAAATGAGCTAATTGCATTTTCTGTTAGCATCATGATGTTTGCATAATAGTGTTGTTCCTTTTGACACTATCCTCCCTAACTAAAGTTCTTCATTTTAGCTGTAGTTTATACAGCAACATTTTTCATGACTTACTAGTTACTGAAATACAACCAAGCTGGTTCAGCTTCATACAGAACTGGGGGTGTGTTTCTGTGGATCACAGCTTAATCTCTGGTCAGAAACACAGAAAAATCTAATGAATACTGTGTAGATAATAAAATTTTAGATTTCCAGTAAGATTGTGTTCTTTGACATAGTTAAAGGGCAAATTAAAAAGTGTAAAGTATTACCTCACGTTGGCTTGCAAATATGTTTATTGAAAGGCTACTAAATCACTGACATTTTAGCATACCTTTGCCCTGTCTAACTGAGAGAGTCCACTAAATGTATTTACGTTGATTTTCCTCGTATCCTGCTTTCGCATCTGTAATAACCCTTGGGGAGGAAGGGGTTAACACTCTGGTCAGTGAGTCCCAGGACAGCCAATAGGAACGAAGCACAGCTTTTTGAATGGTAACAGCAGCCTGGCCTGGGCCTGTTTGGATGCAGCAGAGCTCCTGGAAGGATCAGGAGGAGGCCAGAGGGGGCTGAGGAAGAATCCAGCAACATCCTTACCAGAGATAAGTTAAGTTGGTACTGACCAGGCGTGGGTAGAACAGGGAATGTTTACTTAGACGCGGTCAGGGTATTTTCTTTGGTTTTGGCTTGTTTTTTGGATTTCTCTGTGCTAAGCACATGTAACCCAAACCCCCACCCCACTACCCTGTAACTACCTAAGTTAGTTCCCAGAGAAGCAACTCTCTGTGTTTATCATCTGTTCTTTTTGATTAAAGAGTTTACCTTTTAACTAAGTTCTGGTTCTGTGTCCTGAGAGGCAAGAGGTTTGTGTGCCCGTGCCTTAGACTGCACAGGCAGCTACTAGAGGGAACCCTGTTCCAGTTCCAGCTCATATTGCAGCTGGAGTTCAGTCACTTTCCTGAAGGAGGAATAAAGAGGATTGCAAGTACCTCACAGGGAGGAATTCCCAAGTGCGCCTTCCTGGGTCACAAGAGTTTTTTTTGCATTTGGGTGGTGGCAGCGATACCCCTCCAAGGCCAGGAATTGGAGGCCTTGGAGACTTTTAAGAGCAGGCTTTAAGGCCAGTGGCTATTCTGGCCTGTTGCGGGCCCCCACCTTCTGCACTCAGAGTGCCAGAGTGGGGAAAAAGCCTTGACAGCATCCATGCCACTTGTGAATAATGACAAAATTAATTCACAAGTGATCACTGTGCTCGAGAAAGAACAGCATGTGTTTGCCAATAGCAAGGGCTGTTCATACATCAGTTTGCTGATTATATTGTGTAAAGCAAATTATTGGTGGTAACAGTCAACATAACCCAATCAAGAATGTCTTTTGTGTTGTGTTCAGCATTATCAGTGTTTTCTGAGAAACTTTAATGCATAGAAGAGTCTTAATAGTTTCTAGTTCATGGTAGTCCTTTAAGATTTATTATCCTTATGTTGTTTTGTTTAAGTAGCAAGCCCTATCAAGCATTCTGAATTAAATAACAATATTCACTGAATTCAATAAAGGAAAAATTACCAAAATTAGTGAAGTGGAGAAAGTAAAATATAACTTCATTTGGAGATTTAATTCAGGAGGAAGAAGTAAATCTTCTTGTACTGCTAAGTAAAGTAATTACACTGTTGTACAACAAATATGTAACATTCATCATCTTGTATTTCCTGCATGTTTTGTCCCTGTTGAAAACAATAATTATTTCCAGTGTAACAGATGCTGCTATTTAGTTAATTTTCTGGAAGTAAGGTAAACAGGTTGCAATATCTACTCATTAACATCAGACAATTTTAATCAACATATTGTGTAATTAATTGTAAATTAATAAAATTAATTCAAAGGATGAACATTACTATTCAGACTTTGGCATCTGACAGGCCAGGGGTGAGTCAAGCTCTGGGAGAAAGAGAAAGAAAGAATGTAATGTGAGGAGCAGTTGTAAAAGGGAAAATTATAAGGCATATTGAGAATGTTCTTTAGCCATGTTATCCGCTTTCCTTATTATTTGGTTATTTATAAGGAGAGACATCTCACACACAAGTAATAGATCTGCACAGAAAAACAGATCATACTGATTTTATCGCAGGCTTTCAGCTCATGTTGTCCCAGTTACTTTAGCTGGAAATGATAAATTGTTTTCAGATCTTTACTTTCTAGTTGTTTCCTAACATGAATATTGTCAGGAAATAAAAGAAGAAGCTATTTGGCTGCCAGGGAACAAATCAACCCGGGTTGTTGGAAGTATTTTTATTATTCTGTTAATATACTTATGTCTGGGGTGTTATATGTATATATTGATATGTTAATATGAGAGGTTAATATTTTCTGCTGCTCCTCCCCAACACTGGATTACTAGTGTTAAGGGAGCTAAGCAGCTGCTGGTGGCTAGAGGGCAGCTTGATAACAGGGAAATCTGCCTGGCAACAGGACAACGTGGCTGCCACCAGAGCGCTGCGCGCAGCAGTGTCAGAACTCTCCCTCATGTAGGCCTAGGAGGGGGTGTTTTCGGCATGAAAGGGGCACGTCCTGATTGGAGGGTGAATTCAGAGGCGTGAAAAGGGACCCAGAGGATTGGTCAGGGGTTTGTTTTTAAGGGACTGTCTCTGAGGAGATGGGGCTTCCTTGCGCTGTGTCTGCCGGTGCCTGCATCTTTCGCCGCTGGCTGCCAGCCTCAATCATAGCTCTGAGGGGAGATGAGGGAGAGCCTCAGGATCTCTAGGACTGCGATTGTGGCTGAATTCCTGGGTCTTCTGAATCAGGGATTCAGACTGCAGTTAGGGATCCCTTGGAGGCCCCGAAGAGGACGGGTGCTTCAGGAATCCCCGAAGATCTGGGGCAGGGACTGAGAGGCTTGTGAGTCAGGCTCCAGCTGCCAAGGACTTTGCTAGTGGGGCAAATAGACTGTCAGTATAGGGCAGGCCAGAAGGAGGCCCAGAAGTCGCTGAACCAAGCCTGGACCACATCAGAGCGATCTGCGTGGGATCCTCCCCCAAGGTTTTCGGAGTCTACGCCATCAGGTGAAGAATAACTGTGAGGCCCCAATCGAGTGGTGCACCAGGGAGGGGGTGCTCACCCTTGGTACCTGCCTGAGCTTAATCTGGAGGATTGGGTCCATCCAGTTCGGGGGTGTGGAGGTGAGGCAGCGGCCTCCCGTAAGGGACCCACTCTCCTGAGTGAATCTGGAGTACAAATTCAAGAGCTCAGGGGAACTCACTGGTTACAAAGGCTTTCCAGTTAAAAAGGGTGTGGGGACAGAAGCTGATTTTGTGCTCAGGGTCTGGGTTCATAGTGTTCTAATGTTCTTATGTGTATATGCTTGCTCAAACTTATTTACTCTTGTTTAGTGATTCAAATCAAGTAGCCTCGTCCTTGTTTATATGCCCTTTATTTCCTATTTCTCCCTATCTCCACAATAAACTGACTTGGTTAAGTTAAAATAGAGTGCAGTGATTCTGTGAGTTCTCACCAAGGAGAAGCAGTCACACAGGTTGATAGATGCCTGCGGTAAGGGGGACCTGTAGTAAAAGGGTATCCTGGTAAAAATCATCCTGCAACAAGGTGTAATCAAGTTTAGAGATGCTAAAATTAATGAAGATGTGCTTGGTTTCATCAGGCCTGAAGCTGTCAGTAGGTTTTTCTTATCTCTAACAACAGAAATAGGAAAATTATAAGGTTGTTAATTTATTTTTAAATAACTCTACACATTAATTGGCAATAGGTATTAACAAGTGATGAGATTAGTGATAATGGGCCTAGTTTTCTCCTTCTGCACTGAAGGGAGGGACCTTTCTTGGGAAGAAGTCTCTACATGGATGTTCCCTAATGTCATCTTTCGTGGGAATCTGAGCCTACTTTAAAGGTTGCAAGGCTTTTCCCTTGAAATCAGTGGATCTGTAGGTAGCTACGACCACCTGTGTGGTGACCATGTGCTTCCATACTGGCTGTATTCCCCCAATTGGTATGGACACTTTCTGGTGACATGAACAGCAGAAACTCTTCAGAGGTGGCTAAGTTAAAAGGTAAACCAGTCTGGGAATTAAGTGTCTTTTTCTTTGTAATGTGAACACGTGAATGGGGTGAAAAGTGGGAGATAGAGTAACAAAGCGTGGTTCCACCCCGTGCAGCCTCTTCTTCCTTTTCTAATGCAGATCTTGGTCATCCCAGTTTGCTCCACATAAAGACACTTTTATAGAGGAGTCTGGAAGTCCCTGCACATAGAGCAAGGGACATCTGCTTGTATAGGGTACATTTTTTTGTAAACAGGAAAATATTGGAATAATTCTAGTCTTCAAATTGCTTGTAGCACAGTCAAATTCAGCTTGTAAAAATGTCTTTGCCCTTGTGTTCTTAAGTTTGACAGGAGAGTTGTGTGTGCATGCAAGTGTTCAATTTTCGAGTTTCCTGTTTATATAGACCAATGATTCTTATTGAAATTAGCATGCTGATTACAGTCCAATCCTTAATATATGTGCATAACTAGTGAGAATGCACAATCTGACAGCCTATAATCAGAATCAACCCCATATTGATTTAGACCAGAGAATGAGCTGTTAAACATTATTGTAGTAGCTGAATGGAGATTACATTGCTGACAATCTAAAAAAGGTTGTTGCCTGTCATGCACTTGAGGGATAGCTTGGTTCACTACTGCTCCCAGTCTTTTAACCCTGAAAAGCATAAACACATACTGTTTCAGAAGTGGGGGAGAACAGAGAGTGTCTGATTCTATCATTCCTTTCCTTTCCTTTTTAGATTCCTATCATATTCCTCCCTGAATTTCCCTAAACTGCAGTTAATAAGCAGGGCTGTCCCTGGGGGTTGAGTGGCCTACTGGGGTGAAAGATCCAGGCCCCATGCTGTGGTAGACCCTGCCAGGCGAAATGGTGTGTGATACAGCTTCTGGTGTGGTCCTCCAAGGTCCTGGAGGGCTGTGCCAGAGAGAGCATGCCAACAGGTCTCACCCCCGGGGTGGGAGGAGATTGGAGCCTGGCCTCTGGCCCAGGGCAGCCTTGCTCCTCTGGTGCGGGGGAGTGGCCAGGGGACCTGACCAGCCCTAGGGACAGCCCTGTTAATTAGCAACAAATAGGGTTGAACTCCTGTTTGTCAGGCAATTAGTTTTAGTAAGTGGTTCCTCCTACAGTATCAAAATTTTTCAAACGGATTACAATTTAAAAGCAAGAGACACTCCTTCTGATTTTCTCCATATGCTCTCCAGTAGGTCCTTGACTGTCATTACAGCAGAGATCCACCAGTAACTTCCAGACAGTAGACTTAACCTGCTGAGGCTTTTAAAATGTAACTTTAATTAACTTTGTGATTTCAGTGGAAGCCTTCAGGAGTAGCTTTAATGTTTCATAGGCAAAGGCAAGACCAGAATAATTTTTATCTTCCTTATATATTATTGCTTTGGAAAGTGCTCTGTGGGTGGAATTTTAGTGTGTATATTTTGTCTTAATTTTCAGTTGTATTGCATGGTAATGTATACAATAATTCTAGTCTTTAAACTATGTCACAGTGTTAACTTAAAAATATGTTTGACATCAGTGGGGTTTTGTAAAAGTCCCTAGACTAAATATACTTGTATTGAGCAAAATATCCTCCAGCTGAAATATTCAAGAAAAAAACACAAGTTTATGTAGCATTTAAAAAAAAAAAAAAAGTTTAAGAGCTACCCAGAGGTGACAAGTAAGACCCCTGTTTCCCAGGGATTTGTTGAGCTTTGTGTAAAGGAAACAGTGAAGATAATTATCTACTCCACTTTTCCAATATGTACAAGCAGCTTGCACAAGAGTAAACAATTATTTCCTCAGATGGTAGGAGACTGGACTTTAGGAGATGTAACCTTCATTAGAAATCTTCCATCACATTCTTCAGGAGTACAAGTGACTCTGACAGCCACCAACAAAATTATTGCAATTCTACTTTCTGTTTCTGTTTTCTCTACTTTTGTGTTTTGCTTAAATCTGCTCACAGGAGCATATTCCTACTTCTGGCATGTCTAAAATAAAGCATTTCAGCTCTCTGCTGTTGGATCAAATTGACTCCCGCTCCCACCCCAAGAAATCTAAATGAAGGGAGGCCATCTCAGGAATTTGTTCATTTAACCTGTACTGCTATCTAGCTTTGCATGCATGTCATGTGTATTATCTTGGATGCCTCCAAAGTGGACAGAGAAGTTTTGGAACAGGAGGCACAGTCCTCTTTTTCTATTTGAAGCCCATCTTCCTGGGTTTACCTTGATTTTACTCCATAGGAAAGTCTACCATTCCCATAGTCCAGGTTTTGGAGCATTTGGGGGAGAATTTCACCTCACCCTCTACAGTCTCACTTTTAATAATGCATTTTCTCAAAGTAAAGTCTCCTGTCAGACTTCACTTGGATCCTGAACTGGCATAGCTATGTAGACTTTAAGATCAGAAAAGACTGTTACGATCATCCAATCTGACCCTCTGCAAAACACAGGCCACAGAACCTCATTCACCCATTCGCGTAATAGCCCCCTACTCTGAGTGAGTTATTGAAGTTCTAAAATAATGGTTTAAAGACTTGAGCTACAGAGAATCCACCACCAAGTGACATGTGACCCCATGCATGAAGACCCTCCCCCCACCCCAAAATTCCCTGCCAAACTGTGCTAGGGGAAAATTCCTTCATGATCCAAATAAGGTGATCAGTTAAATCCTGAGCATGTGGCCAAAACTTAGCAGCCAGACACCCAGAAAGAATTTCCTGTAATAAGTCAGGATGCACCCCCACTAACATCATACCACTGGCTATATTCACTGCTACTAGTCAAAAATCAGTTAATTGCCAAATTAGGCTGCCCCTTTATAATCTTCTTAAGATCAATCATAAAACTAATAGTTTTTTGTCCCCACTGCTCCCCTTGGAAAGCCGTTCCAGAACTTTATTCCTCTGATGGTTAGAAACCTTCATCTAATTTCAGATCTGAACTTCTTGATGACCAGTTTATAGCCATTACTTCTTGTGTCCACACTGATCCTGAACATAAATAATTCCTCTGTTTCCCTTCTGTGTCTCTCTCAGATGTATTTATACAGAGCACTCCTCTGAGCCTTCTTTTGGTGAGGCTAAACAAGTCAAACTCTTTGAGTCTCTTGTCATAAAGTGGCTTCTCCATTCCTCGGATCATCCTACTAGCCCTTCTCTGAACTTGTTCCAGTTTGAATTCATCTTTATTAAACATGGGAGGTGAGAACTCTACACATTATTGGAGATGAGTTTTCATCAGTGCTTTGTAGAATGGTGCTAACACCTACCTGTTTAGCCCCCTTTTATTTTATGCTGTCTTCTATTTGTTAATTTCCAAAGGGATAGCTGTGTTAGTCTAGTCCAGCATCTGACAAAGTGAGATTTTCTCCCATGAAAGCTCATGTGAAAAATAAATCTGTTAGTCTTAAAGTGCCACACGACTTCTTGTTGTTGTTTTTTTTCCCCCTCCTATTTGTTAGCTTGAATAGAAGGAATACCAAGGCACTGTTTTAGCTCATTGAAATAAAACTCACATTTTCAAGTACTACTTACATTTTACAGATTTTAAGGGCCCAGGGACTCATTATACTCATCTAACCATCTGGTTAACACAGATGAAATAACTTTGTCCAATAATTTCTGTATTAAGACCATAACTTCTGTGTGAGCTATCTTATCTTTTAGGTGGGGAAAAAAAAATCATTTAAAGGCTGACACAGAAACAACCATATCTCTAGGCAATTGTTCCATCGGTTAGTTACTTTCACTGATAAAATATTGCACCTTATTTCTAATCCGAAGTTGTCTTGCTTCAGCTTCCAACCATTAGATTTTATTATGCCTGTTTCTTCTTGGTTAAAGAGCTATCTACTATCAGAAATCTTTTCCTGGGAAGCCCATGAAAAAGTCACCTCTTAAACATTCCTTGAATAAACAAAACAGATTGGGCATAAGTCTGACATTATAACATTTTCTAGACCTCTAATTATTGTTGTAGGTGTTTTCTCAACTGTCGGATTGTTCCACATTCTTTTTGCAGGGTGAGCAGATAAACAGAACACAGAATTCTGGTAGTGGAATCAAAACATAGATAACAGTTTATTAAATGTAATATTATCAAATAATGAAATAGAGTTTTGAAAGAAAGGGTTTCTGTTTATCTGAGAATAATGCATAGATTATCTAAAAAGTACAAAGTTGGGTTTGAAAGTCACACCATTCAAAAAGTAAGGAATCTGCAATATCCCAGATCAAGGGTTAGGAGTTAGCAGTCAGATTAGTGGTATTGTTAAGATATAAGCATTTAAAGATTCAGGTACATCACTGATACAGAAGTAATACTGTGGTTAGTTTAACAGAAAGCAAATATTACAATTAGTGTTGATTTTCCATCATTGAACAATAGGTTCTGGACAGTTAGTCCTTCAACAAATATGATTCGCAAAACAAACATCTTTCTGCTCCATTTTTCCATTCTGCTCCAGCTCATTCCTCTTGACATTGCCTATGCCTGGTGGTGTGATCTTTGTAGATGTTCCTGGACCACCTAATAGTGTCCAGCACCATTAAATGCCACCTCAGTTGAGTATAACGTGAACCAATTCTGCATGCCCAGAGCACTTCCTCATTGCAGGGATCATGTGTGCCCATGGCCCTGACAATTAATATGTGTGTTTGTACTCTAAAGCCCTTTATTCTCAAGGTGTCATCGGGGGGGGGGGCACATATTTCTTCTTCATTCAGGCTCAGGCATCATGAAGGGCTGGGGTCCTACCTCCCTATCCCTGCCAATTATTCCCTTGACAATGCTGTCAAAGATAGATTAATCTGGGGAATAGCATCCTCCTATCTATAGCATCACACGGTGAGCTTTTGCTTAGTTGGGTATCTACTATGACCCCTAAATCTTTTCCTGTGTCAGTGCTTTCCACAACACAGAAGGCTTTCCATAGGCACTGAATGTCAGAGACAAGTCTTCTCATGCAATAGTCATGTCTTTGATGGAGAGAGGCTTATCTTCTGCTTAAGAGAAATGAAAATACTATCATTTTCCTTCATTTCTTTAGACTGTGGATGATTGAAGTATATGCTTCATTGGAGAGGGCTTCCAGCTCATCTTAAGGCTCCTCTCCCTCTTACTCCAATCTGTTTTTTTAATTATTATACAAGTTCCAATCCCCTTCCCCCCCCCCCCCCGGTATAATGGAAACTTAATTTGAAGCAGAATCCTCACCACAAAAAAGAGGGCGGGTAGTTTTGGGTAATGTTTTGACATACCACTTGTGTGTTGCAGAAGAATGTTATAGGTTGATGGTCAGATATAAAATAATTTACAAGCAAAAATTTCCATTTTATATTCTCCTGATGTATTTATTGTTTCATGCAGAATAAATCTTTCAATTTGTTTTCTCAGCTCCGTTTCATAGTACATCTTTTTTCTCATATCTAAATTGAAAATGAGAAGAAAATTGCTAAGTTTCAAAAAGATTTCTCAGACCTGTGAGCTACCATGTCATCCCTGCCCTGCCACCTTGAGGGCATTATACCTTGTTGGTAGAAGCTCCCACCTGGGCCATTCACAAAAATCTTCCACCATAAAAAAATCACACCTTGTGTTGTCTCTTTTTGTAACTGCAGCCTGCCAGCCACATTTGGGTTAAACACTGGCTCTCACCAGCAGTGGTTATACTCCAGGGTGACCTCAGCACACTCAAAGTCCCACATGTCTCCCCAGAAAAGTACATCTTGTATTTCCTGGCCCCCTCCTGGACAAACCAAACATATTAAGTCCATTACTCCTTTATGTGACTAATGCATATCAGTTTACCCCTTAAATGGAGTTAGCCAGATGCTTTAACTTAAGCATACTGGATTAGATAATACATTAAAATAAGTTTATGAAAAAGAACATTTAAGTGAATGGAAGCAATGAGATCTGAAAGTCAGAGGTGTTTAAAAGAAAATAATACAAAAAGGGTTTGAGAGCCTAGCTTACAAACTATATTGGATACTAAGAAAAGTTTCTCACCACATGCTTTTAGCTGACAAAACTTTCAGGGCAGGGCCCCTCCCCAAGAGTTCAGTGGCTGTTTGATTTCTCTTCTTGGGTGCAGAAAATTAGATGCTTATGGCTGGAGAGAAAAGGGTGTGTGGTGTTTCTTTTTAAAGATTTTTTTTAAACCCTCTTTCTTAATAATTTTCATTTGAGACCTGGGAGACAAGCAATCTGCTGGAGGAAGGAGACTCCATGCCATTTCCTTGCTAAGATGCAGACTTCCTTGTCCTGGCCCCACTTTCCTACCAAAGAGTGACCATTTGCTAAATGATGGCCCATCAGTCTTGTTGACACCTGACTGGGGCATCAGCTTGCTCTTTGCTTTTAAGAAACTGGTTTCACCCCTCTCCATACTTATTTGGGAAACATATTTCACTAGTGATCTAAGATTATGTTCATAACTTTGTATTTAATATTGCTATGTGCCACAATGTTACTTTACCATGATATTATTGTTCAACAAGTTGAGTTTTCAAATAATACCTTGCAAGACATACCTTTCACAAACATTATTACAGTAGTGTGTAGGATCTGACCATAGGCTTATATCCCATCAGCTATGGTGGGGTCTTTGGTAAATTACCATAGTGTAGATGTGCCTGTTATGAAATTCCCAAACTAAAGGTCAGTTGTGATGTCAATGTTTAGGATGTGTCCACCAGAAACTGCATTTTTAGTGAAACTGAGTCTAGTGCATGACTGGTAAATGTGCTCTGATTTTCTTGACTAATCCTCTAATGCACATGTAATAAGTGGTGCTTAATTTTTTCACAGTAAATTATCAAGAAAATATTGCAAATCTGTCTTGCACCAAAATTCGATGGCAGGTCTATTTATTGAGTAGTCAGATACTCAATTTTGACTGAATATTATTTGACCAGACAAAATAAGTATTAAAATAAAGATTTTTTTTCTTGACTATAGAAAGAAACCAAAGGAAAACTGGATTATTTAACAATGAAGTCACTATCCATTGAAATCAGTTGACAAGTCAAAAGACCAGCCTGCCATCCTTTGCTTTCCCTCTGTGCTACAAATAGAAAATTTTGTTTGCAGTCAGGACAATGGTGAAGGGCTATTTTTATTTATTTATTGCTCAAGTCAGATTGATTTTGATCATCCAGTTGCTTCAAGGTAAAAGCATTTGTGGATTTAAATCAGGATTTTTGATAAAGTTTTGTAGCTCTTCTAATACAAAATAAGCCTTAGTGGAATATGTCTATAAGTAGTATTAACCAACTCTATAGGCTAGACTTGACTTGTTTTGGAAATGTGTTTCAGAAGCAAATGTCAGAACATGTCAGTATGCTACAATGACTGAAAGAGTCTGAACTTCAAGATCCAAAAGCAACATAAAGGCTGTGTTCACACGTAAACTGTTATATTGAAATAAAATCCTTATTTCAAAATAACTTAAATCGAAACAAGAAAATTTTAATTTGAAATAAGGGAAACCCTCAAAGCAAAATAGCATGCCCAGTACGGGGGCATTTTTGTGCTGAGGTGTAAAAATTGATTCAGGAGCCTACCTCTTTAAGCATGCAAGTCTGTGTATTTGGAGCTGCAACATCACCCAACAACAGTGCTTATGTAAACAAATATCAGGTGGTTTTACTACCGTGAAAAGAAAACCTACTCAAAGGAAGTTTTCATGATGCTATCATAAAAACACATGGAGTAAAATCTTGTGTCCTTGAAGATTTCACCTCAGTCTCTCTACACTGTCACTCAGGCTGCTGTTACAACCACAGCTGCTGTTAGCTGTTTTGTAGATACTCGTTCTACATAGCATAGACAAGACTTCATGATACACACAAATTTCTCTCTAAATTCTTGACAGTTACTTGAGCTTTTTTAGATGTATTTTTTTTTCCTCTTGGAAGTTTGAATTATAAAAATACATTATCTCTCTAAAAGTGTGTGTGTGTGAGAGAGAGAGAGAGAGAGAGAGAGAGAGAGAGACTTCAAGGTTCAGAGTCCACTCTCTTCTGTGTGATTTTCAGAGGAATTTCCAAAAATTTGCCATTGCAATGTGCATGCTGGTGAACAGGAACAGAGTTCCATTTTCACTTTGATAACTCGGTAATATACTCCAGCTATCAGAGAACATTTGCTATGGCCTTGTTAAGGGAATAGAGGAAGGGAAGGTGGACTAGGTTACAACAAGCAAAGAAGATTTTCACCCAACATGAGAAACATGAGGAGCTTCGCAGAGTTTTAGAAAAGAATGCAAGGCTTAACCAAGAAAGGAAAAGAAAATCAGGTTTGTATTCCCAGCAGCTAAGATGTATGTATGCTGTGAACATGTGATACTCAGAACTCACTTCATTGGTCATGAGGTGAAGGGGAAAGAGTGGTCTATATGCTGTAACTGAGAAAATCACTCATCACTCCACCCAGTTCTGTTGTTCATCATTCGTCTCTACAACAAATTGGGAATCTTTCTTTTCAACTGGTGTAAAGATCCTAATTTTAGCTATACAGGGTCATAGAATGTGAAACGTCATGCCTATGCCTGTCACAGAACATTTTCTGTCATGTACTTCAGATCAAGGTAAAGCCTAGGGAAAATTTCTGCAGAATTTTTGGGGGCAAAGGAAACATTTCTCTTGCAAGGGTTATAAAAAAGAAAAGTGAAAAGGTGACTGGCACCTAGTCAAATCCTTCAGTGTTAGAATTGGTTTGGGCAGATGAAGTAGTGAGCACAGTTCGGGTGGAGCTAGCACATGACAAATACAATTTATCACAAAGCTCTGTAATTTATCACCTGGAGGTAATAACTAATGAGTTCTATGGCCAGGTGATACACTACAGAGTTGCCTTAGAAGCTTAAACCAGATACAATATGAGGTCATGAATAGTATGCCAGTTGCAACAGGGAACTGAGATGCACTTCCAAAAGCACCCTACATAAAGACTAACTAATTGAGGTAACTTAAATTTTGATTTAGAATGAACATTGTGCTGAAGGTGGTTTGGCAAAGGAGGAAGAAGCCTATTCTGTCTTTACACTTAGCTAATCAAAGTTCACAATGGAGCATAAGAACCTGAAAGTATTTATGTTCTATTAATGTATATCTTGAAGGATATTCCAACAGTTTGTGGTGTTGGGTTTCTCATTCTATGCCAGAGTCATCTGGTGAGAGTTGAATTTAGCCATTAGGATTTTGCTGACTTGTAAAAGACAAGAACCATGAAAGGAGAAACTCTTCTTTAGATGGGGTATACAACTTCTGTTGACTCCTTGTTTAACTTTATTGACCTTGTTGAGGAGGGTCTTTGACACCTGACTTTACCACGTTTCCTAGGTTTTGGTCCCTTCTTACTTGGTCATTTGCCTACTTAATAATCCAACATGGAGCTTTCCTTATGTGATGGTAGCTGTCCTATTTGTACTCAGGGTTACAAAATGAAGAGCAGCAAGCAGAATAGGGAGCTTAACTGCTAATTGCTTAAGCAGTTTCATCTGGCTGGCATACATGAGGCACTTGCTGCCTTTTGCTAGGCTCAGGATTTCTGCAGAGAAGAGTTAAGACCCATTTTGCCTGGATCTTGACCCCAATACCCTATAGACCTGAACCAGCACTGGCCCCTTTCTCTTCTTGTGCCCACATGACTGTCTGGTGGGAGACTGAGCTCTTACTTTTAGCCCCTAGGTGATCCCAAGCTATGAGACTTCAATATGACAATACTGTGCATGGAAAAGCTACATGATGATTTGTGAAGGTTCCTAAAATTTGTTAGCTGTAATTTTTCTGCCCTCAAAACTCCTGTATGGTTGAACTCACAGGTTTGGATCCATGAAGGAACTTAGACTACACTTGCATTGTGTGCTTCTTTTTCGTGGAGTATAGAATATGTACTTGGGTAGTTCTCATACCACAGATTTAAGTAGCAGTGTAGATGGTGAGGCATGTTTATAGATAAACATAGTGCAGCCGTACCTGAAAGATGTGAATATGGACACATAACCTATTGTAGGAGAAAGTACAAGGTTACTATAGAAGCAATGAGTAGAAATGCCCAGGTGCTGGCTCAAGGCCTAAATGCAATCCAAAACATGGGGCTTGCATGCAATGTACCATGGGCTGCTACTGACACGAAATAGGTTGTGAAAGTTTGACTTCAATGAAATTGTCAAGAAATAAGTGAAATTGCAATAAGTATGATAAATTGAAAAGTACCTGAAAAGAGGGAGGTGTCAGCAGTGGCGTCGCTAGCGTTGGGCACACGGGGCACATGCCCCGGGTCCCAACGCTGGTGCCCTGGGTCTCCGGCCCAATCGGGCTGGGGATCCAGGGCCCGATCCCTGGCGGTCCGCGGCCACGGCGGCCGTGTCTCTGGCCAGGGATCCGGGGCTTAGCTGGCCGCCCGGCAGGTCCCCCCCCCCTGGCCTGGGATAAGGCCAGGAGGGGGCCACGCCACTGCCGCCAGCTAGCCCTCACTGCCGTGCGGCGCGGCTCAGCCTAGCCTGGCCCGGTGTGGCTGTAAGCGGCCGCTGGAGGCCAGGGCCGCGGCTGCAGCCCTGGATCCCTGGCCGGGGACGGGGCTGCCGCGGCCGCAGCCAGGCCCCGGATCCCCAGCGGGGGACGGGGTCGCCGTAGCCGCCGGTGGCCAGGCTGGGGATCCTGGGCCTGCCTGGCCGCCCGCGGCGGCCCCGTCCCCAGCTGGGGATCCGGGGCCTGGCTGCGGCCGCAGCAGCCCCGTCCCTGGCCGGGGATCCAGGGCCGCAGCCGTGGGCCTGCCCGCACCAGGCCATGCCAGGCTAGGCTGAGCCTCGCCGCACAGCAGTGCGGCCCAGCTGGCGGCGGCGGTGCTGCGGCCTCCCCCTGGCCCCATCCTGGGCTGGGAGGTGTGGCCCTTTGGCTGGGGGTGGGGCCTGCCCTCCAGGGGCGGGGCTGGGCCCGTGCCCCGGGTCTTTCCCCTCCCCAGCGATGCCCCTGGGTGTCAGGTCAGCCTAGCACCAAGGAGATAAAGGTAATGCTTTGGTCAGACCTGACATCTTGACAAGTGGAGATGTCCAGTGATGTGTGAACCTATCAAATTAATGGGTAGCAGCAAAAAAAGGAGTACATGAACCAATCAAGGTAAATCTAGATCCCAAAGGGGGCTGAGTTAGTAGGTCTGATTAGGGTATAAGAATTGGAGCCCAAATTTTGTGCAGCTGAAGGGGGTGACAGTAACTCCTGCTGTCAGTAGAGCTGTTTCATTGCACTGAGAACACCAATGCTGCCAGTAAATCTGTTGATATGAAATGTTTGCCATATTGCTACGTTGCAATAAAGCCTAGCTCAGCACCTTTGTTTCTACAAGGATCCATGGTTGTGCTGGTTTCCTTGATCATGAGTTTTGCCTCAGTTTACTTCTTGCACACAGGCTATATCTAGGCTCCAAATCTCTGAGCTAATCAAGTTCTCACTAGAGTTTTGAGCCAAAGGTAGCCCAAAGCATTAACAAAGGAACACTTTGGCTTAGGATCATCAGGCTAACTGAATTCCTGCATAAGATCCAAGCTAGGCGCTAGATCAGGGTAGCCAAACTTATGGAACTTGAGCCATACAAGTTGATTATTAAACCTTCGAGAGCAGCACTGAGGCATATATCTATATACTTTACTACTTTTGGAGTAGGTAAAATTTAAAATTCATTGTATACTTTAATTTTATCATAAAAGTAGGCAATATTGATTCTGTCAGATTCTAATAATTACTTAAGGTTACCATGAAAATTAGTCCGATGCAGTAAAAACTTAGCTGCTGCTTGATGTAGAAGAGTGCAGGCTAGTGGTGAGGTTTTTGTTTTGTTTTGTTTTGAATCCTGACCATTCTGCACTTCTCCCTGCTATCCCCAAACATGCTGCACTTCTCCACACTATCCCAACCCCGCCCCCCGAACTCTTAGAGTGGGGCTGCTTTCCTAAATTGATTTGTTGATGTTCTTCCAGGAGCCACACTTTCATTCAAGAGCCATATGTGGCTCCCAAACCAAAGTTTGGCCATGCCTGCTCTAGATCACTGGGCTGAGTTCCCACTTAGAAATTGGAGCCAGGGGTAATCCTGAGGGAACACATCTACAGAGATTCTTCACACATTCACACACTCAGCCAAACTGATACCAGCTCCAGACACAGAACAAAACTAAGAACAACACTGATAAAGCTACATCTTGCCTGACCACATTCCTCCCACTGTACCACACCTATAAGTTAGAATAGAATTATAGGGTTTGAAGAGACCTCATGAGATCATCAAGTCCAACCCCCTGGGGCTTGAACCAAGGACTTTCTGCATATTAAGCAGAAATGCTAGCCACTACACTACTTGCAAAGCTGGCTGTTGTTTACTTGCCCAGTCCATGCCTTTTTATCTTTATTCTTCTTTTTAGCTGTATGGTGTTCCATTGCCTTTCAGCTGCTGGAGCCTTTTCTTGCTACAAGAAAAGACTCCAGCTGTGGGGGTAAGCTCCTACAGAGGTGAGATAGCAGTGAAAGACTCAGATTTCCCCACTGCCTCTCATTCAAGCCTTTTTCTATCACATGTAGCTTTGCAGTATGGATCCAGCTTGCTTTTCACTGCAGATTATAGCTGTGTATGTCTTACCTGGCACTGAAAGTGGTGTGCAGTGTAGACATAGTCTTGGGTGCTGCAAAAAATGAGCATCAGAACACCTAACTTATACTACAGGCCCTTAGGAAAACCATACATCATCACTGTGATCCACAAATCCTGAGCTATGTGTCTAGACTTCCTGTACAACTAATGGGAATTACAGGCTCTTAAGAATGTGACCCACAAAACCAGGAAGCTAGGCATTGAGATGTCTAAGCTACCCAATGGGAGACATTGATCAGAGATGTATGTTCTAAGCCCCTCAGCTTCTCTAATAGAGACGTCTAAATCCAGGATATAGGGAAGTGGCTATCTCTGTTAGTGATTCATAGCAGGGGCAAGATAGGCATTTGATCACCTGGTGATGGGGCATGAAACAGAACAGCCTGGGGATGGGGAGAGAGTTGATTTCTGGCTTAATTAATGAACTATTTGATTGTTCAGTTGAAGTGGTAGAGTTTTACTAGCAGAAACGGAGGGAGTCCAGCATCACAATATTCTATAACTTACTGGTCAGGGTACTCAGCTGAAAGATGGGAGATCCCTGTTCAAATTCCTTCTCTCTCTCAGGCAGAGGGGCACTTGAACTAAGGGCCTCAAACATTCTGGGCAGGTACCCTGTGCACTAGGCTAAAAGTTGAAAAAGAATATTCTCCCTTCCCTTCATAATTGTTTTGTATGAGCTTGACTGAGGAGCCTAATTCAATAGGTATGTTAAGAGCCAACTTACTGGATCAAGGCCCAGCATGTGACTTAGTTGGCCGAACATTTTTGTTACATGGTTTCTGAGTTGCTCTGGAACTTACCTGGGAGATGGGCATCCAGATACCTACCATGGGGTAGTAGCGAGCGTGCTCAAGTAGGTGATAGGTGCCCAACTTCACAGAATGTGGCTGCATTGCACTTTCCCACAGGCAACAGCTTAGGCACCACATGAATTTAGATTCCTACTTGGGTATGTGGCACCAAAGAGTGTTATATGAATTGCAGAGGTACCTAAAAATTGGATTAAAATGCTGTGGCAAAGCTCCCCTTTAGCTTTACCAGATAGCAGTCGCCATCTCTGGCAGGACAGGCCTGAAGTAAATTTGCCACTTTGGACACATCTTTTATTGCTTCCACCCTCAGTGCCTGTAGACTACAGTTTTCTGGGCGAGCCTTGGTCTAGGCTGGCCGAGCACCCCTCTGTTCCACAGAGTGGGTAAGTCTGCAATACCGAGGCCCCAGGCCAGACCTGTCCCTGACTTTTCCAACAGAGTTGCAGATTTGGTGATGGTGTGCTGGGGTCAGAGCAGCCTTAGTCTTTCCTCCAGGCTTTTGCCTGAGGTTTCCTCTCCTAGTCTCCTCCTGGGAAGGAGCACTATTCTCCTGTTTTGGCAAAGTCAGACTTCTTCTTGAGGAAGCCTTGAATTAGTCTCAAGAGTTTCTAATCAAGCTGCAATCACCTACCCACTGCCTGCAGGGAAAAGAACATTTACCATTCTGGGGCTGACATATCTGCCCTCGAGTACCCTTTTGTAGCCTTCCTACTTGACTTTATCATAATGCATAAGTACCTTTTGTGTATCTTACCCATAATAACACAGGTAAGCTGGTGCTGCAAGAATAGGATATTAAAAACATCCCATTATGGATTTTGAAAACTCACTAAAGCATTTCTAAACTTTAAAGATGTAACTTACATAGAGCATATGAAAATATTGTTTGGGTATGAATATTTTATTGAAAATTACTGGGAATATCCAGAAGCTCAGGTTATGTCTTTACTGATGGTGACAAATTCACTGCTGTCAGATTGATTTATCTGGATTGATATAGCAGTCAGTAAAGACATGCTCAATCAATCCAGAGTCAATCTACTCAAACGTCCCCTTCTGGTGGTGGAGCTCTATGAAAATAGCAAATAGAAGCAAAGTTACAAAGTTGATGGGAGTTACACAAGCTGCTCTTGCCAAGTTCCAAAGAGGCAGCTGTGTTAGTCTAGTAAAGCAAAAAACAAAAACAAAAAAAACCAAACAAACAAAAAAGTCTTGTAGCATTAAAGACTAAGATTTACTTATTGCATGACCTTTTGTGGGAGAAAATCTCACTTCATCAGATGCTTTGTGTATTTTGTGCAACTTCTGTTGACTTTCACTGGGTTTTGTTGGCAGTGTGGACTGGGTCTTGGTTCTTGCTGCTAAAACCTTGTTTCCCTCGCAATCAGTTATATTGCATGCTTACACGCAGACAGATGCACAAATAAAAAATGCTAAAATTTATTTGATGGTGTGGTATAATGAGTAGTAACAGACAATTACCTAATATTTTAGAAGCACAATTAGAAATCGAGAAATAGATTCTTAGCATAAGTTAAACAGATTGCAATCAATCTATACTGGCTTACAACAAGTAAAGATCTGGACATGTATTATATTCTTCTCTTACAGTTCAAAACTACTGTGTTGTTACTATCTCAGACTTTTAAATGGATTGTATTGGGGCTATGGTGATGAAGAATAAGGCTCCAAAACTGGTGTCAGGATTAAACTCAGACTTATATATGTTATGAAGAACATGACTTCAAAAGGACCCATGATGAGATAATAGTAACCAGTGAGTCTTGTATGTTTGTAGAATAGTATATACGGGAGTTTCATCCTTTGTAGAACACATCTGCTGAAGTTAAATATGATAGTATACATTTGAAAAGGACTGGCATTTCATGTAATTAAGACGGAGGCAGTGCACATGCACATTAGGGAGACAAACTATGATTGCATATATTTTTGGTTATGAGGGTGGCCCAATGCCTGTTTTCTTCTGGCAGTATTCAAATAGTCATATCTTCTGTGTGAGTGATACTAAGTACCAGGAGCTATAAATGATCAGCTCTTGACCTACTGGCAGCATTATGTTGTGTCAAAAAGAGAATCATAGACTCCACTGAATATATGATGGAGTATAATACAGGAACAACATGCAGCTTGGAGATAATATCCATTTTACATCTATAAGGTCATTGAACGCTTTGCAAATTAACACAGAATTTAGTCCTGTACTAACTTCCTTTGTCCTTTCTAATCAGTACAGATTGAATTTTGTAGAATCTGGAAAGGATTCCTTTATTAGGCAGCTGCAATTATTTTCTGGTTAACAGATTCCTCCCTATGATGATTTAGACGTAAAATATATTTTGTGAATGTGCTTTTTGTCTTATTTATTACTGAATCTGGAGGTCATTTGTTAAGACGCACAGTGCATCTTTAGCATTGAGAAAACAGCAAAGTAGCTGTAGTACTTTCATCTGTTTTTTTACTAGTAATTGACATAGTAAAGTACACCCTACACCTACCTCCTAAAACACTCTTGTTTGAAAAGTTTCATCAGCCCATTCAAACTATTCCAGATATATAGCTTAACCATACAGAATGAGTTTATTCTAATACTGTAAAAAAGTATTTTCTTTTTAACATGAAAGTGGCTGTTTGCTTATGGGTCTGCTTCACACTATCAGCCTTATTCATCCAACGATCCAGAGTCAAAGATGTTGTAGAGTTGCACTTAGCAAAAATAGGGCTGATTGGTTAAACTTCATGAAAAGTATAGAACTTAAAAAAGAACAAAAATAGTGTTACTGTAAAATTTAAAAAATGTATGTGCAAATTAAAGGAGTACAATATGCAGTATGTGAGTACCAATAAAGTCCAGTTTATATGTAATCAGCTCCTGCCATTCTGGACATCTATAGATCTTCTTAGTAAACAAATGTTGTGAATACAGTGGGGAACTGTTAACACATAGGTGTCAGGGGATGAGCCACTGTAACTGTGTGTTAAATGGGCCACGTGTAAATGAGACCAGTGTTCCATCTAAGCTGTGCATGCGCAGCAACGAGCGTTGACCAGCGCACAGATCATTGCCAGCAGCACAGAGCCAGCAGCCAGGGACCCTAGCCAACCATGACATGTCTTTCCACAATGCTCATGAAAAGAAAAAGGCAGTGCTCAAAAGGCTCACTCCATGCGTTTCCGTTTGCCGGCCGATTTCTGGTTGTAGGCACCGCGTGTTACTGAGTCCTGTGCATTACCTTGTTGGCTTTGGGGGTCATGATCAGAGCGTGCGTTAACCAGAACTGCGCGTAAATGGTTCGCACATTAACAGGTCCCTACTGTATTTAAAAATTATGAAAAGAAAACTCTGCAAACCAAATGTCGGCATTCTTTCATTTAGAGAAAATCAAAAGAAAAAACATTTTGTAACAAGAGACAGAGTTTATATAAAAAAGATTTCCAAAAGAGGCTCACATCAAAATTCATTACATAGTTTTTGTATTGTTCATGTTGCTGTTTAAAAAAATACAGAAATGTCAGAATTCTTGTCACAGTGTTATCCTTTTTTAGAAGATCTTGCTTTAAGACAGAGATTGCTGTGTGATATGGAAAAAAAAATACTTGTGTTTCTTAAAAGGTTTATATTTTAATTATTTATCTAACCATTTGTTCTCCTTCATAAATATTAATACCATTCCAGATAGTCCCACTCCTTGCAAATGCCATGGCACAGGGAGGGTTCTTTGATACTGTGAAATCTTCTGTAGATGTTTCTAAAATAGCTGAAAAAATAACCCCCAAACCCTTTTTAGTTGGTATTAAAAGGTGTGTGGGGGGGAGGGTATAGCTGAGAGAAAGCTGACTTTTCTTTGTGGAGAGCAGCAAATGATCTTAAATGCCAATTAAAATACTTCCACTAGTTCAAGCATGACAGTTAAGTGTCAGAATGAATGTTCAGAAAGGAAGAACATTCATTAATATTATATATAACTATAGTCAAAAACATTTATGTTTTACTGTTTGTCATTAATTCTGTGTTTCTTCTCTAAAATGCAGAGAGGCTGTATTTTTCAGAATCTTTTTAGGACATTAGTCAAAAGTAATGTATTGATCTCTTACTTACAATGGGAATTTATTACATGGGGGAACCCGGGAAATAAATTTCTGACTGGAGGTTGGAAAAAATGAAAAAAGTAGTAAAAAAAAAAAAAAAAAAAAAAAAAAATGAGGGGGTATCAAATAGTATAGATATCAGCGCTTTCAACAAAACTCTAATACCAGATCTCATAGTTGTGTTATCTCAAATGTTGATTCCGCCTGCCTTGTGGCAGCAGGTGAGAAGCTGAAGACATGAAAATACAAATTAAAAGTAAAAAAAGGCTACATTGCTTGTTAATTGTGTGGCGGTCTTTCCCTTCAATTGATCCTCATTTTAATCTGTGTTAAATAAGGTAAAATAGATACGTGCCATCATCTGAATGGAAGATCAGCAGTATTGCACATATTGTACAACAGCACATATATTATAGAGGGAAGGTCTAAAGAGAGTGCCAGATTCAGCAGATGTTTTAGGATTAGATTTGAGACTGCATACAGAGTCTTCTCCAGAATCATTGGGCAATCCATGTTGGTTCTTTGCTGTGACAAGCACAGAGATTGCTCCTCTAGGGGCACAAAGCAACCTACAGAGTCAGGGTGGAAACCTGTACCTTCTAACCATAGACCATTGAAGCTCTGAAGCCACACTGGGCTACATTGCACTAAAGCAATATCTGAAAGCCTAGGACATCAGGGACTTAATTTTCCACAGAGATTGCTGAAATAGCAAAAAATGTGCTCTGAGGTAGCTCTTAAACATGTGGATAAGCTCATTGGCTTAGATGGGACTACCTGTGTAACTAAGGAATAATTATATGTCTTGGAGATTGCCTTGAAGGTAGAGGAGAATGGGAACTCATTACTTTACAATAACTTAGAATTTTTGCAGAGCTCCCATATCCCTGCCTCTGTTGACTTCGTTGTATTATTATGTAAAGATACAGAAGCATGGTTCTATAAAATGCTTACTGCCTTTAAGTGTAACATCAGTAGTTAACCTGGTCCTTTAGCAGTTTGTTGTTGGGAATATCAGAAAGCAACCTTCTGCAGTATTAAACAGCACCATTTTTTCTCATGCTAATATTAAGTACTGATATGATATTGCTCCCCAGGAGCTGTTCTTTTGCTAAGCAGTTCTCTTGTGACACTCTGGAAACAGCAACAAATGAAAGTTTCAGAAGCTTCCAACTTATCTCAGGGATCAGTTCTGTGAAGTTCTGAACATCCTCCCCCATGCTAATTTCAGTGCAGTTGGTCACCCACCATCACATAGGCTCATAACCTGCAGTAAAACAAACAAGGAGTCCTGTGGCACTTAAAGACTAACACATTTATTTCTTGAATGAGCTTTCATGGGAGAAAATGCCACTTTGTCAGATACAAAAGCTCATGCAATCAAAAAAAAAAAGTCTTTAAGTGTCACAGGACTCCTTGTTTGTTTTACTGAACTAGACTAACATGGCTGCCCCTTTAGAACTTGAACCTTTCACTAATTTTAGTTAATTTTATAGAATTGAAGACAATGGTTATGATCACTATATTTTCCTTTTGTGAATTTTTCTGTAGAATTATGATTGTCTTGCATAAGATTTATGTCATGCTAGTAACTGCCAGCACAAAGGTTGTATAGAGAGATGATGGACAGAAAGCAGGTGCATAAATAAATAAAGGTGAATAAATTAGTGGTAAAATGCAAAGCCTACTACATTCAGACAAAATATGAAGTATAGTGCATTTCAGAGTGAGGGAGATGGAAAATCTGAGATCAAATTCAGAGTTCCCTCAAGTAAAAGAAAAAAAACCCACAACTACTTGCTATGAAAGAAGTTGAAAATAAAAAATATATATACTCTTGGAAACTTCAGTATTTCTTCCTGTTTCAGAAGTACTCCACCTCCTAGACTTGAGATGCTATGAAAAATTCTAATTATAATTTAATGTGTACTTTTGCTTATATATTTAATGAATTTCTTCAGAGCTAATAAGTTTTGTTATCGGTAATAAAATTTTTTGTCACCTACTATGTATGAAAGGCTGTGCAGGAGTATATCTACATTGTGACTGGCCCATGCCAGGTGACTTGGACTATGGGGCTCAGACTATGAGCTGTTTAATTACCATGTAGATATGCAGGTTCAGGCTGCAGCCAAGTTCTAGGAACCTCTTACTTTCCAGGATCCTAGAATGCAGGCTCAGTGTGAGCCCAGCCATCTACCCTGTAATTAAACAGCTCCTTAGATCAAATCAGCTGGTGTGGATCAGCCACAGGTTTTTAAGCACACTGTAGATATACCCTAAGACTTTAGTAAGAGCCTTTTTAAATCCAAGGTACGCCATTCAGGGAATATATTACAATTTTTTTTATGTGCAGAAGGACAGCAATCATTATTATTGCTATTGATATTGCTCATGGACACTGTGTACTAGTCTCAAGAAACCTGGCTTCAGAGCATTTTTCTTATCTTGCTGGTGCCATAACATGCTTTTTAATGCTTTCTACTTCAATCCAATGCCACAGTTGTGGGTGCCCTCTCACTGAGTGCAAGTCTGTATCTTCCAATACCAATTGCGTTTCATGGTGCAGAGCTTTTGAAAAAATATTCATTGTCACTATATACCATGATGCAAATTCTGCTCTCATTTGCACCCAGTCACTACTCTTAAATTAGAGATGTTGCAGGGATGTAACTAAAGCAAAATATGGCCTTATGCTTTTAGCATGAAGACACCTATAGTAACTTTTAGAGGCTACATGCAATTTTTCTTTAACATAGTTCCCATTGGCATCAAATGCCTTTTTATACAAACTGGGATTGGTATTAGGCCACAAGCACAGAATAAATGAATCTGATGTTCTTCACATAGTCAATGGAAGTGATGCTCACCAGCTGCAGATCAAATATCCCATTTAAGTGTGCAAATTGTTCCATGGAAAGCAGAGTTAACTTCAATCAGCGGCTACACAAACAAGGTAAAATTGGGTGATGTCTGCCTAAGTCTTCAATTTAAATATTTCTGTTCTCTGTATAACCATTTAAAAACTTAAATAGGGGTGGGTGGGTGTGTGTGTGTGAGAGAGAGAGAGAGAGAGAGAGAGAGAGAGTACGGAAGATGATTTTCATGGCCATATCAAATACATCTTTGAAACCACATAGACATTAAAGTGACTTAGGGACTAAGGTATGCCTTGCAAAAACAGGTGTGTTTTTGTTAGATTCACAGTTCTCCAAGGGTAAAGTGGGAAATGCATCAGACTTTTTGGAATGAACTGTGCAAGAATCATTTGTTTTGTCATGGTAGCAAGTTCCAATGAGTCTCTGTTCTCTAGCTGGACTACATTTAAAATTGACTCTCACAGAGATAATATTTTCTAGACATTACATGCAATCAGTTAAGACCGAGAAACTTCATTGTATTGTTTTAGTTCTCATTTGCTTCAGTCTGAGATATCCATGTACTGAAGCTTTTGTACATTGAGTTTTGAATATGTGAACTGGTTTGCAATTATCTCCCACAAAATTCCCATCTTACTGAGCAGATATGACTACATTCATAAAATCATAGGGTTGGAAGGGACCTCATAGGTCATCTAGTCCAACCCCCTGCCAGAGGCAGGACCACTCCCACTAAACCATCCCAGTCATGGTTTTGTCCAGCTGGGCCTTAAACACCTCCAAAGATGGAGATTTCACCACTTCCCTGGCAGTTCATTCCAATGCTTTACCACTCGCCTCATAAAAAAGTTTTTTCTAATATCCAACCTCGACCTCCCTAACCACAACTTGAGACCATTGCTCCTCGTTCTGTCCTCTGTTACTACCGAGAACAGTCGAGCTCCATCTTCCCTGGAGCATCCCGTCAAGTAGTTGAAGGTTGCTATCAAATCCCCCCTCAATCTTCTCTTCTGCAGGCTAAATAAGCCTAATGCTTTCAGTCTTTCCTCATAGGGCTTGTGCTCCAGCCCTTTAATCATTTTGGTTGCCCTCCTCTGAACTCTCTCGAGCATATCCCTGTCCTTTTTGTAGTGGGGAGCCCACAACTGAACACAGTATTCTAGATGTGTCCTCACCAGTGCAGAATAGAGGGGAATGATCACACCCCTTGATCTGCTGGTAACATTTCTTTTGATGCAGCCCAGTATGCCGTTAGCCTTTTTGGCCACAAGAGCAGACTGCTGACTCATATCTAGCTTCCCATCCACCATGACCCCCAGGTCCTTTTCTACACTGCTGCTACTTAACTGAATGTTCCCTAGCCTGTAGCGGTGCATGGGGTTTTTCCGTCCCAAGTGCAGGATTTTACACTTGGCCTTATTGAACCTCATAAGATTTCTATTGGCCCACTGTTCCAATTTATCTAGGCCTCCCTGAATCCTGTCCTTGCCCTCCAACATGTCTACTGGTCCCCCTAGCTTGGTGTCATCCGCAAACTTACTGAAAGTACAGTCTGTTCCATCATCAAGATCATTGATGAAAATGTTGAACCGACCAGGACCGACCCCTGGGGCACACCACTCATTACTGGTTGCCAGCTAGACATGGAACCATTGATTCCTACACACTGAAACTGTTGATCTAGCCAGTTTTCTGTCCACCTTATAGTCCACCTATCCAACCCATACTTCCTTAATTTGCCAATGAGAATACTATGGGAAACTGTATCAAAAGCCTTGCTAAAATCAAGGTATATCACATCAACGGATCTTCCTGCATCCATAAAACCAGTCATCTGATCATAGAAGGAAATGAGATTGGTCAGGCATGATTTACCCTTGGTGAATACATGCTGACTGTTCCTGATCACTTTATTTTCCTCTAAGTGTTTTAGGATGGATTCTTTGAGAACCTGCTCCATAATTTTTCCAGGGATTGAGGTGAGGCTGACTGTCTGTAATTCCCCGGATCCTCCTTTTTTCCTTTCTTGAAAATAGGCACTACATTTGCTTTTTTTTTCCAATCCTCTGGCACCTCTGTTTTCCATGATTTTTGAAAGATAATGGACAACAGTGCTGCTATCTCATCGGCCAATTCCCTTAGCTCCCGTGGAGCAGTTCGTCCGGCCCCATGGACTTGTGCACATCCAGCTTCTTTAAGCAGTCCCTAACCTGACCACCTGTCACCAAGGGACTCTCTTCTTCTCTCCAATCTACCACACCCATGGTAGTCGGCTGGGAGTTGACCCTGCCTGTGAAAACTGAAGCAAAAAAAAGCATTGAGCACTTCAGCTTTTCCCTCATCCTCCATCACAAGGATGCCTGCCCCATTCAGCAAGGGACCTACACCATCCCTGATCCTCTTCTTGTTATCAACATACTTGTAGAACCCCTTCTTGTTATCCTTTACATCCCTCGCTAGCCGCAACTCCATTTGTCCTTTGGCCTTTCTGATTTTATCCCTGCAGTCCCTAGCACTATCTTTATATGCCTCCTTGGTCATCTGACCAAGCTTCCACTTCCTGTAAGCTTCCTTTTTATGTTTAAGCTCAGAGCAGAGTTCTCTGCTAAGCCATTCTGGCTGTCGCACATGTTTGTTCTTTCTCCTAATTGGAATGGCAACTTCCTGTGCCCTTAGCAGGGTTTCTTTAAAATATAACCAGCTTTCTTGGACTCCTTTCCCCTTTGGATTAGCTTCCCAAGGGATCCTGCCCATCAGTTCCCTGAGGGAGCCAAAATCTGCTTTTTTGAAGTCCAGGGTTTTTGTTTTGCTTCTTTCTTTCCTTCCTTCCTTCCTTCAATCCGCATCCTGAACTCAACCATGTCATGGTCACTACTGCCTAGCTTGCCATTTACCTCTGCCTCCCTGATCAATTCTTCCCTGTTTGTGAGCAGCAGGTTGAGAGGTGCAAGGCCCCTATTTGGTTCCTCTAGCATTTGTACTAGAAAGTTGTCCCCAACACACTCTAAAAATTTCCTGGATTGTCCATGCACTGCTATATTGGCCTCCCAGCAGATGTCAGGGAAATTGAAGTCCCCCATCAGCACCAGGGCCTGTGATCTAGAAGCTTTTGCTAGTTGTCCATAGAACACCTCATCCACCTCCTGCTTCTGGTCTGGTGGTCAATAGCAGACACCCACCACAACATCCCCCTTGTTGCCTTCCCCTGTCAATGTAACCCACAGACTTTCTATTGGCACGCTTCCACTTCCATAATGGAGCTCTGAGCAGTCATAGAGCTCTTTTACATATAACGCTACTCCTCCCCCTCTTCTTCCCTGCCTGTCTTTCCTGAACATTTTATACCCATCCATGGCAGAGCTCCAGTTGTGCAGACTATCCCACCACGTCTCCGTTATTCCTATAATATCATAGTTCCTTGTCTGTGCTAGTATTACCAATTCTTCTTGCTTATTTCCCAGGCTCCTTGCATTAGTGTATAGGTACCTAAGATACCCATACTGCATACTTGCAAGCTTTCTGAGTTTGATATTGAATATCATATTTCATTTTACTTAGTCAAACATACATCTTTTAATGTTACCTAAAATATGTGATTGACAGCAATATTATTGAGTTGCTTATGTTAAGCCTCTGTTTTCAAGACATCTATCATTTTGAAATCTTTCCTTTTCATTTGATATTTTAGAATTAGCTATATAAATTTAATGTAAATGGGAGGTCATTTTAGTTTTAATTCTGTTAACTGGGTTTGGGTTTTACACAAAGCGGATAGCTTAGAGCCAGGTTTCATTTTATCCTAACTACTTAAGTAGTGAGGTCCTGGTTCTGATTAAAAGTGGTTATTCAGTGCTTGTTTTTGTTATAAGGATTAACTACATCTAATCTTCAATATTTTGTCTTCCCTTTTTGACTGTTCAGTTATGTGTATGACTCTTAGGGGATCTCAATTAATACATCTCAAAATCTGCCCAATTCTGCAAAGCTAGCTTCTCAGCGAAAAGTCTGCTAAACTAGAATTTGGTCACATTCTTGAAATATTGCAAAAGACATCAGATTCATAGGGTTTCATGAAAAGGCTGAAATGCATGCATGCCTTATCAAGGAAGGGGTTGATGGAAATGTTTGTAAGTGACTGGCTTGCTGACTTGCTCACCAGACTATTTGAATCCTTCTGTAATTGCAGTGTTTATGGAGTGTTAGGGTATTAAGAGCCTTGGACACTTTTTAATTATTTAAATTTAAATAGACATAAAACAAAATAAGTCTTTTTTTAATTTTATTTTCTAACCCTTACATAGTACAAAATATTTTTCTGAGTTTCTCATAGATGATGTGACTGAGATTGCTATATCATAGTATATCAATTTTAAAGTTTACATGCATTTTTTTTTTGCCAGGATTCGTAAATTGGCTCCTCTTTACTCGATATTTCACCAAATTGTGCCTAAATCTTGACTCAACTTTGGAAATTTAAAAGAACTGGCTCATGTTTTAAGGTTTTGATTAATTTGAGACCAGCTGAATTTCATCTGGTTTATATCTTGCTCTAAGTTTATTTAGCTCTAATTGTTCTAACATAGGATATTTCTAATGGATTTTATAGTAAGTTCAGTGATGTTTCCAAAATATAGCTAGAATAAAGGAAAAAGAACTACAGACAGTACTTCACTTTGATCTATCAACCTATACTTTATCTGCTTTCATCTTCTCATCTAAATTGTCGTCTTTGAACTCTGTAGTTTGACCACCGATCAAATAACTTCTAAAAGATTCCAAAATGGAAACATCTCTTTACAAATTATCTATCACCCATGTAAAATACTTACCCCATGTGTCAGTCTTAAGACTATGCCAGGTTTACAACATTTTATGGAATTGTTGAATAACTACTCTACGAGTGACTCAAATAAGTTGACCCAAAGTAACCCAAACTGTGTTTTTGTAGAATGGTTTAAAAAAAAGTCTGAAGAATTACCGGTATCTCCTGAAACATTTTATTTTGTTATCAAGCAAAAAGCTACTTCTAATTATTTCAATAATAATTGTATAATTTATTAATTTGTAAGAAATGTCAACATTTATGACATGAAACCAAATATAATACTAAAACAGCTTATCAAAATATTTTATGACGACTCAGTTAAGCTATAACAAAATCCATCAATCAATCAGGTAATAGCTGCATTCTAGTAACTTGTCTCTTTATAAAAACAAATGTCCAGACCAATGAACTGTATTTTTATAGTACTGAAGGAACTGTACAGTGTCTCAAACAGGTAAGGCTTCTCCCCAGCTCTCACATGATTAGAGTCCTGCACAGTTACAAATATGTGGATCTGCCTCCAGTCTGCATCTGCAAGAAATGCCCACAGATAGCCACATCACATCTGTGGATATAATAAAGATAGCCATGGATTTGCAGGGCACTACAGATAATCTACTGTTACACCCAAGTTTTCCTTCAAGCAGTTTCATGCAAAATTTTAACAGAACAACCAACCAACCATTTCTCACTCTGAGCTATAAGCCACTTTACTTTTCAGCCTCACTGTTTTCTCTTCCAGGGGATTTCTGTAGTCTTGCTTCTTACTCTGCACCTCCCTAGCTCTGAGTAACCCACTTTCTCTAACAGCCTTCCCATGCCCCCCCTTCTCCTCATAAGGCCTAGACATCCTTCTTTTAGAGTCTGATCTGCGTCAATTGATGCAACAAAGGTGCTTTGATATTGCTCCTTCTGAAAGGACCAGTGCCACTCTGTGACAGTTCTTTTATGTTACAGAGTCATTATTGGGACAAAAAAAAAATACACGTTGAAAAGAATAAGTCAAGAAAACTCTACTTACCAAATAAAAGAATTGCTACAAATACTAATATAAGTGCAAATGTCAGACAGAGTAGAAGGTGACAAAATGGCTCACTGTAGGGCAACTTGACACATTTTATATTCTTGAATCTTCACAAGTGGTTCAACACACATAAGTAGTTCTTAAAAACAAAATGATTTGCTGAATGTGAACTGCATTATTCACCATGAACTGCTTGACAACGACTGTGAAATCATAGGTGCTATTGCAAACTCAACTTTTAACAGCATTTCTATTACAGAAGTATTTTCCTATGCCTAGGGATCAAAGAAATTGTTTTATTTCTGATTCTGTTATATTAGAAATGTTGACTATAAATTTAACACCCAAATGTTCATTTGTGACAGTTACATTAGGTGAAAAAAAATAAGGGTATTGTGTGAAGTCTATCACAAGGTTAAATTGTTCTGTTCAGGAGGCAAAACTTACAAGAGGTCTGTCAGACTGTGGAATAGTATTTGCTCAAAAGCAGTTGTGGGTGAGCAAATACACCTTTATAGGCAACCTCATTGTACCATCTCTATAAAATTGTCAAGCCCAGTCTTGAGACAAATTAAGGAGTTTTTTGCCCATGCTACTCTGCTTGGAAGGCTCTTTCTTCATCTGATTTCAAATCTAAACTTGTTGATGGCCAATTCATATCAATTTGTCATTGTGTCAGCATTGGCGCTTAACCTAAATAATTCCTCTCCCTCCCTGGTGTTTATACACCTCTACTTTGTAGAGAACAATCATTATATCCCCTCCGCCTTTGTCTGGGTAAGCTAAATTAGTCAAGCTCTTTTTTTTTTTCCTCAAAAGCTAACTTCTCCATTTCTCTGATTATTCCAAGAGCCCATCTCTGTGCCTGTTCTAGTTTGTATTCATCTTTCATAAAAATAGGAGACCAAAAATGCACATAATATTCTGAATGAGGTCTTCCCAATGCCTTGAAGGATAATAACAGTAGTTCCCCCCCTCTCTTTTAAATACCTTGCAGTTGCATTCTAAGATTGCATTAGCCTTTTTTATCAGCTGCATCTCACCGGACACTCAAAGTAAATCTTGTGATAAATTAGTTCATCTTCTTTCTCCTTCTCTGTTGCTTTGAACTGGTAGGTCCCCAGTTTAGAGAAGAAAAAAGTGGGTAAGGCACTGGTTGTAGTTTCCTCTTGAGCCAGTTTCTTATCCAGCTCTCTGTTCTCATTTTAATCCCTGTCATCTTCAATGTAACTTTGTGGAACACTATCACATGCTTTAGGGAAATCCAGATAGATTAGATCTATTGCATTTCCTTTGACTAGACAATCAGTTATCCTGTCAAAAAAAGAGATCAAGTTATTTATTTTCTGTCAAATTAAATTTTGTTTCTAAGGAAACAATTTTTGTTTTATTGTATCTTCCAACTCAGATAGCTTTCCTTCCATTCACTCTTGTTGTTTTGTGGTACGTTCATTCACTGGGCAGATGGATGGGGGATTGGAAGGAGGAATTATATTTTTCAAGCTACGTAGGATCTTCATGGGCTACCCAAAACTAATGGCCGAAGTGTACTTCAAGAGCCCTTACATCCACTTTCTTTCTGTATTCTGCCTGTGGGCACACAAGAATTTAGTCTTCTGAGATCTTTATTATTAATACTGAGGGGCTGTTCTCATTTTGGCCTGATACAGATGTCTTCTGGTAATGTTAGTAGCTTGTGATATACAGGAAGTCTGACTAAATGATTTGGAGGTCCCTTCTTGCCTTAAATTCTATAAGCTCCTTGTGTATCAGAACTGCAGTGGATTCACTGTCCACAGGCTCTGCAGCCAAGGAGTAAGGAACTGGATTGGCCTCCCAGGGAATTAAATTGTGCAGTTATACTTTTGTTTCCTGTTCAGATTCTTGATGATGATTTTACTGTCGAGATCAGCACACAGTGAGAAAAACATACACAAATATTCAGAAATTCTGTAATGATAGAGTGTTTAAAATACAAGTCTAATAATTCTTTTTCCTTGGGCATTTTCAAAGTATTACCTGCTTCCTCCCATTCTTTTGTATGGAACTGGGAGCCTTCTGAACCTTTAGTTTAGCTTCAGCCAGAGTAACCTGGAGATGTGATTTTTACTTTTTCCTCCCCTCATCCCCGCAAGCAAATAACTAGACTTAAAAACATACTGGCACAGTGGACCTACTCCTAATGACCAATTTGCAATCTTTTGGAAATATTATTTTTCATGTTGGCTAACAAAGTAAACCAGCACAATTTTTGTTTTATCAGTGCATTTATCTTTTCAGGAGGTTTGTTCATTTATGCATTTCCTCTGACACATTCAGCCAAATTTTAAGCCTTTCAAGTCAGTGCAGCAGGAATGAATTTGGCCTGTTTTGTCCCTCTTAAACTCTAGGGAGTGCTACTGAATGTCATAACAGTTGGATACCATATTTATTAGCAGTGATTAATATTACTTGCTGATCCCCTTGCTCTCAGAGAAATGAGTCATCATACAAACTAGAAACAACAAGGCAGCAGGACCAAATATCATATCAGCCAAAATCTACAAGTTTGGAGGAGAAAAATGGGTAAAGAAGGACCACAAACTTTTTATCTGAATGTGGTATAATGAGAGGATTCAAGAAGACTTGAGAAATGCCACTAGTGTTATAATTTTTAAGAAAGAGAACATGTCAGACTGTGGAAATCATTGAAGTATTTCATTGCTGTCTACAGCAAGGAGAATGCTTCCCCTATTGTCTTAAATCACACCCCCCCCTTACTGATGAAACATTGCAGGAATCTGTCTCCTTTCAGACCATCTCATGGGAAAATTGACAGGCCTGCCAAATCCAGCAGTAAGTCTCAGAAGCAAAATTAGAACCTGTCTATGCCCATCATCAATTCAACAAAGGCCTCAGCTAAGTCAGTCTTGAAGCTGTCTAGAAAGTACTGGCTGGATTCAGTTGTTCTCCAAATTTATTAATATCCTAAGACTTCTTCATGGTCAGATATCTACTATTATTATTTGTAGTGGCCTGGAAACACACACTTTTGTCTTCAGAACTGGGGTTTAGCAAAGTTGTATTATTCTCCCCACCTAACCCTTTTCTCTCTCTATTTAGCAGTTACTCAGTTGCTCAGTATAGACCATCTGCCCATTTGTGTTCACCTTCAATATAGTCTTTTACTTCTCCATTCAAAGTCTAAAATAGGAGTCTCAAACTTGTGGCCCACAGGCCACATACGGCCCCTAAAAGTTATTTTCTGCAGCCCACAGCAACACTATCATTACCAATATTTGCAATAGTGTTGTATGAAAACAGTTCTGTGGTTCGGCCCTGAGGCTAACATACTAGTCCTCATGCAGTCCTTGTGATGATTTGAGTTTGAGAGACACTAGCCTCAATTCCTCAGGACATCCGTTATTGATCTTCAGTATGTTGATAATTGTGTTATCTTTGTGCATACTGAAAATGACATTAAGTCCATACTGATTTTTTGTATGGGTCTACCAAAGCCAAGGACTTTCAGTGACCATCAAGAAGTCTAAAGTTCTCTATCAGTCTGCCTCAAGTCTTGCATATGGTCCACTTCAAACTACTATTGAGGGACAAACTTTGGAGACAGGTGAGCATTTCTGCTTTTGATCGTCAACTCTCACAAAAAGCAAAAAAATTGGCAGTGAGATTGAGCACAGAATCTAGTATGCAGCTACTTTTCTTTGGGAAATTGCTCTGATTACTTTTCATGAATTGTGACCTACAGAAGGACAATTGTGATCCCTTACTTTTTATAGTGCAAAACCTGGGTGTCTTACCAACAACAGCTTACACGTTTAGAGAGGTATCAGTCATGATGCCTCCAGAAGGTTCTTTGACTCAAAAGGGATGCTCACATCACTAATAATAGCATCCTTGCTGAAGCCAATATCAGCAGAATTGAAGGAATGATCCTTATGTACCAACTACAGTGGTCTGGACCCTGTGTACAAGTGCCAGATTTTTGCCTCCCAAAACAAATTCTCTACTCATGGCTTTCCTTTGAGATCTTGTGGTGGTCACAGGGAATATTACAGAACATATTCTGAAAGCATATTTTAAGAAAAACAGTGCAAACATCATAATCAGGGTGAAGAAAGCCCCCAAATGACCTGAGTATCAGCTGGATCTCCCATTAGGTAGTGCCCTCAAATGGAGACAAGGGGGGCGAGGGAGAGAGCTATCTATGTGCAGGCAGCAGATCTGCTAGGAAATGTCCATTGTGAGCACATCTGTGATTCCAGGATTGAATTTCTGAGTCATCTCACTCAGGACTCGTATATAAATCTATGGTAGAGATTGTCCTTGAATCAAGGGATTTCTGGTGACAATTTAAAAAAGACATCACCTACAACAAATCTTTTAAGTAGGCCGCTTATACAATTTGAGTTGTGGTTGTGTCAGCAAAGAACTCATAGGAAAGCATGCTCCTAGTACATGGATTATGAACAGTGGTATCTTTTTTGAATTATTTCTAAGCTTAAACCTTTCACAATTTTTCATGCAGTCTTTATTCTAACTGCAATATCAGCATTATTGAATGGTAGAGCATTGTTTTCAAGCAAGACAAATTATTAGACTCTCAGGGCAAGATTTTCAAAAGTATTTCAGTTTCTAAGCAAAATAAATAGGATTAGTTCATGGTATAAACCTGTTTTGGAGTTTTATTATCAAGTTTAGCTTGCAAGGGAAAGAAAAGCCCTTGTGAAACATATCCCCTGAACAAATTGTACTTTGATTCTAGTTTAATGTAACTACCACACACCAGTTAATCACCCAGAGAGATACCAACTCTACATACAGTTATCTACAGTTTTGGTTTTCTGTCAATTGTTGTGTTTGGACTGTCACATTTAGAATCTAAATTTGTAGCTGAAATTAAGTTTTTACATGGCACATACACCGTGGTCAATTATTCTGCTTTTTCTTCCCAGGGTGGAGGGGGGGAGAAAAGAAAAAAAAAACAGATTATTCCTAATATTGGCCAGAAAAACCTTTTGAATCATATTTAAACCAATAAATCGCTAATACAGAATGCTGTCTAATACTAGCACCAAACAAACTAGACATTGAACAAAACATTGTGATATCTGTGATCACTGATGAATAGTGAGGATCAGACTGTGGTCAGCTCCTCTGTGTCAGTGTAATGCAAGTAGATACAGAAAGCTTCTTCCTCCCATTTATTAATCTATTCTATGAACAAGCTTGCTTCTTACCTCCCTGACAATGCCAATGAGCTGAGAGTGGGGCTGTTGATCCATTTCTCTACTGGACAGCAGAGCTCACTTGGTTTAGAGTTAAAGTATGCATAAAATTTTCTACAGGAAATGTAGCGATTGTTTAACCCAATGGAAAAGATCCACAGATCTTCTCATATGTCAATCCACAGAGGATATGAATTATTAAAGTCCCTAATTATGCAGCCTTCACTCTTTAACTCAGGCTGTAGCACCTCATGGGTTTGTCTCTGGAGGGAGCTCTGTTCAGTTTTTGATATGTCAGCTGAGATGGCAGCTATCTCATCTGCCCAGCAAGTTCTGTCTAAGAGTCATTGAACAGAATTCTGCTGGAGACAGAATTCCCTCTGAGGATACCAGCTGTTGTACAGTCCTTCTGCAGTTCCTGGCAATGCCAAGGACACAAAAGAATCTAGCTTGCCATTTGATTAAGGAGGAAAGGAAGAAGGATATTTTGCAAACATATAGTGAAAATTGGCTAGACTAATGTAATATTTCCCCAGTAGAAATGAAAGACAAGGACCTGCACTTCTCCCTCTGAGGCGATTTTCAGTGGGAACAGTTTGGAATCTAGAAAATGGACTGGTGAACACTGATGTGAACTGAAATTCAGGATATAAGTGTCTGTTTTAACTAAACAACAGGGGGCTGCATAATACTATTTCCTGTCTAGCCTTCATCTGTCATGTCTGGTCAGACAAGATTGTAAACTTCTGGGTGGAGACTGCCTATTAGGGTACAACCAGTCATGTAGTGAGGCCCTCAGCCAAGAGTGGGGCCTTTGCCTATACCACTATACTAATAATACTAGTAGTAAATACAGATGTTTTTTATTCTGGAAATACACAGGGTTCTCCCAATCACAGAATCACTCTCCCACCTTCCATTAGGTTTTCACAGATTCTGAATACAATTTATTTCACATTTCAGCACTGGTAACAAAATAAGATTTTTATTAAGGTATGCTTTGTTATTTAGTGTCACACACAACAAAGGCATAGTTTGGAACAAATTCATATTGGACAGTTGTGTTGGTTATAGTAGATCATCTACTATTATTTTATCTGAAATTGTATTCATTAATAGGAACAGTCTGTGGTTCATGTACATATTTTCTGTGCTGTAGGCATCTCGAACTTCTGTTGTTTCCAGTCCCTGTTTTATGTAAGGAGAATGTTAGCACTGGCTGTTACTCTGTATCCAATTTCCTATACAAAATACTCTATTAGAAAACATTAGTTCTATTAATGTAATAAGTATTGGATTTTACTAAATATGTTGAAATAGTTACTTCACAAACCAAGAACTTCAGTAACACACACGATACATGTATACTAATGTCTTTATACAGCTATGCATGTCTGAATAATCTAGCACATTATAATGGTAGCTATTTTTGAAACCATGCGTACAGCTACTCGTCTTTCATATTATTATTATTATTATTATTATTATTATTATTATTATTATTATTATTATTATATAAATTTTACAAAGAAATGCACATTCTGTTTTGCATTCATGCTTCTTGAGATTGTAAAAAGAGTGAAATAATTTCTTACAATATTGTCAGACTTCCATATCAAGCCAATCTGTTATATGCAAATTCCCTTTTTTCCAAGGGGTACAGATGTACATCAGCAATCACTTACCATATGGGGTGCTGGAGTAAAATCAAAAGTTGAACAGAAGTAAAAATTGAGAGGGTGGAACAAGATCTATAGGTGAGAGAAGAAAATAATTACAAGCAGTTATCACTTGGGGAATGGGGACATCAAACATTTGTAAATTCTCAGGTTGAAAAGGACCACTGTGGTCATAAGATCCAACCTTCTGTATAACACAAGTTATAGAACTTCTCCAAAGTAATGTTTGTTCATATCTTTCAGGAAAAAAATGTCCTTGATTTAAAAATTATCAGTGATGGAGAATCCATCATAACCCTGAGTAAATTGACCATCACACTTACACATTTACACCATATTTCTGGTGTGAATTTGTCTAACTTTCAGCTTCCAGCCACTGGATCACTTCTATGCCAAATTGATGAGTCTGTTCCTCCATATTTCTTCTCCATATAGATATTTTCATACTGCAATCAATTCAGCATCTAGCTTCCTTTATGTTAAGCTAAATCTGGGGTGTCCAACCTTTCTGGGTGAGGGGCCACACTGCAATTCTTTTCTCAGCCGGGGGGCCAGTCAGAATTTTTTTATAAGACATACAAATTTATCTTTATTAATAAACTTTAATAAAATAATGATTTTTGCTTGCACAAATTGTCAATGTCTGCCCACACACTTGATGTAGCAATACAGAGTATTTCAGATAGCCCTGACCAGTTCCAGCTCCCAGGCTCTTCTGGCAGCATTCGGCAGGCCAGATAAAAACTCCTTGGTGGGCCAGATTCTGGCCCCCAGGATGCATGTTGGACAAGCCTGAGCTAAATAGGTTGAACAGGGTATATTAGATACAAACAACTGGGAAGGAGTTGGACCAGTAGTTATATCTGACAAATGTGATAAAACCTTTAAAGTAGAATGAGGACAGACAAGTCTTGGAAGCTACAGAATAAATGGTTAATAAAAAGTGGGAGGTGGAAAGGGGTCATTTTAATTCTTGGATGCCAATAATTTTATTTTTAAAAAATATATTAAAAATACTGAGTTTAGAAAAGCAAAAATGGTTGGACAATTTTTACTACTTGTTTCTTATTAACAGTGCAGGGGTCTGATTTCCACTATTTAGTCACAGATGTTCTTTCTCGTTTCTTAGTGCACACCATGATTCAGACCAAATAAAACAATTATTAATCTTTCCTATTTTATTGTTAAAGGAAGAAAAAGAAAACATAAACACCAATCATATATGATAAACCATTTACTTCTCTTGCAACATTTTCTTGTTTTCTGCATGCCTCTTTATAAGTATTTTCTAACAAACATTATATTCTAGTTTGTGACCCACCTCTGGTGGTACTTTTCTTATGGAAGAGGAAGGCCGAAGTATTTTGTTTTTCAAATTATTATGAATTCAGTTTTAGTATTTTCTTAGATAATTATTATTGTTTACTGGCAAAATAGTTTGTTTATGGGCAAGTGAAGCTTGTCCAGTTGTTAAAATAAGCAGTTTATAATTGGGCAAAGTAGGCATTCTTAACTAAGTCAAATGAAATCAAAGAGCATATTTAAATTAGTTACTTAAAAGAAGGCATTTAATGGGTTTTCTTAAAACAAGCCAATTACAAACATTTGGTATCCTAAATCCAATTAAGTCCCATTATTTCTCTGTTTATCAGTGTTTAGCCCTGATCTCTTTCCATAGTCTAACCATACGGTGATTAACAGATAAAACTTGAAATATTAAGTTACAAAAAAATTTGTCATAATAAAATCATTACAGGAGTGCATGTAAATCTTTGACAGTGTTTTAGTTAACTTTTTTCACCAACTCACCTTGAAAGTTTTCTTTCTTTCTTCCTATTTTTTAAAGAAATTATAGGAAAAGATACTTCTTTCAAGCTTCTTTAGATTTGAAGTTGGTTGTTCTTGCTCTTTCAGTGACTTCATGGCTTTAAGATTGGTTTAGGTGGCATCTTCAGCTTCTGCATTTATAGTCTCTTTTAAAAAAAAAATGCAATGTTTATTGATTTGTCCTTCTTACTGATACACAGTCTCAGATAATTTTTACAGATATGTAACTTTCTTTTTATTGAGGCAAGTCTCCCTCGCATATTCTTTCAATTTTAATATCATTTGATGAAAAAGGAAATTGTTTTCTGTCCTTTACATAAAAAATTTCACTTCTCCAAAAAAAAAAAACTTTTGTAATTACATTACACTTGTGAAGTTTTTTAGTTTGTCATTGAAGTTATTGATTTTTGTAGCAAAAATGTAAAAGGTGATTCTCATCTTACAGACTTGCCAAAAGTTTGCTTGTATGCTTCCAGTAATTAATTAATTTCCCGTTAGTATTAATATTTTATATTCAAGTGGCCGGGCTGGACCAATGCAGGGGCTATAGGGGCTGAAATCCCAGACCCAGCCTAAAGGGAGGACCCAGGCTTAAACCCCTAAGTCCCCTGCATGATCCAGACCCCTGCCACTCTGCTCAGCCTAGCACAGGACCAGCAGGGATTGAGCAGGGTGCTGCTAGGGACCCTGGGGCCAGAGACCAGGTTCTGTGGGACTCGCATCCTATCCCTATGCTGGTTAGTCTACCCACAGGAGCAACGTGGACTAGCATGTGTTTGGTGTGCTCTGGGGGCAGGGCTACTGCACAGTGCGGCCTCTGGCACAGTCTTGCTGGATCCATGGCCCTGGGGGCCCACACTGCATGCCACCAGAGGGCCCCATCCCTGGGAACATACCACATGGACTGGGGTCGGAGCAGAAATCTGCCCCCCCAGTATCCTCCCAGCCACAAGTTGACGTGGTAGGGGACTGGGATCCCAAGCAGGGGAGCCCACATCTGTGGGAATCTGGAGCTCAAGGCTGAGGGGAGGCACAGAGGTGGGCAGCCAATGACCCTGAGGCCCCTTAATCCAGTACTGCAAATGGCTTTTCATATGTGAGTAAACAGTTATAACATCAGATGAGTTTACTTTTTTACACAAAATATCTTATTATTCCTATAATATTTATATCAGAAACCTGTTTTATGAAGACTCGTATATATGGACAAAACAGCGTAAATATAGTTTTCAAAAGGTGTTTCAACATTTAACACATAATTTTAAAACTTTTCCATCCATAAATGTTTTTCTTTAAAGATTTTAAGAACACAGCTTTTGTTGCAAAAAGATGACAGAACACATTGTACCTACACTTATTACCTTGATAACATAAACTCTATTCCTTTCACAATCAAGTTTCTTCCTAAAACATTAACTTTTTTTTTTTTTTTTTACAAGTTTTGTCTTTCTGGTGTTTACTTAGCCATGGGAGATGGGCGAGGAAATTTGCAATTTCTTGGATAGCTGTAACAATTTGTAATATAACTAGCTAAATATAAGTATGGTTACACACGCAATCATGTGGTCTATATTATATTTGTAACCTTTATCTTAATATTCTGGATTTATAAATTGAAAAGTAGATTTTTTTTATGTAGATCTGTCTTTTGGAGCATGAACAGAGTTGGAGCCCAAGGCCTACACCACAACATGGATCTCTATCATTTGAGTTAAAGAAGCAACTGGTAGGAGTAAAATCAACAAGGAGTCCTGTGGCACTTAAAGACTAACAATTTATTTATTGCATGAGCTTGCGTGTGAGCAAATCAAAGCCTTTGCCAAAGAGGGATTTTCTCCCACAAAAGCTCATGCAATAAATAAATTTGTTAGCCTCTAAGTGCCACAGGACTACTTGTTTGTTTTACTGAACTAGACTAAAAAGACTTAATAGTAATGATTTGGATCTATGGATCAGCCACTGGAGGGAGATAGAGCACATTTTTGTCAGTGGTTCACAAACTATTTGCCAGACAGTAAAGGAAGGCCTAACATATAGCCAAGCACACAGGTTTGATACATTAATTCTGAAAGGAACTGTGCTATGTGGATGAGAATTTCCATATTGGAGACCTGAAATCGCATGTTTCCCCTTCAAATTACACATTATTTTGTAATCCGTAACTAGATGATCATGTCATGGAATTTAGTGGAACATCATCACATTTTATGCTTAAGGGGAGAGCCAAGAAAAGAGAAACAGTAAGTAAACTATACATCATGTAGAAATATTTTGTTGCAAAGCCTTATCTTATACAATTTTTAATATCTATAGGAAAGCCACAGGCTATCTCAACTTTTCCAAGTGTACATTATGGGGCCCCCAACAGTCACCATAAGTAAGAGAAATGGGGACTTGTTTGAGGTCACAGACCGAGTTAGGAAGTAGGTAGTCTGTGGAGATGACTCTTATTCAACCTGAGGGATTTGCCAAGTTTTGAGACAGGTGTGTTTTTTTTTTGTTTAATAAGGAGTTGATTTACCCCTCCCCCCATTTTGCATAATTCTCTCACAAACATTTCCTTGAAAAAAGCCCCTTTTCTTAAGTTTCACAGTGTGAGAAAGCAATTTTTCTCAATGTGTTTACTAATGCAAAGAAAATAAGTTCTCAAAACATTGTTAATTCAATTTTTTCACTTTATAAAGGGCTGTGACCAGACAAAGGTCCAGCTCAGTGTGAGTGCGGGTGGCAGAATCATGTCCCATACATTTAAGTTTTTCATAAAATAAATTCATTTTATATTCTTAAGTATTCTGACATATTCAATTAGCAGGAGTCCCTTTTCATTGTGCTTATGATGGGCCCCATGACTTTCACATTTCATCTGCTAAAGCTGGAAATTATGGTGATATGTTAGAAATATAACATAATTTTGGTGCTGAAAGAGTGTTCCCGCTTGCCCTTTTCTACATGCTCAGAAGCAAAGGCTCTTGATGAAATTAAATGGTATCACATTTCAAAGAAATAAAAAGTACTTCTTGAGGGAGCCTGTAATTAGCCTGTGGAGTCATTGCCATAGGCAGTGATAGTTTAGCAAGCTTCATAATAGATTAGCTAGTTATATGAATAAGAATAGCATCTTCACATACAGTAGGAAGAACAAAAATTGTAAGTATTATCAGGTTTCATATTTCAAGATATAAACCAATCCCTAGGTAAGTTTTGGAGGAAGTATTAGTCTGTGGTACAGTGTTTCACAGTTAGATGAATTATGTGCTTCTTAGATAATTTAGAAGAAGTTTTCTTATCATTAATCCACAGACAAAGCAAGTATACTGAACTATACGAACCCTTAGACTTTTCCAGTATGGGAAGTCTTAGATCATAGCTTCTCCTTAAATAGTGCATGTGTATGTTAAGTGAATGACTATTCAGCATCTTATATGGAATGAAGTGTTGCTTTTTGTTTCCTAATAGGTGTTTACATCTTAAAAAAACAAACAAACAAATACTTGACTAGTGATATTAACTGCTGTTGATGACAGTCTTAACTGAGAGACCAAGGATCTGAATAGGTTTACAGAATTTACAGGAGGAGAAACCTCCATAATTAGAATCTTTAAAAAAGGGGAAACCGCTTTACATTAGTTACCATGTAGGATAGTAAATCATTGTTCTCATCTCTGTAGGTCAGATCAGCCCTGTCTTTTATATCTTGACATCCACAGAGATTCTAGCATGTTTGGTTTATGTCAGAATGCAAGTTATCTAAAAAATTGTGGTTTTTTTCCCCATGGGATTTACACCCTGATTTCAATACCAAAGAACAATGATTATTAGATAAGTATCCAAAAATATTATCTTCACACTGACTATGATCTCTGAACTATTTCATTCTCACATGTCATTAATTCAAATGTGCCTAAAGCAGCTAAGGGTGCTTTATATTAATCAAGTTCATTAGGGTAGAGGCTGTAACCAAAATAGAAGGGCATTGTGTCATACACAGAAATATGAGACAATCTCTGCCCAGGAAAGCGTATTGTATAAATAGACAAAGACAGCACTGTTATCTCCATTTTAGAGATGGTAAACTGAAGCAGAGAGAAATTTAGCAACTTACTCAAAGTAGCATAGAAAGTCTGTAGAAGAGCCAGGAACTGAGATCTCCTCTGCAGATTCTCAGTCCTATGCCTTAATCACAAAACATGTGTCACACTTGCTTGCATATGTAAGCCCACTACAGAGATTTCAAACTGTGTTCTTTGCCTAGGTAATTAAGCAACTGTCTTAAGTGTTTTCAAAATATCCTGTTGTATGATGTGAAACATCCTCTTTTGATCTTTACAAAACAAGAAACACCTATTTCCACAACAAAAATATGAAAGACCAGTTCTCTAACATGCATGACTGAGTGCAGCGACTACTAAATCTACATAAGTAATTTGGCAGAACAGAAATCAACGACTACTGTTATGGCTTATAAATTATCTTATCTTGGTTATCCATCTGCAAAGAAAATTGTTTTCATGTTAGGAAGAAGCTACTGATGCATGAAAATGAAATGGAGTATAAGTAAGATGGAAAATATAGATTCTCATTCTCCTCACTCAGGAGTTTGCCACATCCTTTGTGGGTCCTGAAGTTCATACTTTCCACACATTAGTTTACATATTTAAAACTCCATCACCTTTAAAGCCCTGTGTCACACCCATCACTCATCTGGACAAGAAAAACTTGACAAGATTCCCTAAGAAGTCAGTCAGTGGTTCTTCTTATTCAGGCTTTTAGAAAATGCAAATACTACCTTCCAGTGCTTGAGGAGAACAGAGCGCTTTGGCATGAGAACAATGAATCACTACCCATAGGCTGATGGGTTTACCCCATATATTTCTTTTGATTTTATCTGCTATTACATGGTCTCCAAGGACACCGAATGCCTGTTAATTGGAGGCAGGTTTGGATTTAATGAAGCTTTACAGATTGGTGAATAGATCATACAATTATATGTACTGTTGTTAGTACAGTACTTCTAAGATTCTAACCATTCAAGTTGCAAATTTAGTGAACTTGTAAAACTGAATTAAAGAATCAGGCATACACTAACACATGTGCATCTCATTTTTAAACAAAGGATTTACAAAGTGCATATTATACGGACAGATGACAAAATATTAACTACTGTGTCTTGTAACAGACTATTAATAGTCCAAGCCTGAAATAGATCATGCAATCTCTCCAAATCATTTTGGATAGATGATTTAGCTTGGGTATCCTCTAAACTCTTTCATCAAGAAATAGAAAGTGGGTGGTTTCTGTTAAAATTTGGATGACTTATGAATAAAACTCATTCTTCTATCATGCATACCAACTTTACAATAATACTGTCATCTCAGCTAAATTCTAATGTTCTTAGTCAGACAAAATTCTTGCTGAAGTTCAAATAACAGAAATTATTTATAAAATGTCATAAACTTCTGCATCCACATGGAACTAGTAAGAAGTAAAATGTATGTCAACTTTGCATTTGGTGCTGAAAACATTTCTAATGATCCTGTTTATCAAAGTCTATTTTTATGACTACCTGAGGCAAATTTTCAACATACTTTTAATTCATTATGTAATGTACTGTATGGAAATCTACATATGTGAACATTTCTTAGTGGAATTACAAAATTTTCATGAATGAACACTGCTTATTTATACTCATGTTTTTGTGCACAAAATTGTGTGGGCAATATTAGATGTCATCATCTGAAAATATTGCTGTCAATATTTGTCAGATCTCTGAAAGACTGGAAGGTCTTTCTAAACTAGCTTTCCAAAACTGACAGCATACCAAAAAAAAGTGTTTCTTTGTTGGTGCAAATATAATATGGTATAAGATGGTCTTTACATATGTGCAATGTATGACCAAATAAATGTAATAGCTATTAATTATGCTTTTTGATCAACATGATTAGTAATGATAGAACACTGCCTGATTTGTTGATTGGAACTTTAAGGACTTCATTCAGATTCTTAAATCATTGTAATCTGAGTTTTGTGATGTTAACATTGACACCCATCTTGAAGAGTTGTTGCTGATAGCAGTTTTTATTGTACAGAAGCAAGAGAACAATGAATTTACAGCTAAAATAACAACCCTGAGTGGAGGGAAAATAAAGCTTAGAATAGATGGTAAAAGTGTCACCTCCCCTTCCCCCCTGGAATTAGGATGCTGGAAGTATTGTCATTGTCATACCATAGCTTTCACAGATTAATGAATTTTTTCACTGCACACTAGAAAAGTATTAGAATAACTGAAAAGCGGGGGTGGGGGGGATTGAAAAGAACCAATGACTTACATAGGGATGTAACTAGTGGAGCATCCACCTACAGCACAAAGCCACAGGGATGGGAAAACAAAGTAGAGAAATTAAGAAGAAAGGGTGGTATAAGGAACAAATATATTGTCTTGCCTTGAGTGCTAAAATGCACTAATTACAATTATGGAGATACCACCTTGTCACAAAAGTTAATGGAACATATGTTGCTTCCAGCAACACCAGAATGAATCCTGAATAATCTTATTCACTTTTTAAGAGATACTCCAGATTTGCAGCAAAGACCTTGGGTGACATTCTGGTCATCTTGAAGTCAATGGCAAAATGCCACTTGACATCAGTGGTGTCAGGGTTTTACCCTTTAGGTCTCTAAGGTATTTCCTTTTCTTTTTCAAGAATACAAATAATTGACTCACATGAAAAAGCTTTAATAGTCAAGGAATATTTAATTGACTAACACTTGGACTACATACTGCATTCTAAAAAAATTATACTTCTCTCATGTTTTATGCTAAGAAAATTTAATCTTTGTTCCGGTGCAATTTTTCCCCCTTTAGGAATGTTCATGAACAGAATCTTACTTTGTTTAAATTAAATTGTTTAAGCTAAATTGTGTAGTAACCAATTTCTCTTCCATTTGGGATATTACTACCATACATATCCTTAGTTTTGTTTTATTTTATTTTACATAAGTGCACAAGTAATATTAATCCTTAAACTTAGGTTTCTGTAAATGCAAATAGAGCAAATCATTTTTTTTCAAACAGAACATTTAAAAATAGCCTTTTTAAAAATTGGAATAGGAAAATTTGAATTCTTCCATAATAATATTTTCAGTGTTCTTTAATAAAATCAAAAAAAGTGACTGACTCCTCCTCCCCCTTTTTCAGTGGCACACCAAACAAAAGAAGGGAGAAAAAGAAACTGGAGGAAAGGATAGGAGAAAGTAGAGAAAAGAGTTTCAAAATGTTTAAATTTGAACATTTTTTAAACCAAAACTTTTACAATAAGTTGTCAAGAAAGTTTTCAAGTAAATGAGAAATACCTTTTCTAAATCTGACGATGATGCCTGATGAAGTGGGTTGAAATCCATGAAAGCTTATGCCCAAAGAAATCTGTTAGTTTGTAAGGTGCCACAGGACTCTTGTGGTTTTTGCTGTACATAGACTAACATGGCTACCCCTCAGGAAATCTAAATCTGCAGAAGAAAAAAGGCATTGATTATTTTTCTGACCAGCTTTTACTGGAAAAGAGTTGAAAGTAATTTGTTCAGGCAGGCTAATCCATTACAGGTAATGAATGGTTCCTTTATTTTGACCATTTCTACTCATCCCATATATGTAGTCATAATTTTACTGTACATCCCTTGTGTAATATGCCTCTCAAATAGTCTTTGTCCACATCTAAAACCTTCTCTTCCACTTCTAGATTTATTATTTGTTCCATTGGGTGCTGGGAATATTCTTGAAACTTTTATCATCTCATAAATCAGAAGGAGCAATTTAAATTCACTCATTGTATGTATTTGAGTTCCTCTTGCCTCCTGATGGTACTCAAATGCATCTCCTGCTAATTTGCACATTGTTTCTTCTAATGCCTGTTAAATCAATACAAAGTCAAGCAGTTTAGCAACAAGCACCTCTTCCATCTTTTGCTACTGTTTATGAATTGGTTGGCTATACTTCCATATGTGCAGACTGGTTATAAATCCAGCCAGTTGTTTTATTCATCCACAGAGATCAATAAGATCAACATTTGAAAGGAATATCAAGTTATCTGGTTTGTGAACTATGACAATGACTTGTTAAAATGTGGCTTTTGTGAATTAAAATGTAGTGTTACTAAATGGTTCTTCTTTATAGCATTAAAAAGTTCATTGTTTTTCATTAGAACAGTTGGATTATTTCCCCTTTGAGGCTATTTCCTTCCCTCATTATTTAACTTTTAGCCAGGGAACAGGTCTTCAAAAAGTTTTTTTTTTTGGGGGGGGGGGGTAAACAGAAGGCTCATTTTGCAATATTTCTTTCCCTCTGAAGACTGAAGACTTTTTTTCCTTTAATTTCTATTAAGTCACATCATCAAGACAGACCTTTGTCTCCCTGCTCAAATGCAAGAAGTTACAATAGCACAGGTGTTAAGGGGGCAAGCCACGAAAACACTAAATCGACCTTCAGCCTGATAACCACTGAAAAAGAAAATGACTCATGCTGACAATGGCAAGTGTTGGAATTGTTTAAAGTGGTTCATTGTATAGACAATTTGAAAAAGAAAAAAAGGAAAAGTGCTTGCTCTTAAGTACAAATCAATTGAACATAACACCAACTGGCTTGCCGGCAGAGGGTTGTAGCTACTACAGGCATAGCAGGGTTAAGCAAATTACCTGAAATAGTTTCCCTGAACCCTGACTCCCCCTTTTTGAATTCTGCAGGTAGCTATGTTGGTATATTTTTTAGGAGGCTTATTTTATACAGCAGAACTTTTGCCGGAGGAATCAAAGATCATAGAGTAATGAAACTTATAGATCATTTGTGATAGGAAGAAAAATCACTGAGTTCAAAGTCTCAAATTGCCTTGTTTTCTACACTACAGCTGAAAAGCTATAGTCATTTTGAACCTTTCTTTATCAGCAAAATGAAGAGATGAAAATCTTCTTCTGACAACATTCCAGGAAAGCCAATTTAGTATTTCTGTTACACAATTCCTGTGGGGAATTTTATCTTGCTATTTTCCACCACAAAACCCAAAATCTTTTTTGTACATAATTATGTTTGGTTATGGCTTTGGGTCTTTGTGTGTTTTCTTTTAAATCCTTATTACCCAAGCTTGCTTTTTTTTTTTTTTTAAATTTAAGTTATTAGAAGGTACAGCCAGATTCCTGCTTCTACACTTACTTGGTTAAGTTCCTGGGGCTTTCAGTTAATCAAAGATTTTTTTTAAAAAAGGATTGACTCCATCCCTGAGAAAGATATTTGTCATGTTCTCTTTCCACCTAATCTGTCCTTTAACCTTTTTTTTTTTTAACTTCTGCTGTTGAAAACAGAAAGACAAGGTGGATGAGTTAATATCTTTTATGGGATAAGCTTTTGTTGGTGAGAGATGGACTCTCAAGTTCACACAGAATTTTTCAGGTTCTGAAGAAGAGTACTGTGTATGCTTGAAAGCTTGTCTTTAAGAACAGAGTTGGTCCAATGAAAAATACCAACTCACTGACCTTCTCTTGCTAATATCCTGTGACCAACATGATTACAATAACACTGCATACATCATTCTTGAAAATGGCTTTGTATTATTTTATAATTTTCTCCTTGCCTGTTTTCCTCTCCGGGATCTCAGTGCCACGTTGTACTTCACCACTGGGATAAATAAACTGTCTGTGCAGAGATCCCAGTTGAAAACCCTTTCCTTCCTCTCTCCCCCACCACTTACTTACCATAAGGAAACTATGGATCATGGTTGGAGGAGCAGAAAGGGTCTCTGTGCTAATTTATATACACAAACATAGAAAGCAGTGATAAGGGATGGCCAGAGGACATGTCACAGGATCTACATTTAGGTGGATCCAGAGGCACAGTATAATAGGTGTAGAGGGTCTATGGTGAGCAGCTATTATTTGACCCTAGATTTGTGTATGGATTTCACCTGCTCAGATTCTTGGTATCTATGTCATATAGCCTGATAAATTAGGCTTTAGGCAGATGGAGTGAATTTTATCCTAATACACAGAGATATAATAGGGCAGCTGCAGCTTTAATTATCTATGATTCTCCATTGATATTGAAAGGAAACTATAAAAGAAAGCAAGACAAACTGGAGCATGAATGAAGGGAAGGCTACAATACAGTACATACACAAGGTTAAATCTGGAAAGGTAGGGGATGTTTTGAAGTAGGAATGTTGTGGAGGCCAAAGATTGTGGTGGATAAAAAAGCCTACAGGTTTTAAAATCAAACACGATGTAAGCCAATGCTGTCAAAATTGAATCAGTAAACGTAGCCACTAAAATTCATGCACTTGTGCACATAATAGGTGGTACATAGATGCTGAGCAACCATATTTAAGACTGAAATACTGTAACTCTTTGTGATATACCTGTTACATACAATAAATAAATAAAACCAAACACCTAAGAGTTAACATTCAGTGAAAATCAGTGAGAAATCCTCACAGGAGATGATAACTATTAGTCAAAAAGGGTCTTACTGGATGTGATTGGCAGTTTTTTTTAATCAAAAGAAAGGGGGAAAAAGCAATGAAAGTCTAGTGTAGAAGTAAATATTCTTTTTAATGAATGAACATTTGTGCTTTTCAGATTTACTAGACACGTAACCTTGAAATCTAAATTCATTGATGTACCTATCAGGTTAAACATGGAGAGTGTAAAAGTGTGATTTTTTTCCCCCAAGTTATCTGTCCATTGTATTATAGTCCTAACCTTGATGAAGTCCAGTAGAGCCAAGGACTCATGGGGCAGCTGAAACTTTCAAGTAATCAGTGAGACCGGTCCAGAAAGATGCCTTTAGTTTAGGCATCAGATCATGTTGGCTGCTTCCCCAAATTATAAACATTTAGCTGATTCCTCAAAGCCAGAAAATGCAGCAGGACTACATAGAAATTAAGTGCATAGGCATTAGGGCAGAAGTGGGTGTACAGCAATAAAGTATGTTAAGCTACTCAAAGCACTTTAGCCTCAGGTAAGAAATGTAAGCTAAATGTGTATGCCTGTGCTGAAAGTAAGTACCTACTACTCAACAGTTTTTGGTTTTGATCCTCCATTCCAGGAAGTAGGAACTTATAATTATGGTGCAGAACAAGGTGGTGGCTACTGCTGAGGTTCCATGGGAATTGGATGTGTGAATGTGCTGAAGGGTTCGTTACATGGAACTTCAGTGGGGTATGAACTACTTGTAGATCTCATGCTCTTGAGTATGACCCTGTAACTAACAAGTATGCACTACATTGCCTAACTAAAGCTGCTTAAGTTGATCTAATCTGCTGCACTGATTTACTGTGAGAGTCTGACCTGATGCTATGACTTTCACTTTCCTGCATGTGTTTTCCTCCCATTCAATAAGTTCTCCTTCTTCAAAGTGTCTGACAAAGTGGGATTTTATCCCACAAAAACCTCATTCGATAAGTAAATGTGTTAGTCTTTAAAAGGGCCTGGTTTGTTTTGACCAAAAAGAAGTTATTCTCTTTAGTTTGTAGTGGTACTGGTGTGTGCTGCATGATGTGTTGAAAGTACCAGCTTTTATCTCTACTGATGAGCTGTACTGTGTAGATGATTATGTGGTCACAGATTCATTGAACCTGCAGTGAAGTCCTGCTGACTTGGCTGGCCATGTGTCCAAACTTCGCTTAGCAAAAACTCTTCTGCAAACATGCACCAGTTTCATATTAATGGTTTTCATATAAATGAAGGTATGATGTATCTTTTCCAATTAATTTAATCTCCATTCAGTTCTTGGCTTCTCTTCAGAGCTGAGCAATAAAGAAACCACATACAATGGTCTGGTGATATAGTTTTCTTACTAAGAATTGGTTTACTTGTTTCATTGATTAACTCACCCATGGAGTAAGGTTATATCTGTGGTAAGGAACAACGGCTGATTAATGAAGGCATGTCAGCATTGCTATCAGATGGTAGTACCTTTGCTATTTCACTGCAGTCCAGTCTCCAACAAGCAAGTTACACAGCTTGTTGCCAATCCCATGAGTCATGACTGCTGCTGAAATAAATTGCCAGGGGGCAAATAAAAACAACCCAAAGTGTATTGTGCTTTAAAAATTGTATCTTTAAAGCCATTCTAATGATTTTTTGAGGTCAACTTATATTGTTGTAAGTTGACACTATTGTGCTAGATATTTGGACTGTATGAGGGGGAACGAGTGTGTCAGGATTTTAGGTTCCTGCCCTGCCCTTTTCCAGAATTAATTGTTGAAACACTATGCGAAATATCATAGGAGATGGAAAGCTCTTACAGCAGTGGCAGTGAGATGACGTGGCCAAGTGGAGGGGAGTCTGGTGCTGTATGAGTGGAGTGGCATAAGGAAAAGAATAGGTAGCTACAAAGTGCATGAAATAGGCGGAAGCAAATTTTAAGAAGTTGCAAAAACAAGAACTAGACTTAACTAGATGCTGAAGTGAACTGATAGACCAGTGGAGGAATTAGAGCATGTGGTTTTGTTTCTTCGTATGTAAGAGAAAGCTGGTGGTAATATTCTGCATGGCAGTGAGCTTAGTCATAGGTGATTTGTAAGAATAACACTCAAGCTTAGTCTTCTCATGCTGAAAAAGGAGACTTAAGTGTGGGTGCCCATTACTTGTGTTTACTTCTTCAGATACTGAGTGCTGACATTTTTAACTGGTAGTTAAATTTTTGTCCCTTTTTTACTTTAAAAGCAGTAATTTAGCTAATTTTTCCTCTATCTATTCTATCAGGAACATGACATGCTAATTGTAGTGTAACTAAAGCAAAAGTCACATCAATTAAATAGCAAAGTGAAAATGATTCATCTGAGCAAACAATATGCTGGTGGTGTTAGTTCATTGTTCTCTTGCTGTTAATTATATTAATTACTAAAGCTCACTTTGCAGTTGAAATCCTGATTGTCAAATTTAATTTGATTTCCACCGATGACAGCCTGACAGTTAGATCCAGCAACTGCTGACAACATTGATGTGTTTTGTCTAAAGTGGGATATTTTCTCACCCTAGACAGAGAACAGCATTGCAATATATAGATGGGCTAGTTCAGCAGCAAACTTAACTGCTCAGATTTTGGTAATATACTTTTCTGTCTGGAAAGAGCGTTTTTATTTTCTTCTCTTCTGCGGAAGAGTATTGAGACTCCCTGATAATGAATGAATGTGTGGGTGGGGTGGGGTGGGGTGGGACTGATACTGCCAAGGTTCTGGCTCCTATGTGCATAGGGCTGGTTTATGAACGCTACTATTCAACCCAAGTGGCAGTGATTAATAGTGACACTGTGCCAGTAATAGGGCAGGACCTAAACTTTCACTCTGAGCTATAATTTGGTACCTGTTTGTCCTTTGCTTGGTCAGAAAGGTGGGTGAAGGAAAGTGTGCTGTACCAACCCTTTTAGTTGAACAGATGATTCTCCTCCATGCTGAAAATTCTGCTATGGGTGGATGAAACTGGGTGAAGTCATGGTTTCCTAAAGTCTGTTGACCTGTAGAGTGATTCAGGAACCAGCAGCCTGGAGGAAACTGCTTAACTATATAGTCTGGTGTTATGGATAAGCTGCCAAAAATCTTAAGTAAATACTTTTGCTTTCTCAGTCCCTGGCATGGATACACACGGTAGCTCACAACAAAGCCCATAATTTCCAGAGGATGAGAGCATATGGCAGTACAATCAGGTTAGCATTATTAACTAGGTGTAATATATGATAAGCAAGGTTCATGGTTTTAACACATTTTTTTGTATTTAATCTTGTAATCCCAAATCAGTAAAATATAACTACTCAAAAGAGCAAACTGAATTCTGAACCACTTCTGCTTGGTAATTAAATTTGATTATAATATGCATAAAGAAAAAAAAATAAAGGAAGATCATTGGATCATAGAGCTCTTCTAGTCCAATTCTCTGTCAGGGCAGGACTAAGCATTATCTCTAGACCATCCTTGACAAATGACTTTCTAAACTGCTTTTAAAAATCTCCAATGATGGAGCATCCACAACCTCTCTAGATAATTTATTTCTGTGCTTAAGTATCCATATGTCTTTATTTTTTTTCTTCAGATCATTTCTCCGGTTTGTCCAGTCTATTTTGAATTTAAATCCTATTCTCCAAAACACTTGCAACTCCTCCCAGCTTGGTATCAGCTGTAGATTTTATGTGTATTCTGAAGTTCATTATCTAAACCACTGATGAACAGAAGGGGACCCAGAACTGATCCTTGTGGAACTGCCACCCCACCCTTACAGCTTGACTGTGAACCACTGATAACGATTCTCTGGCATGGTCTTTCAACGAATTATGCACTCACCTTATGACACCTCTATCTAGGTTGTATTTCCCTAGTTTGTTTATGAAAAGTTCATGCGAGGCAATATCAAAAGCCTTACTAAAGTCGTAATTATTGTTTCTGCCCTGTCCATAAAGCTCGTTACTCTGTCAAAGAAAGCAACTAGATTGGTCTGTCATGATTTGTTCTTCACAAATCCATGTTGATAGTTGTTTTTTACCTTATAATCTTCTAGGTGTTTGCATGTTGACTGCTTAATTAATTGCTCTGTTATCTTTCTGGTTACTGAAATTAAGCTAACTGGTCTGTAATTCCCAAAAATGCCCTTACTCCTTATGCCTGTACTTTATAGATAAACACTTTTTAGATAAAACTTGCCAGTAGTTTTTAACTTTTTCTTTCCCAATTTTAGCCCCTCATTCTGCTTCATTTTCACTGGCATTAATTAAGTTAGATGTCTAGTTGCTACCAAACTTTTTCATTAAAATTGAAACAAAAAAGTAATTCAGCACACCTGCCATTTCCACATTTTCTTTTATTGTATTTCCCCTTCACTGTGTAATGGACCTATATGGTCCTTGGTCTTCCTCTTGTTTCTACGGTATATATTGAATATTCTTCAGTTGCCCTTTATATCTCTTGATACTTTATCATCATTTTATGCCCTGGCCTTTCTAAGTTTGTTCCTACAGACTTGTGTTACTTGTTTATATTAATTCTTTGTACTATGATCTAATTTCCATTTTTATAGGACTTTTTTTTGTTTTGTTTCCAATCATTGAAGATTTTCTTGCTATGTGAGGGTGGTCTCTTGCAATACTTCCTGACTTTCCTTTGAAGTGTGATAGTTTCCTCTTGTGTCCTCACCAAAGTCTTTTTGAAGAAACAGCTGACTCTTTTGAATGATTTTCTCCTTAGACCTGCTTCCCTTGTGATAATACTAACCAATTCCCAGAGTTAGCTGAAGTCTGCCTTCTTGAAATCTTTATTCTGCTGGTTTCCCTTCTACGATTCGTTAAAATCATGAATTCCTCATTTCATGATCATTTTCATACAAGTTGCCTTCCACCTCCAAATTCTCAAACACATGGAAAAGTTTGTCGCAAAATTCCAAGTTTGTAATGGGACCTTGACGTGTGTTGTAATAGGCTGATTTAAAATACAGACATCAACTTTTCTGAAAGAAAATGCTTTTGCTCAGCAAAAACCTTTTCCATGGAAAGAATCATTCACTTTAAGAAAAAGTGTAATTTTGTTGGTCTGTTTTTTTTTTTTTTCAGGATTTCCTTACCATCTTCTTTTCCTTCTTTCCCTTTTCTGCTTCACCCCTTTCTCTGGAAAGAGAGGGGGGAGTTTAAAATGCCGCAAACAAAGCAGGTTTTGGGGGAAAGACAGAGAAAGAGAAGTTCAGGGTATGTTTTAATTTTGGCGACACAAGGGCTATGCCCACATGAGGCTTTTATTTCAAAACAACAGCCGTTGTTTTGAAATAAAAGTTGACAGGTCCAGACAATGTTTCCTCATTTCAAAATAAGGAGCTCCCTTATTTCAAAATGAGGAAAATCATTTTGATACAATAAAACCTAGTTTGTATTGAAATGAGGGTTATTTTGAAACTGTGGTTTTGAAATAACCCCGTCTGGCTGTATTATATTGATATGTCACACATATCAATATAACACTTGACATTCCTCCCAGTGTGCATGGCAACCTGGGAGGAAGTCCCCTCCCCAGCACCCTGGCCAGGAAACCATCAGCACTCTGGCCAGGGTGCTGAGGTGAGGAGCAGAGGGGTACTGGGGGGGGGGGCGGCAGCCAGTGCAGGAGCCAGTTTGCCTGCTCCCCCTGCTTGCCAGCAGGGGGAGTTGCGGGTACCCCAGGTGGCTGGACCCACTGCCTGGGCTCCGTGGCCGCCAGCTTGGGCACCCCTGGTCACTTGCAAGCGCCCGGGGGAGTGCTGGTTCCCCCAGACCCTCACAGGCTCTTCAGCCTCTGGTCAATTTCACCAACAGCAGCGAGGGAGTCCTGGCAGGGGATTGATTGGCAATATGACCCTGCCAGGGGCCATGCTGCCCCTCTGCTGAAGCAAAATAGCATGTCCATGCACAGGGCATGCTATTTCACTTTAAGGGTTTCCCTTATTTTGAGTTAATATTTTTATATTTTGATTTGAGTTATTTCAAAATAAGGTTTTTATTTTGAAATAACTCATTTTGAAATAACTTAACTTGAAATAACCATCTACATGTGGACATAACCAAGGAGTATATTTCATAGATTCATAAAAATGTAGATCTGAAATAGAAGCTGTTTCCTCCATCCTCCTTTGCTCAGATAGGAACCAAGACAAGTTTGTCTAATTTGTTTGAGCTCCAGTGATGGGGGTTCCTCATTCTCCCTTCACATGTTTTGTTAACAATTTTACTGGCTCACTTTTCACATAGGATGACATTCTGAACCATGCAGAAGTTCAGCACAAAGTGCATGTACTATTTAAATCATACTTAAGACCTCAATGGAATTAAACTAAGCATGAATTTAGGCCATACATAATAGGAATTTCTGTCAAGTAGTTGAGGTCAGAGTTAGTGCCTTGAAAGTTCATTTTTGTAAAAGAGTTGTAAAATTGTGTTTTGAAGAGCAATTTGAAGTGAGATGGAATCAAATATATGAGAAGAGGAAGATTTTTCAAAACATAAGGGATGGCAGTAACAATACACACTTCCATTTTCATTCTGATGCTCTGCTATACTAAAACCAAATAACAAACACAAGTTATGCAAATCTTGAATTTAATATATTAAATTTTCCTTTTTCCTTTTGCTTTGCTTTTTATGTTTTGTTGTAATACTGTAATTATATTTCAAAATGAAAGAGTTACTTAGAACATTTTTCAGTAAAAATAGTTGAAAAGTAAAGGATCTTAAAGCCAAACAACTAAAAAAGAGAAGTTTCATCCCAACTGCAGCTCCATTTCATCAAAGTAGGACTATTCGGTAAAGTAAGAAGACTATTATATTGCACTATTGTTTCAGTTAGGAGAAAAATTAAAATGATTTTTTTCAGTGACTCCAGAAATGAAAAGTAACGAGTATTTTTAGCTGTAAAATAAACCCTTTACTGATAACAGTCTTGTACTGCATAGAATTTCAAAGGATTAATTTGAAGATAATAAAAACTGCACAGTTTCATAGAAGTTGTAATCAAAACAGTATCACCGACTGCAAGAAAAGCTCTTGCCACATTATACCCCAAAATCATGCCTTTTGGTAGAGACTTAAACTGCATATATGTACTAAAAGTATTGTTGGTAACCATGCATGTTTTTGCTGTGTCTGAAAACTGAAGGCAAATGTGAAGATGAGAATAGGGCTTACTTTAAGTAAACATATTTATTTGTTCTGAGTTCTTTTGTCACATAAGATGATGGTATTTTGCATCATAGGTCATATTGCATTAGATCTGCTTACTACAGGGAATAATATTTATCACCCTTATGTAACTCAGTTCGGTATAAGCGAACATAATTAGTATTTTTATTAATAAAATTTTCATTGCAAACCTGCAGTTTATATTGCTGTATCAGCTGATGTGTCGTCATTGGGATAGATAGAATCCATATAAATGTCAAAGGAACTTAAATATTTTAACTAAATATTCAGGTATATTTGAAAGACTGTCTGTGGAAAAAGATGTCTACTCATGACTAGATACAGTATAAGCTTATTTTTATGAACTATAGAAATCCTCATAACCTTAAACACTACTAATTTTAGAGGGCTTTTCATGACTTCATGTTTGCTTAATTTTAGTATGCATAGGACATCAAGAAATAGAACATACACAAGCAGAGATCTAAACCTTGGATCATAAGGATTGAGCAGCCTTAAAGGAAATAGTTTACCGGAAAGAGAGAGATTGCAAACTGCATAAGGCAGAAATATTTACATTTAAAAAAAAAAAAAAAAAGCTATAACAAGCCTTCAAATTCCATGTCTTTATGCTAATACAGACATTTCAGTGTAACAAATACTGACAGTGTAACAAACTTACATGAGCACTCTTGTGTTATTTAGTCAGAGTTGTTGCAATTTTGTCTTGTGTAAAGTGCAAAGTTAACACAATTACAACTCCCCTTCCATAAATGCTGAGGTATTTTAATCCAAGCTTTCTGTGTATCACAATAGCAAATTTCCTTCCGTGCCTCTTGACAAATGCTTAATGGAAACAGGAAAGAATCCTCTGGTTGCCCCTTGTGGGTACAAATGATGAAGCTAGATTCTCACTGGAAAGTATCAGAGAAAACTATGCCAGCCTAGGGGAGGGGGGGGGGATGTTCAAGAAAACAGAGGCTCAAGTGATCTTTAGTGGGATTCTGCCTGTCCCTAGAGGAGAACAAAAATGGTGCAAGAAGATCCTGGTGATAAACTGGTGGTTCATGCAGTGTTGCTATAAGGATGGCTTTGGCATGTGTGGTCACTGGGGATACATCCATGGACTAAACACTGTTCTCCTGGAATGGACTACACCTGAGAAGGGAGGAAACCAAACTTCTGGGAGGGAAGTTAGCACAACTCATTCAGAGAGATTTAAACTAGGGAGTCAGAGGAGATGATTGGGAGATACCCACATAATCTCCACAGCTGATATTACTGTTGTGAGGAAGGAAGATGAAATAACAAACGACACAGAAATAGGGAGCAGCATGGAGGTTAGATGGAGGGGTAGTGTAAATGTGAGTCTAGTGGGAGATATGGACCATAGAATGACTGCTGAATCAGGCAAAGGACATGAATGAAGTTAAGCAGCACAAACTAAAATGGTTATATACTAATGCAAGAAGCCTGGGTAACAAAATGGAAGAACTGGAGCTACTATTAAAGGAAGTGAGACTAGATGATATAGGTTACATGAGCTTTCATGGGAGAAAATCCCACTCTTTCAGATGCTCTCAGCAGCTTCTCTTTGACACCATGATCTGGTATTCATCTGTCTGAGCACCACAATTAGCAAATTGTTAATGGAGTGATCGGGAAGATTGAAATGCTGACCCACTGGTTTTAGAATATCATGATTTCTGATGTCAGATTTGTCCCCATTTATTCCTTTACACAGAGACTATCCTGCTTATCCAACATATAAGGCAGAAGGGTGTTTCTGGCATGGGATGGCATACATCACATTGGTGGATGAGCAGGTGAATGCACCTTTGATGGGGTAGCTGGTTTTGTTAGGTCCTGTAATAGTGTCTTTTGTGCAGCTATGTGGGCAAAGTTGGCAGCATGGTTCATGAGATGAATACCAGGTCAAGGCTTCTAACTTAAGATGCTGAGATTGAATTTGTTTGCAAATTTGTTTGCGTTACTTCAGAACTTAATTGGGACGTTGGACTTTTCTCTCATTACAACAGGTGATTTGACCTCATCTTCCTCTATATGCTGTTCCCCAGTGTTTGAATCTTGACAAATGTTTTAATTTGCTATTACAGTGTGACCTGTTCCCATGACTGACACTTCCCTGTGTTTATTTCCTCCCATTCTGTAAGCTGACCCATCTTCAAAGTGTCTGACAAAGTGGGATTTTCTCCCATGGAAGCTCATGAAATAAATAATTGGTTAATCTTTAAGTGCTACAGGACTCCTTGTTTGTTTTACTGAACTAGACAAACACAGCTGTCCCTTTGTATATTGGCCAGATATTATAGGGATAACAGAAACATGGTGGAATAAAGTCATGACTGTTGTACAGATATTGAAGGCTCTGTGCTCTTTAGGAAAGACAGATATAAAAACAAAGGTCGGGGAGTGGCATAGTATGTCAATGATAAGGTAGATTGTAAGGAAATTCAAAGTGATAAAATTAACAAGACAGAATCTTTCTGGATCAAATCACATTGGGGAAGAAAGCTACTAGAGTTTCTCCAGGGATAGTGCTTGAGGTGTGTTACGTCTGATTTAGACATGGATAAGGACCTCTTTAAAGAAGTAAATACTACTGAGAATTGCTTGATTATAGGAGACATTAAGTTCCCAGATATAAACTATAGGACATGTGGTAGTAGCAATAAAAGGGTCCAGATTTTCCTGGATGTGATAGCTGATGAATTCCTTCTCCAAACTGTTACCAAACCAAGGAGAAGGTATGCCATCTTGTATTGATACTGGTGAGTAGCAAGTTCCGCATAATGGAAGTGTTTGTAGGGGACAATTTAGGTTCAAGTGATCACAAGCTAATTCAGTTCAAACTAATTGGAAGGATAAAAAAAAATAGAAAAAATTAAATCTGTGACCACGGTCTTTGACTTTTAAAGAGCTAACTTTAGAGAATGAAGGGAATCAACTGGGGAAGTGAATTGGACTGAAGAACTCATGAACATAAATGTAGAAGAGGGTTGGAACTGCTTCAAGTCAGAGTTACAGGAACTATCCAAAGCCTACATTCTGAGGAATGGGGGAAAAAAAAATCTATCTATCTATCTATAATCCAATGTCACTATATATACAGAATTATTAGTTAATTATTATTTAAGTTACAGAAGATGGGGATTAATGAGAGTATAATAAGGTAGATAAGGAATTGATTAAAGGGGTGAGGGGCTACAGCAGGTCATACAGAAGGGTGAACTGTTAAACTTGATGGAGGTTACTAGTGGAGTGCCTGAGGGATTGGTCTTGTGACTGACCTCATTTAACCTTTTTGTTACTGACCATGGCACAAAAAGTGGTAATGTGCTAAAAATGTGCTTGGTGTGGATGCCACCAAGTTGGGAGGTATTGCTAATACAGAGGAGGATGGGGATATCATACAGAAAGATCTGTTTGACCTTGTAAACGGGAGTATCAGAAATAGGATGGAAGTTAATAATAGAATATGCAAGGCCATGCATTTAGGGACAAAGAAGAATTTTTCTTATAAATTGAAGATGCATCAGTTGTAAGGGGCTGAGGAAGAAAAGGGCTTGGGAGTACTGGTTGATCACAGGATTACTATGATCCGCCAATGTGATGTGACCGTGAAAAAAAACTAATATTGTCCTAGGATGCATCAGAAGAGGTATTTCAAGTAGAGACAGGGAGGTGTTAGTGCCACTGTACAAGGCACTTGTAAGACCCCATCTGGAATATTGTGTGTAGTTTCGGTCCCCCATGCTTAAAATAGATGAATTCAAATTGCAACAGGGGCAGAGAAGGGTTACAAGGATAAGCTGTAGACTGGAAAACCTGTCTTATAAAAGGAGACTCAAAGAGCTTGACTTTTTTAGCCTAACCAAAAGAAGGTTGAGGGATGATATGATTGCTCTCTATAAATATGTCAGAGAGATAAGTATCAGGGAAGGAGAGAAATTATTCAAGTACAGCACCAACATGGACACAAGCAAATGTTGAACTGTCCTTCAGGAAAATTAGGCTTCAGATTAGACACAGGTTTCTAGCCATCAGAGGAGTAAATTTCTGGAATGGCTTTCCAAGGGGAGTTGTGGGGGCAAAAACATAACTGCTTTCAAAACTGAGCTTGACTAAGTTTATTGAGGGGACAGGATGATGGGATGGCCTACTTTAGAGATTGCCTGCTCTTTGGTCTTTGATTACTGGTGGTGGATATCCTAATGGCCTAAGAAGGGAGGGGAGATGGAGTGGGTTCTGAGTTATTACAGAGAATTCTGTCTTGGGTGATTGGCTGGTGAGATTTGTCCACATGCTCAGGGTTTATCTGATCACCATATTTGGTGTTGGGAGGGAATTTTCCCCCAGGGCTGATTGGCTAGGGTTCTGGGGGTTTTTCACCTTCTTCTGTAGCATGAGGCATGGCTCACCTGCTGGTGCATTCTCTGTATCTTAAAGTCCTTAACTTGATCTGAGGACTTAAATCACTCAGTCATAGGTTAGAGGCTTATTGCTGGAGAGGGTAGGTGATGTTTTGTGGCTTGCATTTTACAGAGGTCAGACTCAGTGATCATACTGGTCACTTTTGACCTTAGAGTCTATGAAGGAGACCAAAAGTATCTACAAAACACTTAAAGGCCTCAGGAAATTTAAGGGCTATTGTCAGATATTATTCTCTGTGGAATCTATAGCAGAAGAAGGTGGGTTTTATACTTTTTACAGCTACACTTGATGTGGTGTTATGAAATCCTGGCAACTTCAATTAATCTTTAGAAACAATCAAAAGTTATATTAAAATTGTATTAGCAAGATGGAAAAAGATCATTCTCGATTTTATGTATCTGATTGAGCAAATCATAGTAATGATCCCCAGGAGTTTGTTCTCATGGACCCATAACCATCACTTTTCTGAATTCTCTGTTGTCATTGTTTGGTTAGTCTAGGCTACCAAAAAGACTGGTTAGCATTCTCTCTACATTTTGTAGTGATCTAGTGTCCCTCATGAAAGGTGTCAACTGCTGCAGGGTTTTGTAAAGATTACTGAATGAGTCTGTTTTGTCCAGTCCTCTTTTCAGTGACTAGACTTATGCATTGGGCATGCTTCTGATGAAGTGGGTTGGAGCCCAAGAAAGCTTATGCCTGAACAAATCTGTTAGTCTATAAGGTGCCACAGGACTCTTTGTTATGACTAGGCTCAGTAATTCATCTTTTTCTTACTGCTTTACAATTCATGTAGGTATTTTTCTGTAACTGCTAATTAAAAATTACTGCACCTACAAAATCTTCTGGGGACAGCTTCTCCTGTTTACACTTTTGTTATGGTAAGTTTATGTGACATTCCTCTCCTGTCACTCTGGTCTGGTGTGCCTCTGTGCCTCCCCCCACCCCAATTCTGGGCACTAACTTAACACACCTTGCTAGGTGAACCCCCCACTTTTCAGTTAGCTCACATTAGCTTCCTGTGTGTAATCCATCCTAGGCAGTGGAAATGTCCCCACAATAGGCTGTCCCCCAGTATATAACCCCAGCCCACAGGTGTAATTCTAGGAGCTTCCATCATGCAGGGATCAGGACCTTCCTGGTCATTGCAAGCTCATTTATTCAGATCTGTCAGTTTAACAAAGAAATTGATATACTTAGCATTTGCTCTGACTCTTACATTTTCACTCTTTCCAAAATCTACACGGCTTTAGATAAAACAAACATTGGTTTATTGATTGACACAATTTTCAGAAAGCATACAGCAAATCAATGCAAAATCAGATAATCAGTCAAGGAGCTTATGCCATTGGAATAAAAGTTAGCTGTCATTCTAAACTAAAAATTACTTTTACATACATTGCTGGCTTACCTACATGCTTTGGCTACTGATGATTTTGCAGCTAACTCTTCTTTGCCATGTGGATAGGTAAAATTCTTTTAAGTTGCTTGCAGGATGAAATTCAGAGGCAAAACCTCCTCAGTTTAAAATCTGTGCCCTTTTTTCTTTCCCGCCAAGGCCTTTAGTTTGCATTGCCTTTGTTATGCATGCCTTCCCTGGGTACATCTGAGACAACTCCATTTGTTACCCTTCCCCCCAGCCATGTGAAATACACTTGGGGACATATTTTATATCCATAAACATATGTGATGCTGCAGAAAACATACTATAACAAAATTGTAAAGCATGCCATGGTCATTCAAGAAAAATGTCACATGATGAACTTTGGATTAAACCACACAATTACATTGCAACGGTGAACAGGAAAGAGAGATCACATTTCAGGGGTGTTGGGCGTGCAGCATGCAGTGATTTTTGTACTGGTGTGCATTAGGGTGTAACTGCTGTGGCGAGGCTCTCACTTAGATGTACTGTATACCAATTCAGAACTGAAAATTTGTATGTTTCACTTAAAAATATTGTATACTATGTATTTCTTTTAACCTAAATGAGTGAGGAGACAAAATGTCTGTTTTTAGTTAGTTTCCTCATTAAATTTTAGGCCCATTAGAAAATTTCTGAAACAGTCTCAGCCCATGCAGTAGTTGGTGTTTCCATTTCTACTTGTGTGTAAGTACTGCTCCGTTAGCCTGTCTTCTGCTTGTGAGACATACACTCCTGAATGCCACAGTGAAAGAGACTGATCCCACCACATAGGATGCATATCAGCTGAAACTGTGGTGAGTTAATTTGGCTGATAGGGTCAAAAGTGGTGGAGTCCTCAGGTCTTGTTTTATTTCTCTGAATACCTCTCTCTGTTTAGTTCCCCAGTACCAGGAACTCTGTGGGCTCAGAAAATATAATGCCAGCTTTTACTTCTCCACCTGGTGAGGTAGGACTTCTCACAGGTGCATCCCTATGGTCATGTATTGCCATAATTCACTGATATTATGAGTCTATTTCCTCTGAATTATTGCTTGTACTTTTTTTCTGGATCCGATTTGACCCCTGTTCCATAAATAATTCAGTTTCAAACTTGATTCTTTCATTTGAGAAATTACATTTGTCTGCTTTCTCTGGTTTTCCTAGAATTTCAGAAACACTGATCATGTTGTTGTTTGAGCTGATTCATAGGTAAGTATATTTGGAACCTCCTCCAAAACCTTCAAGAGTTGTGACATTTTATTTTAGAAGTGTTCAGGAGCAGATGAAATGTCAAATAACAGTTGATTGAACAATCTTACAAAAGGTATGATAATGGTCATTGATAGTCCAGACTCTGCAGAAAGTGGCATCTGTCAAATGCCAGGCTGGGCTGCAATTACATGAAGATATTTTCTCTATTAAGCTTTCCTAGATTGCGTTCAGTGAATAGGAGTTCATACCACCCTTTACCATTGAACTTGGTAAAATATACACACATCTGAACCTTGTCATTTGATTTTGAGACCATTATTATGCCTGCATAATATTCAGTTGGGGTGTCTTTTCTGGAAATCACACTCACCTGTTCCATGGAGCTGAGGTGTGTTCTGTGATCTGTTGGGAATTTGATATTGCTCTGTCAATCTGTAGAGATTATAGACACCCAGCTTCCCTGAGTGAGGTGAATTCAAGACAGCCTTTGTTTTCTGTTCATACAAATTATTACCTCCTTGCCATATGCCCCTTAGTGACCACATTGAATAGTGATTCTAAACATTGACAGCTAAGAGCATAGCCAACACTATGCTTTTCTCCTGTGTGGCAAAAATGATTACTGTTCTCCACTATCAAAATGACCTTAGTATGTAGGGTACTGCAGATTTAAAACAAAAGACATGACAAGCTGCAGAACTGAAGAGCTGTATGTTTTATATAAAATTTAAAATGCATTAATATGCAGTAGTGATTATAAATATTCAAATTATGCACACCTTTCATTAAGATGCAGATATATAATAGAAGACAATTATATGAAAATTAAATATTTACTTTGTGTTTATGTGCATCTTCACCCATAATTAACCCCCCCACACCTCTAAAATCCCAAAACAACACTGGTCCACAGCAGATTAATAATTGCTATAATTAATTTCCCTAGCTGCAGAGAGAGTAGTATACATCACTTTCTTAATGTGTATATTTAAATCTGATTAGTATTGCCTTATTTATAGTCAACTGTTGCCTTTTTTTGTGGCTCAGTTGTCATGCATATTTGTCCAGTGGAGTTCTCCCAAATCAATATTCTAGCATCTTAAAAAAAAAAAAAAAAAAAAAAAAAAAGTCCAGATAGTCACAAGTTATGAGGACCTGCAAATCCCATTTCATTAAATAAGAAATACTTGACTCTTCGCATCTTTGAAAATCAGCCTGTTGATTTCAAAATTTTGTTTATATTTTAGTGATTTTATTAAATATCTAAATTTGTTCTCTACTTCTGATATTAAATTTTCTCTTTGTAGATTATTATAGTTTTTCAATTTAGAATTTGTTTAGTCTTAAATGATCTTAATGTGAAAATATGGAAGAGTAGCAGGGATGGGTGTCACATAAAGTCAATATATTTTATATGATATCATGATGTCTGGACAAATATATTTTAATTTACTGTATTTTGCCTGATATTACAAAGCTATTTGTTGATCTCATCCCAAATGATCTTCCCATCCTCAACTAGCATCTAAAAAACAGGATGCCAAAATCCCCACATTGCTGTACCTGTGCCACATTGGTCAGGATGACTGATTATCACTGGGAAGAAGCCATCATAGAAAATATGCTAAAATAGTGACTAGATGATGAGGCAATTAACAGTTACCATCTTTTAAGAAGCACTTGAGCTAATGTAATTATTTCAAACTATTGCTTTACATCTCAGTTTTAGATTATCAAGAGACAAATCTCCCAGAATATTCTGAATTTAGAAAATTAATGTAAAATAACAAATGCATTATCAGAAATAAATACACTAAACATTTTTATTGACATTGTTATTCAGCTGCAGTAAAGCCATTCATATAATTGCATATAACCTTTCCCTTGTTTTCATCGTTTATTATCTCCTAAGCAGGGCTATGCAGAATTAAAATGACAGTTATAGCTATGAAGCACTCAAACTGGCGGAAAAAAAAAATAGAAGTGCTCTAGCTGACAGCAATCTCTGTGTGACAATCTTTGATTGTGTCCCCACAACACTATTCTCACCTCTGTCTGCCCATAATGAGTCTCAACCCTCTACCTGTATGTGAAATTCTTGCAAAGATGATTAAATTGTAAGACAAAATGAAATGCGATAAGCATCTGTCTTGTGCAGTTGTCACATTTCCATACAATGTAAATGTGCATATCTACACCTGTAGATTATTTTTCATTGTCTATGTATATAAAGTTATGGCAAATTTTATATGAAAATGTCAAAAGTGTAATCAGATTTCCTCTGTTTTTGATTTCTTCTTTCTGTCTGCACTTTCTTTGTGGCCTCTTTCCCCTCTTTCTTCACTTCTTAGTTACATGTCTCCATACTGTAATGACCGGTCTCTCATCTCATACTCCTCTGCCCAAGCTGCACCTCCCAAAACCTGATTACACCCCAGCAGCCTTTTTTTTTACCACATCCAAGTCTCCTTTTTTATTCAGGAGCTATAGGGGTGGCAGAAGAACATAAGGCTTAAGATCTCTTTCACTAAGCACAGAAGCAGAAGAGAGCAAAGAATGACTTAAATGAATGTAGCTAGTTTTCTTAATGGTCTGGGATTTTCTGACTTGCTCTCATGTCCCACCCTAACTGCACACATTCAAATAATATACCAGAACAGGGAGCATATCCGTTCTATGGATTTGTAGTCAGCTGTAATTCTGTGGTGTCATCAAACTAGCACTCTATTTATAAGTTTGTGTGTCAAGAGGGTATTGCACTTCTTTGTAATGTAGTGGACAGTGTACCCTGCCTAGAGACAGCTTAATCATCCAAAACTATTATTCTTCCTTTTCATCAATCTGACTGTTACACACCACTCCTTACACATTCTGATTCATTTGTTCTTTTTGTGTTGTCTTGTGTTTGAGGCCTATGTGTTTTAGAGATGCTTTTGACTCTTCTATTTAGCTTCTACTGCTTCTCAGGTTTTCCAGTGTCATTTGAGATTAATAATATATAAACTGTGAAAGGCTCTATTGAGATTAGGAAGAGTCAGATGAGACAATTTCTGGAGGATCAGCCATGTTAGTCAAGTCCAGCAAAAGAAACAAGGAGTTGTGTGGCACTTAAAGACTAACAGATTTATTTTTTGCATGAGCTTTTGTGGGAGACAATCCCACTTTGTCAGATGCTTTGAAGATGGGCAAACTTAGAGAATGGAATGAAAATAAATGCAAGGGAATGTAAAACATAGCATCAGGTCATACAGTAACAGCAAATCAGAGCAGTTGTTAGGTTCAAACCCTGGGAAGGGTGAAGTCAAATTACCTTTTGTAATGGGACAAGAAACCATAGTCTTGATTTCATCATGCTTTCACACAATTTAATTTGCATATTAATTCCAGTTCAGCTCTTTCTCTTTGAAGTCTTAATATCCCAGTCATGTCTCTGAGTACAGTTGTTAACAAATCATTTATCGAGTGATTAGAAAGTGCTCAGCGGCTGTTTGTTTTGTGATTTCTGATGTCAGTTCTGTGTTCATTTAGGGTGTACTGAAAACCTGCTGATCGGTATAGTTACCTACATCCCTCGAGCTTCCATCCTAAACACACCACACAATCCATTGTCTACAGCCAAACCTTAAGATATAACCGCATCTGCTCTGATCCCTTAGACAGAGACAGACATCTTCAGAATCTCTATCAAGCATTCTTAAAACTACAGTACCCACCTGGGGAAGTAAGAAAACAAATTGACAGAGCTAGATGGGTACCTTGAAGTCATCTACTACAAGAGAGGCCCAAGAAAGAAAACAACAGAACACCACTAGTCACCACATACAACCTTCAAGTCGGACCTCTACAACAGATCATTAAGGACCTACAGCCTATTCTAAAAGATGATCTCTCTCTCTCTCAAGCCTTGGGAGACGGACCTCTCCTCACCTACAGACAGCCCCCCAACCTTAAACAGATACTCACTAGTAACTACAGACCTAACAACAGAAACATTAAAGCAGGCACACACCCCTGCAACAAACCACGCTGCCAAGTCTGCCCATATATCTGCACAATAGATACAATCACAGATCCTAATCAAGCCTGCTACTCCATCAAAGGCTCATTTACTTGCCCATCTACTAATGTGATCTATGCCATCATGTGCCAGAAATGCCCCCAACACCTTATACATTGGACAAACAGGACAATCCCTGTGCAAAAGAATAAATGAACACCGAACTGATATCAGAAATCACAAAACACAACAAAACAGTTTCTGAGCACTTCCATCTTTTTAATCGCTCGATAAATGATTTGCTAATGACTGTACTCAGAGATGTGACTGGGACAACAAGACTTCAAAGAGAAATAGCTGAACTGGAATTAATATGCAAATTAAATTGTGTAAAAGCATGATGAAATCAAGACTATGGTTTCTTGTCCCATTACAAAAGGTAATTTGACTTTACCCTTCCCAGGGTTTGAACCTAACAACTGCTCTGATTTGCTGTTACTGTATGACCTGATGCTATGGTTTACACTCCCTTGCATTTATTTTCATTCCATTCTCTAAATTCGCCCATCTTCAAAGCATCTGACAAACTGGGATTTTCTTCCACGAAAGCTCATGTGAAAAATAAATCTGTTAATCTTTAAGTGCCACACGGCTCCTTGTTTCTTCAGATGAGACATCCATTCTCTTTTAAATGGGATTCATCAGCTCTTCTCAGCTTGATGCTGCCTCCTTTGGTAGCCTTGTGCTGCATCCTAAAACTTTTTAGGAGTGTTTGAGCCAAGCCTCGAGCTTTCTGACTTTGTCTTCTGGCATTTTGTCTTCAAAGGAGAAGCAGAAGCCTTTGAAATTGATGTCTCTGTTATATGGACAGAGTAATGAGCATTAAAACATTCATGTGTTAAAAATTTTATGGCTGTAGGTTCTGTGTAAGTAAGCAGAGAAAAAGCTTAATACCAGGTTTAATGCTAGGTATTCTGACCCTGTCATGGATTGTTGCATTGATTTCAGAGGATCTCAGACTTATTCATTTCATAGGCTGAAGTAGCAGCAGTAAAAGAAAAGCCCTTTGAAGAGGAATTGATACCAGTGGGCCAATAGGATTGCTGAGGACAGGTTCAGAAAGTCTGGAAGCATTTGGAGAACTGAGAATGATGACAGTCTAAAGGGTGGAAGTTGAAGTTTTAAGAGCTTCCTGAAGTAATAATTCAAAAACATTCTTTGCAATTCCCTCAGACCAATCACCACCGGCTTGTGGCTCACAGGATTTACCTCAACCAGTTCTTGAAACACTCAGGAGCAAAATTTTGAGGTATGAAAGGGTTTCAGGCAGAGGGGGATGAAAACTGGAGGGAGGAAAATATCATACTTGCTTTGTCTAGTTAGAAAGCAAATTTCAGCTCCACACCTTCCCCCTTTCTGATTTTGATTTCCATCACCATTTGTTCCTACCTGTGTTCACCGAAGACAGATTTTAGGTTCATAGTCTGTTTGTTCAGTGGTTAAATTAAATCAGTTTCTTACAGAAGCAGAAGTTGCACAGTAGCCATCTGAATTAAGGATGATCTATGAACAACCATGTGACAAGGACAGTCATTGTAAAGCAGATGATGCTGAAGCTCACTGAGTTTCTCAGAGATGGTTCATCCTTAGTATTAGTCCTATTGTGGCCTGATACTTTAAGATAGACAAATACATTGCCCATTCCAAAACATGCATGTTGAGTAGTGTCTTTTTTTCCTCTCAAATGCACATGTGTAACTCTCACTGTCTTTGTAAACATGATCATTTAATCCTAGACTCTTGGATCTCCAAGTTTCAGAAAAAAAGAGAAGACATGAATGGCTTTTTGTAGATACTGATCCCCAATATACTTGGATATGATATTGAAAATAATTTTGGTATGGAGGAGCAGATCTTTTAGCTGCCTAAAATAAGGAAAAAAAAGATATCTGTAAAATGCAACACTTCCTTAAGTGTCAAATTTTCATGACAAGGAAAAATACTAACTATAGAGAGGTAAAACCCAAATTACAATGTCATACAAGTCTTCTTTTCTGTGGTCTTGAGAATCAGCATGGATGTTTAAAAACAATTTATTTAGATAAATTCAAGCTACAATGAACAAAGCTTTACAGAAGGCTGAATTACTGTTTACAAAAAAAGTTGATGCCTTTTTGAAAAAAAGGCGTCTTGTCACCTCTGAATTCCAGTAATCTTCTGTCTACACCAAGTATGTTTCTACTGAAAAAATATTTGACTGACTTGAATAATACAATAAAGATTACAAAATAGCAATCAATGACATAGTTCAATCAAAAACAACTATGGCTTGCATTTACAATGTAAGCATGTATTGTTATTTATATAGTGACATTCGTGCCATTAGTGTAAAAGTAAATCAAATTGTAGGATTATAGGTATTTCACATAGTTCCAAATACATTGCATCAAGAGTGCTGAGGCTTTATGTAAAGATAGTCATGGTCAAATATAAGACTAAATTGTCTAATAAAGGATCTGGAAGACTGAGTTCTAAAAACAAACTAAGAGATGGAAAAGCTGCTGTATCCAAACAGGCACATGATCTCAAACTCCACAGTAGCTTAAGCTGTATGCTTCATTGGAACATGTAAAATAGATCTAAATGTGTTGTATCTGGTCCCAAGCAACATGAGTGTGGATACTAATTTAGGCACAAGTCCTGCAAACTCTTATTTGCACACTGAACTTCAAACCTAAGAGGGAAATCAGGCTAAAATACAGTTAAATATGTGCATAAATGTTTGTATGATTAGAGCCATCATCCAATAATACTGATTTCTGTATTCCACATGCTTTCCCTCTCCCCCATACTACTATATCTGATTATGGTGTCAGGGACCTTAATATATGTGAAGGAAAGAAAATTAATACACTTGCAAAGGTAGTAATTTTGAACTCTATGCAAATAAATTAATATAAGAAATTAGATGACAGTGCTATGGTTTTAGGTTTATGATGATAACTTTGTGTGCCAGAAAATGTATGTTAATATGAGCTAATATATACTTGACTAGCTAGACAAGCATGGTGAAAATAAGAAGATGGAGGCACAGCACAATGGAATGCTTGCATACAGCACAATACAAGACTTTGTTTTTGTTTGTTTGTTTCCAGCCCTAACCAAAACTTGTACCTTCTATGTTGTAGAGACCACAATTATTGTGTTTTTTCCCCCATGATGCTGGAACTGATAGTTAAAATATCCATCTTTCTGTTTCCAGTGTCCAATCTAGTGTAGTATAATGTTCTGTCTGATTTGTTAGTTTAGGCATTTATTAGGACAGTGGTTTTCAGTGTGCCATGAGAATTGTCCAAGTATGCCATGAAATTTTGTACTAAGGTAACAAAAATCAATGTAAAACAAACATTGTTTCATCTTAAACAATATTCTAGCCAACCAAAATTAAAATTCATAAAACCAGTGAAAATTAATCATCACGTTAAAAGTGAGGTATCAGTCTTCCATTTTAAAATATAAATGTTCTAAATGCAGATGGCCAAAAGGCAAAACTGAGATGACATACTTTTTTTTCTGTGGATTTGAAACATAAATGCCTTTGATCCTCCTCTAGCTTGTTGTATGCACTATGACACAAACTTCTCTAATAAGACTGTCATCACAGAAAATGTAAGTAAATGTGATGTTTAGGAGCAATCGATTCAACTGAGAAAAGTGGGTATGTCATAGAATTGTCTCTCTGAAATGTCCTGTGTTAGTGAAAAGGTTGGGAACCACTGTATTTGGGCTCCCTCAGCACATCTTTCTTTCCTCCAGACTCCCTACATATCAGAATAAATGATTAATTTTTTTCATAATATTTCTAGAAATACCATTGCAAAATAAGTTTAAGTGCATTCTGGCCATTCATAGGGTGATATGTTGCATATACAATTAAGAAAACACTGCAGATAGCAATGGTGGAGACTATCCTTGCTGTTGAAAATATCACCAAAATATTTTAAGATGCTCAGTATTTGGAAACCCGATCAGATAGTTGAATGAATAAATAGTAAAATAATTACATCTGTCAATAAATGTAAATGAAAAAATACAGACAATTATATTACATTTTGATCAGAATTTTCCGTGGTAGGCAACAGACACTTTTCACACACTCACTCTCATTTGGCTGTGTTAATGGGGAGAGGCTTGTGATGGACAAAAGAGAACATACATAGGAGCCAGACCAAGGATGTGGAGCTCAGAGCAAGGAGAATCTAGAAGAGATTATTGGTCATGTTCTATTCACAGCCAAATAAAAACTTCATCTTTTTGTCAAAGCTTTCTCACTAGTAATCTTATGTGACCTTGTGATCTCTTTCTGGGTTAGCATAATCAACCAGCATCCCCAGACAGATGACATTGACGTGATCTCTGTTACTTTACGAGCGTATAGAGACAACTCCCTTCTTGCTGCTGGTGCTACAATTAAATCATTATCTCCATTTAATAAACGTTGATGCTGTAGTTTTTACTTCTCCTGGAATAGTTTAAGGAAAATGTATACAAGAGCTATTTATAGTTTGAAAAGGAAGAGAGCTCCTTTGGAGTATTGCTCAAATAATTCTTTTAGATTGTTTTACTTCTTTCTTAAGTTCTGTCAGCTCAGTTTCCACATCAGGGGTCACATGTGCTATTCATTGGGCAGTTAATGTGAGTAAGTCTTGCTGCATAACCTACAGGCTAACATTTTTATGCAAAATATATTATCAGTTTACTAAAACATAATTGAGCAATCTCTCACAATAAAAAATGTTTTGCTATGATGCAATTTACTAGTCAGGATCATCTTTCCTTAAAAGTAGATCATTTGGAAAAGTCATGAACTTCAGCTAAACAAGAAGTCTGTTAAGGATTATATTGACTTTATTCATTATGCATTATCACAAGCTATGTGCTGTGTCACGTCAGTGACTTAAAACATACAAGTGTTATTGATCTGAAAATATCAGTATGTAAGAAACTGAGAAATGAAATAATTTTGCCTCTTCAGACAAAATTAATTATTTTTTTCTAATACATCTTTCAAATTGGTCTTATTTTTAATTTTCTATTGTCTGATTTTTGCTTAGCATTATTTTTACCTTAGACTTTGATTTTTGCCCAGTCAGAACACTTCCTTTGTCAACTATAAACAAGGTATCCTGTGGCACTTAAAGACTAACAAATTTATTCATTGCATGAGCTTTCATGGAAGAAAATCCCACTGTGTCAGATGCTTTGAAGATGAGGGAATTTCCAGAATGGGAGGAAAATAAATGCAGGGAAGTGTAAGTCATAGGATCAGGTCACACAGTATCACCAACTCAAAGCAGTTGTTAAGATTTAAACAGTGGGGAACAGCATCTGGAGGAAGATGAGGTCAAATCATCTGTTGTAATCTGAAAAAAAAAATCCAAAATCTGGATTTTCTTCTTCGAGTGCTGCTCCTGTCCATTCCACCTTAGGTGTCTGCACGCCACGTGCACAGCTCGCCGGAAACTTTTCCCTTAGAGTACCCATAGGGTCGGCTGCAGCGCCCCCTGGAGTGGCGCCGCTGCCACTGCCTATATAAGCCCAGCCGACCCTGCCCCTCCTCAGTTCCTTCTTACCGCCCTGTCGGTCGCTGGAACATCCCTGGCCTCGAGCGACAGCACGTGGCCGCGGAGTACCCGTCTGGACTTATCCAGTCCCTTTCGTTTGGTTTATTCTTTTTATTCTTTTTGTTATTTAGTTTATTGTGTTGGACTGTTAGTTACGTTTGTGGGAGCCCTCCCCGGGCCCGGGGCTGGGCTATGCCTGGTTTTAAAACATGCAGCCAGTGCGGGAAACCGATGCC
>ML682060.1:22635126-22696614 GCA_007922195.1 Podocnemis expansa
GGAATGGCCAGGAGCACACCTCTCGAAGAACACCGGTTACAGGTAAGTAACCTCTTCTTCCTCTATGTGCTGTTCCCCACTATTTGAATCATAATAACTGCTCTGATTTGCTTTTACAGTGTGACACGGTTCTGTGACTTACACTTCCTTGGATTTATTTTCCTCCCATTCTGTAAATTCCCCCATCTTCAAAGCATCTGACAAAGTGGGATTTTCTCCCATGAAAGCTCATGTGATAAATAAATTTTAGTCTTTAAGTATCACAGGACTACTCATCTGTTTTACTGAACTAGAATAACATGGCTACCCTTTTGGAATTTGTCAGTGGTTTTAATTTATCTTTTGTCATTGTGAATTGGTTTCTGATATTATGGTTTCCAGTATGAATTTAAGCACCATGACAAAGAATGCTCTTAATTCTTTACGCATTTATGAATGGAAATTTTGAATACATTTGCAAATTATAAGTCAACTCATTTGGGCGATCTATTTTCCTTTATTCACATTAGTAGAGAAATAAATTGAAGTGAAAATCATAGGTTTATTCACAGAGAATACAAACAATATGAAACTATGGACTCTGCTTTCAAAATTAGTTTTAAGTAAAGCCAATAATTTGAAAAAAAATGTTCAGGAAAGAGCACAGTACCATCTTTCCTTCTGGGTTCAAATGATTTCTACTAGAAGAGTGCTTCCTGCTGGTATTGTAAGGCAGAATATAAAATATGAATGTTTTGACAGTGTTCATTTTTTTATTCCAAAGAATTCATTTAAAAAAAAAAAAGAGTATGTGAAGGAATATTTTTTCTAAACTTTATTTTAAAGTCATTTCAAGCCCAGCGAAGAATGCCAACTTCAGATTAGGTGAGCAGATTTTTTAGAAGTCTTACAGTATGCTAAGGTTTTTTTAAGACAAATCCAGTTTAAGTGCTGTTACATACCTTTTTATATATCGCTTTATAATATTTGTGCAATGACACAAGATGACCAGTAATATCTGCTCTTAAGGGCTTGGTTATTATACTAGTTAAGTTTACCTTTTATTATAATGCTAATGTTAGAATTCTGGCTAGAGTTTGTAATGTAAAATCCTTAGTTCCTGTCAGGTTTTGTGTGTAAAGCAGTACAAACTTAATTTTAGCTGAAGACTGTTCTTATCCTCTGCCCAAATCCTGACAACATTTTGGTCATAGAATCATAGGGTTGGAAGGGACCTCATAGGTCATCTAGTCCAACCCCCTGCTAGAGGCAGGACCACTTCCACTAAACCATCCCAGTCACTTGTCTTCACTTGCTTAATGTGATTTCATCCACAAATTGTTATACCAAGGCAACCTCAGCTAGATGGAAGGTGAACAGGGCCTCATTGTAGTTTTAACACTAGTGAGAATGTCAAGGGTATATCAAATCACCTGTCAAAGGTTGCCACCATTCTTCATCATATACAGTATGTGAAATGCAAACTGTCAGGATCCCTAATTAGGAACCACTGTAACAGTGTTTGACTTGTCCATACTATTTTTTCATGAGCCTAAAAAGCCCTGGCTCCCTCCCCATCTTTTTACTAGTGCATAATATTTTATTTATAGGCCTTACAATTTAATAGTGTTTTGACTATATTTTCTGTGTGCTGAAAAATTACTTTTAGTTATAATGTTCTTTCAAATTAAAAGCATTTAGAATTGCCTGGAGTTTGGTAGGCTTTTCATCTCTGCTGAATACCCCTTCAATTCTTTGAATCAAAAGGATATTCTCTTCCACTGTAGATGAAAATTATTCAATCTCCCTTTATTCTTCTCTGATACATTTTTACTCCCAATCCATTATGTAAAATGAAACCAGCAAAACAGTGGGGGGGAGAGGAATAGAAAGTTAATTTCAGTATTCTTCACTAGGAAATGCAGAAAAAACGCAGCAAGAAAGTGTGCTGTGATTGAAACAGTTAGTAGAATTCCCTTTCCCATCAAATGTTGTTATGCTCAGAGCACAGGAGAAACAAGGCAGGAGCTACCAAAAAGCAGCAGCAGGCTCCCTCCAGCAAATCAAAATGTTAATTGAAAATGAAAACCAAATATGTTGTTTATCCACAGTCACCACTACCTTTGAAATATTTAGTTATGAGTATTAAAGTATCCTTTGAAAAATTTCCTTAAACTAGCACATAGTAGCTCATGGTGCTAAATTATGTGGTTAGTGGTTAGTTACTGATATCAGCTAAAGCAAGGTAGGTCAGTTCTCTTCTAAGTGCACATGCATAATTTCCATCGTATTAACTGGAGTTATTGCTAATGAAAATCATGCATGCTCCTTAAATGGAGACTAGACCCTACTGGAACAGTGCAGATAGATTATTATGAACAATTCACTCACACTGGAGTACTGACTATCAGTTATAGCAAGTATGTAGTGCCAAATAGTGCAGAACTATTGTTTTTTCCCAGAGGTTGATTCTGTTTTGCAGCTGGGCAAATGGAAATAACCTTGGGAGCTACATTAAATACAAAATCTCAATGCTGTGAGTGGGTTCTTTCTCAGATGGCTAACCAATAACTAGGGAACAGCACAATAGTCCATAGATGTATGAAATCTTGCTGTCTGACAGCTGCATCATGGGATGTCTCCTACTGTGCATTCTCCTTGGAACAGATTGTTTAATTGACTTCTTTTCAGGAGGGCAGGCTTCAGCATGGAAGAACAAGCTGCCCTTTACCTTAGACACACTAGTTCAACTGTTGTCTTAACCTTCTGGACTTTATATAGACCCGAATGGTGCGATTATTCTGCGAAGGATAATGCCTTCCAGGAAAACCTATTCAATGCGTATCTAGAACGTAGTTCTGAAGGGGTACCTGTGTTAGTCTAGTTCAGCAAAACAAACAAGGAGTCCTGTGGCCCTTAAAGACTAACAAATTTATTTGTTGCATGAGCTTTCATGGGAGAAAATACCATTTCTTCAAAGTGTCTGATGAAGTGGGATTTTCTCCCATGACAGCTCATGGGACAAATCAATTTGTTAGTATTTAAGGGCCACAGGACTCCTTGTTTCTTTTTCTAGTACTTAGTGCTATTGTTCTAGTTCCAAACCAAAATGTCACCTCAAAAATTCTGTAAACTCTGTGTATATTTTCTTCCTCTGAAATGGAAGCTCTTAGCCCAACATTGTTAAATTTGACTGTGGAAATAAAGAAGTGACATCCTTATTTATGTACCTAAATATAAATAGGCAGATTTTTCCAAGGTGCTAAGCACTGAAAATGTCTATTTACATAAGTGGGACTTGTAAGAGCACAGCACCTCTGCAAATTAGGTCCATTTTATTTCAGCTGCCTACAGATGAATTTAGATATGAAACTCTAGGCAACCAAATTTGAAAATGTTATCCCAGGCTGTAGTAGAAAAGCTGTACACTTTTTTTTTTTTTTTTTTTTTTTTAAGGCTCCTTACTAAGTCTTTTCTGTGGAAGTGCATTCAGCTGATGCTGCAAAAGATAGCAAAAGAGTGGCTGTTAACATTTTATTGAATAAATACCCCAAATAAGTTCTAGCTGAGAATATGTGAGTGAGTAGTCACTCTACAGGCAAAACAAAGTCCTTGTCACAGGCTTGTATTTATTTTTATGGGGAAATATACAGATATTGACACCCCAACCACTGCTAGAATATTTAACTAAACCTCATCCAGAGTCAGTGACAAATCATTTTCTTCTGCCCTGTGATTAGTGAGATTTTCTTTATAGTTTCTTACACACACACTTTAAAAAAATAATTAAACTAAACTATAAAGCATTCTTTGAAGCTTCCCTGTGGGTTTTATGGCACAGTACAAGGGAGGAAATTTCCTTTGAACTGTATTCTTTATTTTATGGCAATGTAGTATTTTATGCTAAGCCAGCTGGAGGTTTGTTTTCAGTACTCACAATGTATCAATTTATTTTCTATTTTTGTTGCAAATTTCCATTGCATTCCCATGCTTTGTCAGAACATTTGAGGTTTTAGACATGTTCGGCTGAGACTTTTATATTATAGAAGGATTGAAAATATTGGCTATTTCATTGAAGATTATGGATTCCCTACATAATGGTTAGAATGGAATATGTGGGGCTGGCCAAAAAAACAAGAATTCAGTTTTGTGGGGAAAAAAATATAGATACTTATATTTGTCTTTATTCTGTACTAGTCTGAAAACAAGGCCCTTTCAGAGTTTTTCGCTAAGTAGTGAGGAAGAGAGAGGGAGAGACCCACTAGTACCCTCTAATAACCAATAGCTCAGGGAACTGCCTTATGATGTGTGAGACCCAGGTTTAAATCTAGTCTGAATCAGACAGTGAATTATTTGGGCTGTGGGACCACCTGAGTTCTTGTGCCTTCTGAGTGGAGTATTTCCTGAATGTTGCATTCAGAAAGTGTTGTACTATATAAGTTCTGATTATAATTTGTTTTCATCCAGAATTTAACATTAACTGACATGGATTTACCTCTATAATCTTGACCTGCAATGGAAAAATAACTGAGTTAAACGTGCATTTAAATTATTATTTGGATTGATTATGGAGTTGCAGAGCAGCCTCACTCCTCTTAAAATTAATGGGAGATAAAGATACTCACTGAGTTGCAGGATTGAACTTAATTTGTCCACTAGCCAGACTATACGAAACAGGAATAGTTGCAAACTTCCTTTTCTCAAAATGTGAATTTCACTTCTGTGGAACCTTTCTTGTCTTTCTTAATTCACCAAAACTGTACACCATTTAATGATTTCACCGAATGATGCATTCTGGAACATAACATAAACAAGCTAGTACCAAGACAGTTTCATAGGGGGAAAGATAGATAAATATAAGATGGTGAGGAAAAGCTTGTCTCTGTATTGTATGCCTCACCTCACCTAATTCCCAAAGCTGAAGTTAGATGGCAGTATTATGCATGTTAATGTGTTCATGTTCAGGTTCTGTTCTTTGCTTTACAGTTTATCTTTCAGAAACCAAATGGCAGAATTAAAATTACATTTATTTAAAAGTAAATTTATCATTATGAACAGAAGTTTTAATACAGCTAATAGATCCCAAATTATTTGCTTGAAATGTCCCTCTGCTATGATAACTCCTCTTGGCATTGCAAAGAGTACAAAAATAGACTGTCGGGGCAGCTGAGATTCCTCATTCTGAAAGGAATTCCTGAGAAGCATGGAAGCAGTGTTGCTGTTCCCCTTCTTTTCCTCACCTCCAAGCCTAACTCCCTTCTGAAGAAACAAATGCCAGGGGCTGGAACAGGCATGGCTGGAGTCAAGAAGGAATATAGTTAAAAGCTAATAGAACAGGGAGGCACTCTGCAGTTACTTAGATTTATATCAAGTGACAGAATGACCCTCAGCTGCCTTCCAGGTTCAGGGAGGGGACAGAAAGGTAGCTTTGAGACCACCTTTTGACCCCTGTATCTCCATATATGATGAGCAGAACCTTTCTCCAAATGATTGCCTCTCTCTCATTGTGGCATAGTGCAAGCTTATAATAGGAGTCTTGTATATTTGTGCCATAATAACATAGCTTAAAGCAAAGATTGCATAAGAATTGCAGCTTATTTGATAGTGTTCTGGGTGGCTGAGTACATGACAATTTCCAAAGGGATAGCCGTGTTAGTCTAGTCCAGCAAAAAATAAACAAGGAGGCAGGTGGCACTTTAAGACTAACAGATTTATATTTCGCATGAGCTTTCATGGGAGAAAATCCCACTTTGTCAGATGCTTCAAAGATGGGTGAACTTACAGAATGGAATGAAATGGCATTTGTTTTCATTCCATTCTGTAAGTTCACCCATCTTCGAAGCATCTGATGAAGTGAGCACATGACAACACCAAATAGGTACAGTGGGCAGAAAAAGAGAATTACAAAATCTTTCTAATGTAAGCCTGACAGGTGTTGAGCCCTTATGCCTTATTGACTAAGATTTTTCAGATTATGGGTGCCTAAACTAAGTCTCTGAAACTCATATTTAGATATCTTAAAAAAGTAAGCTGATGTTCAAAAATGCTAAGAGCCCAGTAAGTCCTATTGCTGTCAAAATGGAGCTTTCTGTTTTTGTTTGGGAATATGAACAAGTAAGGGGGTGTGTGTGGGGGGGGGGTGTCCACATACATTCTTCCACATACATATTCAAAATAAGTTGTTATTGGTTACTTTAAGTAAAATTTCACGAGTGACCCAAGGGAAAAGGTTGCAGGTAACATAATCTATCTCAAAAGAATGAGTCATTTGCCTATATCCAGTATTATTGTTTCTGGAATGCCTCAAAACTACAAGTGCCTACCTCAGGGTAGACTGTCAGGAAATATAGTAGACACTACTGGTGGTATCTTATGTCATTAGATTTTGCCACATCAATAACAAATGTGAACTCCTGGATCAACATACCAGTCTTACTATCCATTCACAGAAAGTCGCCTTAGAATGTCCAATCTATCTTGTCATTCAGACAAACTGGACTTTGTTATAAAAGGTTACTTAACACAAAAATGACACCACAGTAGGTTGCTTCCAATCCCAAGAAACCAGTCACTTAAGCCAGAGCATTTGGTATTCTAGATCTTGTACAATAGGACAGCATTGGCTGCCAATTCTGTAGTAAGCTAAGTAAAGGTTTATTAGTTAAGGAAAACAAGTGTGATCTATTGAGGTGTTGAAGCAGCTAAAATATATGTACAAGTGAGTCCCAGTTTGTAATCTGAAATGGTGGCAGTGATGTAATAAACTTCTAGTTTCCAAAAAGTCTTTTCAGGGTAACCAGATTTCCTCAGGGGATTTCTGTTTTACACCCAATACACTTCCCCTTAAAAGTCCAAACAATCTAGTGATGAAGGGTGTTTCTTGAATCCATGTCTATAGCTTCTTCTCACAGAAAGCCAGCTGATAGGGTCACTACCCACATGGGGTTTTCCTTTGATGATGATAAGATCCAAAGGGGCAGCTGTCTTAGTCTAGGTCAGTAAAACAAACAAGGAATCCTGTGGTGCTTAATGACTAATAAATATATTTATTGTATGAGCTTTAGTGGGAAAAATCACTTTATCAGATGCTTTAAAGATGGGGGGACTTACAGAATGGGAGGGAATTAATGCAGCGAAGTGTAAGTCATGGGAAGAGGTCACACTGTAATAACAAACTAAAACAGTTCTAAAGATCCAGACCCTGGGGAACAGCATACAGAGGGAGATGAGGTCAAATCACCTGTTGTAAAGAGAGAAAAATCCAATGTCCCTAATACGTTCTGAAGCAATGCAACTGAATTTGCAAATAAATTCAATTTCAGCAGCTTCTCTTTGAAGCCTTGATTTACTGTTCATTTGTCTGAGCACAGCAATTAGCTAACCATTAATGGAGTGATCACAAAGAATGAAATGCTGACTCACTAGTTTTAGACTGTCATGATTTCCGATGTCAGTTTTGTGCCTATTTATTCTTTTGTGCAGAGAGTCTCCTGTTTATCCAATGTATAAGGCAAAGAAGCATTTCTGGCATGGATGGGACACTGATGGATGAGCAGGTGAAGGAGCCTTTGATGGAGTAGCTAGTTTTATTAGGCCCTGTAATAGTGTCTTTTGTGCAGATGTGTGGGCAAAGTTGTCAGCATGGTTTGTTGCAAGGATATGTGCCTGTTTTAATGGTTCTGTTAGGTCTGTAGCTGCTGGTAAGTATCTGTTTAAAGTTGAGGGGCTGTCTGTAAGCGAGGAGAGGTCTGTCTCTTAAGGCTTGAGAGAGTGAGGGAACATCTTGTAGAATAGGCTGTAGATCCCTGAGGACGTACTGTAGAGGTCTGGGGGTTGTAGGTGATCACTAGAGACATTGTTTTCTTTCTTGGGTTTCTCCCATAGTAGTTGACTTTGGGGTATTTGCTTGGCTCTGACAATCTATTTCTTTACTTCCACGGGTGAATACTGTAGTTTTAAGAATGCTTGATAGAGATCCTGGAGGTGTCTGTCTGTGTGTCTCAGGGATCAGAGTAAATGAGGTTATATCTTAGGGCTTGGCTGTACACAATGGATCATATAGTGTATTTAGGATGAGAGATCAAGGGATGTGGTTAACTATACCGATCACTGAGGTTTTCTTTATAGGGTGGTGCTTCTGTATCCATCCCTAATTTGTACTGTAGTGTCCAGAAAGTGGATTTCCTGTGTGGAATGGAAATTGTTGAAATCTTTGTGGAAATTTTCAAGGGCATCCCTACCATTGGTCTAGAGGATGAAGATATCATCATTGTAGCATAAGCAGAGTGTTCCCTGAATAATTCTTTGCACCTTTGCAAAATCAGTTTAAAATGTGATGGTGGTGTTTTACACCTATGTTGCACAAATACAAAATTACCAAAGTGGAATTGGGAATCTAGTCCAGTGTGTTTGAGTCACTGGAGTGCTGGTGAAGCACCTTGAAATTTCTTAACAAAAAGACTAGCTGTTCTTAACCAAGTGACCTTTGAATGTTATATTAAGATGTTAGTGATTCAGGTGGTGAATTAAAATCAGACCTTTTAATCTAAGTGCCATTTTAATATACAATAAGTTTCAGTTTATTGGCAATTGAGCCAAGGACATGTTCCTTGAAACATAGTCAGTTGGTCACTTGAACAAAAGGTGAATTGGTAGTAAATAGCAAGTTCCAAAGAGGTAATACTGTTAGTCTAGTTTAGCAAAACAAACAGAGTCTTGTGGCACTTTTAAAGACTATTTTTTTTCTAATTACATGAGCTTTTGTGGGAGAACATTCCTCTTCATCAGATGCTTGAAGATGGCAAATTCTTCATCAAAGTTTGTCATTAGCCTGTATTAATTTCCTACAAGTTTCATTGTAGTATAGAAATGGTTTAAAGATTATAAAATATCCCCCCTCTCTCTCTTTATGGAGCCATATCTGTATCTGTCTGTATCTCCAAGATAACGAACAGTTTAGGCTGCTGAGATGGATGTTTCCTCCATGAGTGGTAACACTGTAGACAGCCAGACAAATATTTTAAGGGAACATTCAGTAAAATGAATCTCTAAGCTTTAACATCCCAAACCAATTTTTACTAAATAGGTGGAAGTCGTTCAGTAATAGTCAGATTAGGAGTGTGGCAGGTTGCTCCCCAGATCTGGTCTGATGTACTGCTGTGACCCCCTAAGTTTCACTCCTGAACTCCAACTTCTCCACGTGTCTAGGTGACCAGTCACTCCTGAGTTAGTTCCCGCTAAACTCCTGCCTGGAGCCCATCCCAGGCAGTGAGCATGCTCTTTCATTCACACAGAGGACAGTCCCACAGTAAGCACCCTCAGTCACAGTTACCACACTCAGAGCCACTATCATATGGAGATTAGGACCAACTCCCCATCACCATGGTCTCAAATTCATCCATTTAACATTGAAATGGATCATGACTAGCTTCCCTCACTCATACCCTATGCAGGGGTGGCCAAACATACGGAACTGAAGAGCCGCACAAGTAGATTATTAAATCTTCAGGAGCCACACTGAGGCACATAACCACATATTTTTTACCTAGTCCAAAATTACTAAGCTTAAAATTCATTGCACACTTTAATTTTATTGTAAAAATAGGGCAAATATTGATCCTACTAATGTCAGATTCTAATAATTATTTAAGGTTCCCATGAAACTAGTCCTATACAGTAAAAAGTTAGCTGTTGCTAGATGTAGAGCACTACAGGCTTGTGGCAAGTTGTGTTTTTTTGTTTTTTTTTAAACTGGGCAATAACTTGCCAATGCTGTAGGTAAAAGCTCTCTCAGATGCTGATCTCTAAGTATTGCACAATGTTTTGAATTTCATTGTGGAATATGATGCTTCACAGCAGTAAGTTGTACCAAAAATTGAAAGTATTTTCATTTCTTAGTATTCTACATCATGTTTAGGACTTGTAAAACATGATTTTATTTTAACAATGAGTAAGCTGCATTAGGCCCTATGAGAAAATCTAGACGTGCTATGGCTTCTCTGACCATGTCACGCTTCCCTCTCCCACCCCTGTTACCGCTTCCCTGCTGTCTCTTACCACGCTGCTGCTTCTCTGCTCTCCCCAACCATGCCATACTTCTGCCCCCCACCCCACCCCAGCCCTGACCATGCCTCTGCTTGCCTACCAACATTTCTGCCAGTAAACTTCTTTCTAAAATACTCATGGACAGTGAAGACAAAAGGTCTGAGGACTCAATTAGACACAATTAATTTTAAAATGAGAGTAATAGTAAGAGTAAACACTGTTCTCATCTTAATCCTGTGAAGAGATGCACACAGGGACACCTTTTCAGCTGTTCAGAATCACAACAGATCAATGAGAATTTATGGGGACACAAAGTGCAAGATCAGAGCCTGTTTTAGTAAGTGCTTTGGAGTCCATGCACAGAAGATACTGTGGAAAAAAAAATACCATTGAGTTTATTCAGTTTGGGGTCAGGCCTTGTATAAATTCTAAATATCATTATTTGTTTTTTTATAATATCAGTGAGAGATTTTTTTCAGAAAGTTTGCAACAGAATTTTCCATCGTCAGCCCTTCACAACATTACTCTCTTGTCTAATGGGCTCAGATATCCATAGAGTCATTCATGAAGACTGCACTGAAATATAAGTGGATTTTGACTACACAACAAAAAAGAGTTAATACATGTTGAATGGTATTTAATCAGTGGAAGTATAGTGCTGTTATTGAACTTTTCAATGAATGTAAATTATCTTGGCAATTGACTTTGTTATATTAATTAAATTTTCTTATAAAATAAATGTACTAGCAGTTCCTTCTGCAAACAGATGACATACTGATGTCTCAGGCACACTTGCTCAGTGGACTTAAGGTTTGTTTGTTTGTTTTTTCCTAAAGCCAGTTTTCAGTAGTGGTGGTCCATCCTAACGCTAAATCATTTTGCATGCTGAAAATGAACCATGATCCATAATAAGTACTTGTAACATTCTTTAATTTAATAGAGGTTTTTTTTTTTTTTAAAAAAAACCTTTTGATAGTAGTCAGTGGTTTTGGTTTTAACACTCGTGTCAATTTTCAGTCATTTCTGATGATTCTTATTTAATTCTCAAAATAGAAATACAAGAAAAATAATTTTGCATTACATTACAATATCTGGAAATGCCAGGTGATTTTTAAAAAAGAAAATTATTTTTTTAATTGTTTTTCAGGTTTAAATTGCTAGATTATCAATACTTATCTGTAGTTCATTGTAGACTTGCTCTTGATCAATTTATGTTGCCAGTGTTAAAAATATTTACCCAGAAAACAATATCAAAAAAGAAAAGTATTTAAAAACTCATGCACTCAGGAGGTCAGACTTCTTCTTGCTGGTACTACTTTAATTCTGCCTCTTTGTGCATCCAGTTTGTGCAATGAATGAAGCCTGTGATGATGTAATTAAAGACTGTATCATAATGCATAAAGATGAAGAAGGGTAGAATTAATATGCTGTGGGTAAACTGTAGAATCTGACATTTACTTACTTTGAGTGCTTGTCTTTGCACCTAACTGACTGTGTTGCTTCTCCCTGCCAGCTCTCAAAATGCTGCCCCTCCCCCACCAGCTCTGACTATGTTGCTTTTTCCCTGCCCACTCTCACAATGGTGCTCCTGCCCTGCTGGCTCTTACCATGCCACTGGCTCTCTGCTGTCCCCGACAATTACATATTTCTCACCTGTCTCCCACCATGCCGCCCTTCCCTGCCCTGCTCTTCCAGGAGCCACAATTTTTCTTTAAAGAGCCGCATGCAATTCACAAGCCACAGTTTGGCCACGTCCGCCCTATAGAGTCCAGACAACTTTAGATAAAACAACTGCTAATTTATTGATCAGAACATGATTTCAAGTGAATATATGGCAGACCAATGCAGAATCGTAACATAAATGAGTTAGAAATTACCATGAGAAAAATAAGATGAAACATGCTTACTAAATGAATAACACTATTACAAATATGATCATCTCACTCCTCAAGTCTGGCTGTGATGGTTTATAGCCATTCTCTGACTCTTCCAAAGTAGGGCCCAATTCTTACTGCAGATGTTTCAAGATGGAGTTTCCCAGGCAAAATGCCTCCAGCCCTTCAAAGTGTCTTTCTTTGTTTCCAAAACCCCTTGATTCCTTCCTTTCGGTGCTGCTCCATGATTTCTTTGTCCCATCTGAAAATACAAGTTCCATTTACAAGGTCTTCCAGCCCCTGTGCTAAGAGATGGCTCTGACTCTTGTAAACTACCTGGAAATATGCTTCACCTCTGTACACATGTATTATGCTGCAGGAAACATGATACCATAGTAATTCTGTAGAACACATTATGAACATTCATAAAGAAACCATGCATGGCATATTGAGCATCAAACCATACAATTGTTTGTCAAAAATTAACAGAAAAAGCATGTAGATCATAGCCCAAGGGTATACGGATGTGCATCCTATGACGAGGAGCTAACCCACAACATTTCACAGAACTAATACACACTAAAACACTTGGTCTTCTCACTAATGCACTCACTCTCAATTCAAAAACACTATCACTCTCAGTGCACGTGACATAACTGAAAACCATACTGCAATGGGGAATCCTAACTACAGCCTGTTAACTTATTTCATGATCTGGTGTTTAATGTGCATGCCAAATATTAAGTAGTTGGGTATGTATGTGCATTTATATAGTGGTTTGTTTGCTTACGTGTTAGTAAAGTTGCTCTGATTTTATTAAAAATGGTTATGTAAATATTTAGTAGACAAGTGGGTTTGGTCTGGTTAAAAACAAAAACAAACAAAAAAAAAACTGAGTTTGTCTGAGCAAAGTTGGACCTGTTGTTTTATGGTGTGTAGAAACACCATGAGATTTATTTCATGATTATATTATCATTTTTATCTTAATAAGCAAATGGAAAATTATAACTGAGTCGAACATACATTTCAATCATTATATGGCTTGACCCTGTTGTTCCAGAGTAGCCTTACTTCTGTTGAACTTCATGGGAGATCCTGCAACTCAGTGAGTTGCGGAATTATGATGTGACATTCTATGCCTTGTGTTAGACAGGAAGGATTAAATAATCATAATATTCCCTTTTGATTTTAAATTCTATAGATTGAGGAGTGACTTTCTCAAGATACAAATGACCAGTGGGTAACGTCTCAGGGCCTGTTTCTGTCATCTTCATTAACCTGGAATAGTACATAAGTAAATAGAACTTCTTTTGGGAGTCAGTGCTACTCAACACAAATATTTCTTCTTGGGCACCTGCTGTGCTGCAGATGAAACATTGTACAGAAAAGAAATGGAAGCTTCTTTTCTGGGAGTTGAAAGAAAGAATATCCTACTCTGGAATACAAACAAGGAGTATAAATGAATTTGTTAGTCTTTAAAAGCACTGCAGGACTGCTTGTTTGTTGTACTGAACTAGACTAACATGGCTGCCCCTTTGGAACTACTCTGGAATATCACCCCTATTAATAACTACTTTGGAAAAGCATTGAGACAGCCTCTTTTTTTTTAAAAGAGAGAGAGAGAAATCTGGAAGCACATTCCTGTGGATTTGGGAAGGGGTAGCACATGTATGGCACAATATTCCTGGAAAACTTGAGGATCAGCATATCAACTTAGGTGGAAGGGAATATGTCTTAGATAGTGATCTGACTAATTTAGTCTTAATTTTGCTTCAGTGTTCTGTCAGTTTCCTTTCAGAAAGAAATTTAAGATACTTCATTACACTTTCCACTCTGACATAGGGTGGGATTTTTGCAGGGGCTTAAGCCCTAGGCTGTGGCCAAAAGGGGGCCCCTGGGCTCCAGCCCCTAGATCTTCTGAAATAATCTGCCACCCCTCCAGCTCAGCATTGGTGGGGTGCTCTTGCCCTGCTGGCTCTATGGCTGGGGAGGGGGACATGAGTGATCTGGAGCCAGAGGCCAGACTGGCTCTGCAATCTACCCCACCCCTGGGCTGACTGGTCCACCCTGGGGGTGGGGTCAAGCAGGTCAGTTCCACTTTACCCAAGAGGGCAGAGTCAACTGCTGCAAGGCAAAGCTACCACCATGGCCTTCCCAGGGCCTGCTGGCAGGGCTGTCCCTAGGTGGGTGCAGGGCCCTGGGCAAATTGCCCTCTGTGGGGCACCCACTCACCTCCCCGGGCACTGGGGAGGGGAAGGACGGCTAGCCCAGGAGAGGGGCAGGCCCCTGCCCTGGGCAGTCCATTGCCAGGGACCAGGTGAGGCAGCCAAAAGTGGTGGAACAGCAGTGCAGGGTCTGGGTTTCTCAGCTGCCCTTAAACCAATGGTTGTCAAAATTTTTTCCTCGGGATCTAGCTCCGGACCCCTCTGCCATGTGGTGACCCTCCACTGAAAAAAAAAAAAGCGGCTGCCCCCAGAAAATTGAACAGTGACCATGGCTGTGTGAGGGGTGGGAATCTCTCATGGCTTTCATCCTTTCTCTTGAGGCTTCTACTGCATCTCTGAAATCTACACATTTCATTTGAGATCCCCTACATAGAACATGCAGTGGGTGATCCCACATGCCATACACCTGTCTCAAATCAGGAAGTATGTTAAGTCTCTAAAATTGCATATAGTAACCTGGAGTGGGTGTATGGGAGATCCTTGCAAATGGGAGGGTGACTGGGTGGAGAAATGAGATGAAAGTGCTGAGACAGAGAAAGGAGGAGAGCCAATGCTAGGCTAGAAAGAAAGGTCCTGGAAGATCCTGTCTGCTGTTGAGCCTCTCCAAATCCCTCCACGTCCTTCTCACTTCTCCACTGCCCAATCCCAGGAACTCAAGCAGCCCCTCTGGGTTCCACTTTCACCTCTGCAGTTCATCTGCTCCCTGAGTCTGCATGAGTGTCCCTGAACACAGAATTGTCCACAATACTGTGACTGGAGGGGTGCTAGCCCTTTCTGCTTTGTCTGGTGACTCCTGGCAGTGTTCACAAGGCAACAACACAATGGGGCTATCCACACACCCCCTTCAGATTAAGACCTTGTTATAACTCTCCTTCCAGCAGATCCACCCCTGAGTTGGATTTTATTCTATTACTTAGGCTTTCTAATTGTAGAAAATATACCATACTTTGTAACACAGGCTCCTATTAGAACAGCTTGCTTTTCTCTTCTCTTTTTAATTATCAGTAAAAAAAAAAAAAATCTCTGGAGTTTTTATTGAAATCTACAAGTTATGACTTGTTGCAAGCAATGGAATTTTCAAGCCACTGAAAAAAGAAGCAACTCGTAATTTGCAAAAATAACATCAATCCCCATATCACAGAAATGGCAGAATAAAGGGTTGTTCACAGTTTTTTCTTTTCTTCATTGGGTCTATTGACACACACACACACAGGTTGCTTGCCAGTGGCCTCAGTCCTTTTCACATGAATGAGAGAAGCCCAAAGAGATACTGACTCAGAGAGCAGGCATAGAGGTTGTTTGAACAACAATTAGCACCTCATTGTTAGTCCTAATGACTCACCTTTGTTGCAGTGCTGGTCTACTGTGTTACAACAGTCTGCATGAACACTGCCTTAAGCAACCTTCACTCCAAGCCACTCACAGTAGAACTCGCCCTGTGAACTGGGCTGCCACTTTTGGCTGGCTCACCCAGTCCCTGGCATGGGGGCTGGGAGGCAGTGTTGCAGCCCCACGGCCCCTAAAGCACAGGGCCCTGGGCAGCTGCTCCTCTTGCCCTACCCTGGGGATGGCCCTGGCTGCTGGCATGCTGCACATTGCCAGCTGGCCTCCCTGTGCCTCAGGCAGGCTGGCCAGAGTGGGGCTGGGTCAGGCATGCCCTCTGGCCCCAGCCCTCCCACCTCCAGCAAGGGGGAGTGAGGACAGAGGCTGGCTTGTGCAGTGGTGCCTGCATTCAGAGGCAGCCTGGTGCCCCTGCAGTAGAGGCAGCAGGCATTAGGGGCCCTGTGTTGTGGTGCAGCCCAGGGCCTCTGGCCCAGTTAATCCAGCCCTTGCTTGCACATAAAGCTAATTAGAAAAAAAAACACATTTCTTCTATAGTAAATAATTGGCAGTGTTTTCTCTGAATTAGGGGGAATGTTAGTGTAAATTTAATATTAGTTCTTTTCTTTATGCTGTTATCCTGATGAGCCTTGATATCCACTTTGACTGCTTTATAAATGAAATAATAAATGGGATGTCATAGACTTGTGGTAAGTGGGGGTACCATGCTCCACCACAGTGAATGAAATGAAAATTATATATCAGTGTTTCACACCTACCTTACACCGGTTTCAATGACTAGACAAGATTCAAAACAGTGTAGGATTAGACACATTCTGCCTGGTTTAAGCACAGGGGCTGGAGTTGTGTTCTCATTGAGCTGCCATTCCTACTTACACCTCCCTGTAGGTGTGTAATAAAGGAATATTTTATCTCAAAATGTGCACTCCAACAGAAACACAGTATTAATTCCCCATGATTTCTAAGTCTGGTGTGGTCTTAACCTTGGTTTTGACCTGTTCAGTATGTATTTAGGTCATAGAACTTAACTTGTGAGAACTACTGTCCTTCAATTTCGGTACATCCTTCCTTCCTCGTCAATCTAACCCTGAACTCTTGAGACTAGGATGTACACAGCCCTTCTGTTTGCTGCTTCTCCCATCCCCAATAAAGAGCATCTTCTAAAATGTCTTTTTAAGAAACTTTAAATTTTATATTTCTCTGACGAGTATATTATTATTGCAGGTCTTCATTCCTTTTTCATGAGAGTATAAGAATGGTCTTACTTGGTCAGACTAATAGTCCATTAGTTCAGTATCCTGTCTTTGATAGCAACCAGTGCCAGATGCTTCAGAAGGAAGGAACAGATCATGGCAATTTTGAGTGATCCATCCCATTGTTGAGTTCAAGGTTCTGACAGTTGTAAGTTTAGAGATAACTGGAACGTGAAGTTTTGCATCTTTGTCCATCTTCACTAGTAGCCACTAATGGAGCTATCATTCAGGAACTTACTTAATTTTTTTCTGATCCCAGTTGTATTTTGGCCTTCACATTATCTCCTAACAAGTTCCACATTTTAATGGTAAATTGTGTGAAAAATACTTCCTTTTGTTTGTTTCAAACTTTCTGCCTGTTAATCACATCAGATGATAATTAGTTCTTGTGTTAGGTAAAGGGGTAAGTAATGCTTCCTTGTTCTCTTTCTCTACACCATTCATGATTTTGTAGACCTCTATCATATCTCCCCATAGTAATCCATTTTCTAAGATGATCAGTCTTTTTAATCTTTCCTCATATGGGAACTATTCCACACCCCTAATAATTCTATTTGTCCTTCACTGTATCTTTCTAAGTCCTAACATATCTTTTTAAGATGAAGTGACAAGAACATCAGCAGTATTCGAGGTATGGGTGTACCATGGAAGAAATGTGTACTGCATTTTTTGAAGTATTGTTATGATTTAGTGTAAACAGCTTATATTCTGCTTTTAAAGGAGAATCATGATAGAAAAAATATATTTACTGAAAAGTGGATTACAGGTCATTGTAAAATTTTGCTAACTGCTTCAATAAATTTAAGTGTTCATTTAAAAAAAAATAATAAAGCTCCTGCCCAGTGTATTATGGTGCCCCTCCTTTTCCCCAGCTTGTACAAGACTGGCAAGTCTGTAGTGGTGTAAAACTGTAGGAATGGACTAGGACAGTGTTTCCCAACTAGTGTGCCATGGCACACAGGTGTACCTTCAGGCCTGAGCATGTTTGTTTGCCATGGAATTCTTTGAAAAACGACTCAGAGTTTTGGATTCTCTCATGAATATTCATGAATTCATTTGGAGACTATAGGATGGTGTGCCTCAAAGTAATTAAAGGTATCAAGATGTGCCACGGCAGAGAGGAGGTTGAAAACCACTGGACTAGGGAATTTTTCTTGAATAATTGTTATTATATGATTTCTTTATCATTTTTTAGAAGATTGGACAGCATTTTGAGAGGAAGATTTAGCTTCAAATCTATGAGCTGTTTTTCCATCAGCCCACACACAAAATGCAGGAGCTGGCAGTGGCAACCTAAGTTTTGTAAAGTTGGAGAGGTAACCTAAGTTCCTTCTCAGGAGAATCTCCTACTACAGAGGGAGAGGAGACTCTTGTTTTTCTTGCCAGGTGCTGTTGCTGCTCCACCCATCTTAAGAAACTCAAGAAACTCCAAAAATCTCCCAACAAGCTCTTTAGGATTTCCTGTCTGGTGAGTTGTCCCTTCCCTAACTAAAAGGGGAGCTACTCCTCACCATGATAAGAAGAGTAGAGGGATATGTTTTGTGTGGTCAGAAGAGACCTGCTGTCCGTCATTCACAATAAGTAAACTCCTGATTAAAACAGTCTATTCATGCAAAATGATTGACCCACTAGAGGCAGAAATTAAAAAGCTAACTACCTTTTTTCTCAGGCACAGACTTCTATCTGCAATGATAAGGCAGTGAATGCCAGCATACTTCTAACAGATTATGACATAAGAATGAAGCTGACTGCATTTTTGGAAGTGTTGTTATGATTTAGTGTCAACAGCTTATATTCTGCTGTTAAAAATCTCAAGCAAAGCACTTTGTAGTGGCAGATTCCAAGACAGCATCTTTTTGAATGAACTTAATTAAATACAGACATATGCAGTTAAACCTAAACAATGAACATTTGTGAACGCAATGCAGTTCCCAGGTTTGTTTAAGTAAGGACAAATGAGACAAATCACTTCCAGATTTTTTAGTCTGTTTTTGCACTGTAGTGCATTGAAATTCTACTGATACATTCTCTCTGATGTTTCCCTACCTTTGATCTCCACTGGGCTCTTTTTTGAGCACAGTCAACCATCTTTCCACCCACCCCAATAATGAATCTATGATTATATGTTTACAAGATCTGTAATTATTAGAACAGAGTAATTTAATGAGAGTTGGTAAAATGAAGCTCAGGATGACTGAGTAAACTTGAGGTATTTTTGGGGTGCTGTAAGGAAGCTTGTACAGTACCGGCTCTTTAATAATTGTTCTGCAAACAAACAGACTTGGTTCCAGGAATTTTATGGATCTCATAGAATGGTAATGCCTGAAAGGACCATTCTGATCATTTTACCTTGCCTCCTGCGTAACACAAGTCTTAGAATTTCACCCAGTGGTTATTGCATCAGATCTAATACTTTGTGGATGAGCTTGAGCAGGATTTTCCCAGGGTGTCTGTACTACTGGTGCTACATGAGTTTGTTGGAAGCCAAAATACCCTTTTTCTAAAACACCCACAACATTCAGGTTTAAGTGAGCAGTCACTGCATACATTATAATGCAGCAGAAAATGCCTAAGAAGCAAAATACTCTTCTGCTTGCTTTCAGCCATAAGTGAGTTGTTAATGGTGAGTAACACGCACTAACTATGATAGTATAGCAGTTTTATCAAGTGGTGTATTGTATGCTGTGGTTGTGCATGTGGATACTTTATTTTCATCTGGTGCACAGCAGGCTCACTTTGAGCTGGGCCCCTCTTTCAACTTACGCCAAGCTGCAAAACTCCAGTTATTGAGGCAAACTTGTGTTCCATATCACACTGCTAGATTTCCTCTCCTCCAAAAAAAGCCACACACAGCCAGGGCTGCAAAAGCTACAGATGCAGAGAACCCCAGAGATAAAAGGGTTCCCACACTTGAAGTCACTGCATAGGAGGCTTCTCTCTTCACTTGCTGCCCTGCAGAGGGTGCAGCCTGGAGGGCAGGGGAAGAGGGGAAGTGGAATCTTGAATGATGTCTTAGAGAAGTGAGGATGGCAGAATTCACAAATCTCATGATGTTTTCACAGTGGCAGCATTTTGCCTGGGGCTGGAGAGCCATCTAGTGTTGATGAGAGAACCTCTTGGTGCCTAGCAAATTTGGACCTTCTGATTGGTTGCTCAGCCCCAGGATGTGGGAAAGTGGGACAGGGAGCGAATCAGAGCTGATCTGGGTGGAGTGCTCACCTTCCTCTAAACATCAAAAAGATATTTTGGTGGCAGGAAAAAAGAATGATAGTGCTAAAGGGCCCAGCTGCTCAGAGCAGTTCTTCTCCCTCCCTTCCACTCCTGTGAGTGATAGTTACAGGATGCCGCTCTGCTTCTCCCCTTCCTTCCTGCAGCACCCAGCCTGGGAAGGGGCAAATGGGGTGAAGAACCCATGGAGGCACATCCCCGGCCTGGAAGGGAAAGGAGATCCTGCTGCTGTCCTCTGAGCTTAGAGAGTAAGAGTGGAGAATCCTGTAAGGAACAGCAGTGGTGCTCTTGGGATGATCAGATGTGGGGCACGAGAGAATTAGTTGATGGGCAGGGGTTAGGCAGATGATTGGGTAACAATTCTTGGGGGTAGGGGGGTGCAAAATCAATTAATTCCATAAAGTCTGGGAGATTAGGCTGTGACAGTTTGAGGGTTACTGTCTCTCTGATTCCCTAGGCTTCTATGTTCTAGTAATCATCTTTATCTGGGCAGGGACGCTTCTCCATCCAGGCCAGAAAGATAGATTCATGGACTTTTATGCTGGAAGGGGGCATTATGATCATTTAGTCTGACCTCTTGAATGGTGCAGGCCACAGAACCCCACCCATAGTCTCCTTAAATGGATCTTAATTTACTGAAGTCCTCAAATCATGATTTTAAAATTCCAAGTTACAGAGAATTCATCATGCACACTAGTTTAAACGTGCAAAGAACACATTCCCACAGTGCAGAAGATACTGACCCCACCCCCAAGGGTCTTGGCCATTGCGACCCGGCAGAAAATTCTTTCCCAACCCCGAATGTGGTGATCAGTTAGACCTTGAGTACATAGACAAACTCACCACACAGATACCTGAGAGAGAATTCTTACTAGTAGCTCAGAGTCCTTCCCATCTTCTGTTCTATCTCTGGCCTCTGGGGATTTTTGCCATTGCCAGTTGCAGATTGGTTACATGACATTCTAGGTGGTTTCATCATACTGTCGTCTCCATAAACTTATCAAGCTGTGTCTTAAAGCCAGTCCATGTTTTTTTTTTTTTGTTTTGTTTTTTTGGTTTTTCGGGTTTTTTTTGCCCCCACTGCCCATCTTGAAATGCTGTTCCAGCACTTCAGGTCTTTGATGATTAGAAACCTTTGCCTAATTTTGAGTCTAAACTTGTTGATAGCCAGCGTATAGTCACTTGTTCCTATATTTGCACTGATGCTTACCATAATTAACTACCTCTATTTCCCTGGAATTTATCCCTCTGTTGTAGTTAGAAAGAGCAATCATCTCCCACCTCAGTGTTCAGTTTGAAGAAAGCTTGATAGAGATCTTGAAGATGTCTGTCTCTTTCTGAGACCTGGAATGCTCCACACAAGAGATCTACTTTCTGGACACTACAGTATGAATTAGGGATGGGCATGTCAACACCACTGTGTACAAAAAAACCTACTGATCGGTATAGTTATCTACGTCCCTCAAGCTTCCATCCTAAGTACACCACACGATCCATTGTCTACAGCCAAGTCCTAAGATATAACCGCATTTGCTCTGATCCCTCAGACAGAGACAAACATCTTCCTGATCTCTATCAAGCTTTCTTAAAACTATAGTACCCACCTGGGGAAGTAAAGAAAGAGATTGACAGAGCCCGACAGGTACCCTACAGTCAACTGCTACAGGAAAGGCCCAAAAAAGAAAACAATAGAACATCACTGGGCACCACGTACAATCCTCAAGTCAGACCTCTACAACAGATCATTAAGGACCTCCAGCCTATTTAAAAGATGACTCCTCACTCTCTCTAGTCTTAGGAGACAGACCTTTCCTCTCCTATAGACAACCCCCGAACCTTAAACAGATATTCACCAGCAACTACAGACCTAATGACAGAAACCTTGAAGCAGGCACACACCCCTGCAACAAACCACGCTGCCAACTTTGCCCACATATCTGCACAAAAGACACCATCAGAGGGCCTAATCAAGCCAGGTACTCCACCAAAGGGTCATTCACCTGCTCATCCACTAATGCGCCTGTGCCTTGTACACTGGACAAACAGGACAGTCCCTACACAGAAGAATAAATGGGCACAACACTGACATCAGAAATCTCCCTCTCCACCCCCCCTCCCAAAAAACCAGTTACTGAGCACTTCCACCTTCCTAATCACTCCTAACCCTAACCGTAACCCACAAGAAAATCAATGACACATCAAGACTTCAACGAGAAACAGCCAAAATCAAACTAATATGCAGATTAGCTTGTGTGAAAGCGGGACTGAATCGTGACTGCGGATTCTTTTCCCATTATAACAGGTATTTTGACTTCACCCTCCCTCTATGTGCTGTTTCCCAGAGTTTGAATCTTTACAAAAGCTCTGATTTGCTTTTGCAGTATGACCTGACCCCATGTCTTACACTCCCCTGTATTTATTTTCATCCCATTCTGTAAGTCCACCCTCTTCAAAGCATTTAGTGAAGCAGGATTTTCTCCCACGGAAGCTCATGCGATAAATAAATCTGTTAGTCTTTAGGTGCCACAAGACTCCTTGTTTTTTTTTCTTTACGAGACTAACACAGCTGCCCTTTTGGAACTCTTTGGCACTGAAGAAGAAAGCATACTTCTTTTGGAATTGCACTTTTTTTTTTCCACCAGGGGCTGCTGTGATGCCAGAAGGGAGGGCAGCCCCCTGCAGATTTAGAGGAGAGACATGCCCTTATATTCGCACACCTAATGAGGTGTGGCCAAACTTATGGAACTCAAGAGCCACACAAGTTGATTATTAAGCCTTCAACAGCCACACTGAGGCATATAGCCATATCCTTTTACATACTAAATTGATTTGCTGACGTTCTACCATGAGCCACACTTTTTTATTCAAGAGCCATGTGCGGTTTCTGAGCCACAGTTTAGCCACGCCTGCTCTATACCTTCTCCTCCATGGCACTTGTTTTTGTTTTTTTTTTTCTTCAAGAGGTACGTAAGAAAACTTTTGATTCCTACAGGCTGCTTTAAAAAAAAACAAAAAACACAATCATTGACTCTGTGTTTCTTTGTAGAGTGCCATGTGCTCTCATGGTGTTTAGAACTAATATACAATAATAACGTATAAAAGCATCAGCTTTTGCCTTACTCATTTTGGAGTTGCATACATTTGGATTGTTACGTTTACTTGCTACTGGGTAGTCAAAAGAGAGAGAGTTTCAGTTAGTTAGTTTAGTCCTTAAGTTTAACAATAAGGTTATTTTTTTATACCTGTTTGGCAAGTTGATACTGGATGTAATAGCTGTGTAAATACCCTATTGACCCCTTCCCCTCTTTTTTGTTTTCTGCAACCTTTGCACTACAGTGCGTGGGGATTTAGCTGTGTGATTCCTTGGGTAAATTGTCATGCACTGCTTTAAAAATATACTTGCTCATGTTTCTATATTGATGGGCCCACATTTGGAATTTGTCTGTCTTGTGATATTTAATAAAATAATGTCAGGCAGTTGATGCCTATGGTAAACATCTAAATATAGAGGCAGAAATAACCTGTGTGTGTGTGAGAGAGAGAGAAAGAGTGCAATGCTAGAAGATATTGTTCCTTCTACAGAATTCTATATAACGGTTTAAAAAAAAAAAGAAAAACAAAACAAACTACAAAAAGCCCCTAACCCCCCTCAAAGTATTCCATCAGCTACTTTCTATTAAATTCTATATGTTTGTAGAGAAATACATAGAAAGAGATAGATATAGATCAGCTCCTCCCCCCCCACGATGCAGTTAGGTCCAGATTCTGTAGAACCTTTTCTCAATAAGGGTTGTGAGCTTGTATCCTAAATTGTGTGGCTTCTGTGAACTCTTAGTGGATACCAGAAAATTAGTTATTAACTTCTTTTTCAATTATTTCACGCTGATCTAGTTCTTTCCAGTTTAGGAGCTCAATATGTTACACCAGTGTATTAATTCAATTTTTAAAAGTTAAGGGTATACAATATTATTATTCTTTAGATAGGACCCCTGAGGCACAAAATGGATAAGAACTTCACCCAGGGTGACAGAATAAGTGACACGACTAATATAGACCTTTGAAATGCTGACCCTCTAAGCACTCTGTTCTACCTGTAGAACAGTCTTTTCTCTTTCTTTTTCTTTCTTTCTTTCTTTTCACAGTCCACAGGGCTGAGCCCAGCCAACCCCCCAGCAGCTGTGAATGCAGCAATTAAATTCAGTACAAGACTTGGGGAAGAAGCTTTCCTCCTTGAAGCCAGGTGCTTGAATTAAGCGCTGTTAAGTACAGGTGTCTTCCTATCTTCCCCAAACCCCAGATGATGCAGCAGTATGGGCTGAATGCTCTGTGATTAGGAATTCCCAAGCTGCTACCAAACTGTAGCCAACACAGAGAATCCTGAGCCTTCACCTACTAAGCAGTAAACACATAGATAATTTCAATCCCTTTCACTTTTCACAAATCACAGACCATGTCCTCAACCTAGAATCCAATTTACTAGTCTTGGCTGGTCCATTGCCTCCTTGGATTCTAGGTGTACATTATGAAATAATGGTTGGGCACCAGTGTGTAATCTAAAATATTCTGTTGAGTTTTTTTATGCAGCCAAAGCTCTTCTTGAATACAGCATTGTAGCAAATTAAAAATTTTGTTTGATACCTTATCAGTATCAGCCCTCAATATCTTGTACAATCATCAGTGTAACAGTTGATGTACAATAAAACACCATGTTCCAAAGGGGCAGCTGTGTTAGTCTAATTCAGCAAAACAAGCAAGGAGTCCTGTGGCACTTCAAGACTAACAGGTTTATTTATCGCATGAGCTTTTGTGGGAAAAAAATCCCACTTCATCAGATACTTTGAAGATGGGGGAACTTATAGAATGGGATGAAAATAAATGCAGGGGAGTGTAAGTTATTTTTTTCTCAAACATATACAAGTGGCATTTTATCTGGTTTTGGTTGAAATTATATAATTCTTCATATCAATTACTTTTTATTCTCTTTGAATCCAGTATTCCTTTTGAATTGTGTGCTTTGTTGGAACCATAGTGCTTATTCCTTCAGTAAAATGCATGATCATTTTCCATTCTGATGATCATGGCATCCTGTTAATCAAAGTCACTCTTGTCCAGCACATCATCTTTGTGAAGGACACAGGTTCAGCAGCTTTTTTGTTAATGTTCACATGCTTCTGACACTTACATAAGTCTGTACAGAAAAGCCTAGAAGCCAAACAAGAACACCTTCCTATTTGGCATGTCACATGCTTTCAAGCACAATGCTCTACTTACATTTTCTCTGGTGCTGGACTTCTTGTTATAGAGGCGATGGAAAGCTCCTTTAGTTTTCAAAATGCCATTAACAAACAAAAGGTGAAGAAGCAATTGTCCTTTTAACATGAGTGTTTTATTGTAGCAGCTTGGTAATTTGCCCATTTGCAGTGTGGGTGCGTAAACAGGTTCTGAATGATCTCTCACTTGACATGTAATGATGAACAGGGAGAAAAGACTTCAGAACCAGACCATATTTCCATGAACACATGTACTCTGCTTAGGTATTCATTAGACAGAGCTGTGTTGCCAAGTGGTCAGTTTGGGCTGGTGTGGGTTGTATAGGGCATTGATATTGAATCTGGTGGTGTCATGGGATCCACTTACCACTCATGGTTCCTCCTTCTGCCCATCCCAGGGATTGGCTCTAGCAGGCATTGTACCATCCTGAGGCAGGGTCTTCAATCATCTTGTCTCACCCTCTGCAGCCCCTTCATCCCAGGATCCACAGCTTCCTCTGCATGCCAGGTTACCATACTTCTTTTTTCTCCCCTTTCTTCCGTGGTATCAGTCCTCCTTAGCAAATGGATCAAGTCATTCTTCCTGCTCATTACTCTACTCTGCTCATGACACTCCTTCAGTGACTGAGAGGGGGACCTGGGCTCATTTTCCATTTGGGTTCTGGCTCAGGGGGCTCTCATCATCATCAGAGATTTCACCTATTTCATACCTTATTCCTCTTTCCCCTTAGTATTGCTTACCTTTCTGGACTAGCCAAGCCACACTCCTCCTTTGCAGGGGGTATGTCCACACAGGCTTCTTATTTTGGAACAACAGAGGTTGTTTCGAAATAAGAAGTGGCATGTCCACACGATGCACTGTTATTTCAACACAATGGGACCCGTTGTGTTGAAATAATGGCCGTTATTTCAAAACCGTTAAACCTTGCATCTAATTGAAATAGTCGTTGTTTTGAAATGGTTGTTTCGAAACAATGGCGTTCGGACACATCATTTCAAAACAACACATTGTTTCGAAACAACATGTCAGAACAGCCTTGTTTCGAAATAACCATTTCGAAACAATGGCTATTTCGAAAGCAGGCTTTCCCTTAATTTGAATTAACAAACTGTTAATTCGAATTAACTTATTTCAAAATAAGGACTTTATTTCAAAATAACTCATTTTGAAATGGGTTATTTCAAAATAATGATGTATGTGTGGATATAGCCAGGGAGTAACTCTAAGCCACTTGTCTAGTCTGAGTCACCTCTCTCTTCTCCCAGGAGGTGAATGAGGACTCTTTCATTCCAGCTACTTTTATTGCCAGCTTCCTGGTTTATATAGGCTTTGACTCTTCCTGCCTAGGTGAGCCTTTTGCACTTAAATCCCTGCTCTATTTCCTTCTTCGGATGCAGACCTGGCTCAATAACTCTACATAATTTATAAATTGCAGACTGTGTCCTCCCTGATCCATGGGACACATAGTAAATCTTTTAAAGCAGTGTCTAGTTGTGGGGAGGAACCCAAATCCTAAACTCGAGAGCTGGTGGAAATTTCTTAGCTGGTTTTCTGAGTTGTGGGGTCGTCTTTATATTTGTTTTTTTGGTTTTTTGTTTTTCTTTTGTGAAAACTGACATTTTCACTGGCCCTCAATATTTTTATATTTTTTTCAGGAATTGTGATGAAATCCTAAGCACCTATGAAGAAAAATATTGGCAAATACTAAATAATTATTTCTCTATGACCTCCACAATACACACTCTTTGGAGGGGATTTGTCTCAGTTTTGTTGTATTAGAATCTTTGACAGTGGTAAATTAGAGCATAGCCCTGTGGACCCCCGTATCATCACATATTTAGAATTGGTTGAAAAATAGGTCAACTAACCCACAGATACTTCAAAATTCTGAAGGTATCTTAATCAGGGTTTCAAATTGATTTGTTTTTTCTTAAATTTTTCTGTGACATATTTTAGCTAAATTTATATCAACATCTTTTTTGAAAGATATATTGTCAAACGAAAAATTTAAAACAATTTTCACAAATACTTCACTGAAATGTTGAAATATTTGAAAGCAATATATTTGATTTTTTTTTTTACAGGAAAAATTGCTCTCATGTAAACAAACCTTCTGAATTTTTTCATCTTTGTAAAGAAAACTTTATTTCCCATATCTTACCTCGCAATACCAACAGCTTTTCGAATGAAAATATTTTAAATGGTATGCCATACCATTCTAAAAATTGAAGCAGGTTTCTTTAAAATTTTAATATGTATTACTATTACAACGTCTCTGAAATTTGTGTAAACAGATTTAACATTACAATATGCCATGACACCCATGTAAAGCTAAAAAATATTTATATTTTTTTACTTCTAAGTTTACATCACAAATACATAATCTCTTCCAGACTCAGCTCTAGTCTTCCTGTGCTATAAAACCATAATGTGAAAAAGGATAACATATCACAGCTTCCATTTAAATTAACTCTATCTCCTCAATAATTAAAGGGTGTCTGTTTTAAAAAGATTTTTAACCTGCAGTCTCAAAGGCCCGGTCTATGCTGCCTGCCATTTTTGGCACCAGCCAAAAAGAAATATGCGAGTTTCTTAAAATAACTTGCATATCTCAGTTCAACTGTCCTACACCCAGCATGTCCACTGTGCTGAGTTGAAGGGAGGGGGAGTCCCTTCAGCTCAGAACTACTCCAGTTGCAAGGGTGGACTTAATAGATCAACTCCCTGATTGACTGAGTGGGTCTTCACAGACCCAGTCAGTAAATCAGAAAGCTCATAGAATCATAGAAACTGGAAGAGACCATGAGAGGTTGCCAAATCCAGTCCCCTGCACTCATGGCAGGACAAAGTACCCCCTTAAACCATCCCTGACAAGTGCTTATCTAACTTGCTCTTACAAACTTCAGATGATGGAGATTCTACAACCTGCCTAGGCAACGTATTCCAGTGGTTAATCACCTGGACAGTTAGGAATTTTTCTCTAATGTCCAACATAAACCTCCCTTGATGTAATTTAAGCCCATTGCTTCTTGTCCTATCATTGGCAGTTAAGGAGAATAATTTTTCTCCCTCCTCATTGTAAAAACCTTTTAAGTACTTGAAAATTGTTATCATGTTCCCTCTCACTCTCCTCTTTTCCAGACTAAACACACCTAGCTCTTTCAATCTTTCCTCATAAGTCAAATGTTCCAGTCTTTTAATCATTTGTGGTATTCTTCTCTGGTGGACTTTCTCTGATTTGTCACATTTTTCCTGAAATCAGGTGCCTAGAACTGGATACTACACTCCATTTGAGGCCTAATCAGAGCCAAGTAGAGCAGAAGAATTACTTCTCATGTGTTTCTTACAATACTTCTTTTAACACAGTGCAGAATGGTATTTGCTTTATTTATTTATTTATTTTATTTATTTATTTTTGCAACAGTGTTACACTGTTGACTTATATTTAGCTTGTGGTCCACTATGACACCTATATCCCTTTCTGCAGTACTCCTTACTTGGCAGTCATTTCCCATTTTGAATCTATACAATGGATTATTCTGTCCTAAGTGGAGTACTTTGCACTTGTCTTTATTGAATTTAATTCTGCTTACCTCAGACTGTTTCACCAATTTGTTCAAATCAATTTGAGTTGTGATCTTGTCCTCCAAAGCATGTGCATGCCTCCAAGCTTGGTATCACTGGCAAGCTTTATAAGTGTACTATCTAGGCCATCATCTAAATCATTGATGAAAATATTGAACAGATCTCGACCTAGAACTGATTGCTGCTGTACCCTGCTTATTTTACCCTTCTAGCAAGACTGTTAACCATTGCTAACTGCTCTCTCGGTGTAGTTATCCAATCAGTTTTTCATCCATCTTGTAGTAGCTCCAATCAGGTTGTACTTCCCTAATTTGTTAAAGAGAAGATCAGTCATGTGCTGGTAATTTTGCCACCATCAGTGGAGATCACCATTAAGTTTGCATTTGTAATCTTTTGAAGACAGTTAAATACAGGTACTAATAACTAAATGATTTTTCCTGTAAATGAGATTGTCTTAGATACCTGAATGCAGTCATTTTTGCTCCCTATTAATGATGCTCATAATTTTGTATGTCCAAGTGATATACGGCTAGAACATTTGAAGACATCTAAAAAATGCTGTTTTTCCCCCCAAAGATTTTTTTTTACAGTGAGTATTAGTGTATTCAGGCTTATTTTCAAAACTATGAAACAATGCCATATATAAATAATATTTAAAACAAACTGATTTATAGTATACCTGAAAAGCTCTTCTGTGTTCATGTGAAATCAGCAGATGTATCATAGAACTATTCCATTGACAGGATTTTTTTTTTTATTAGCAGGAGTTTATACAATGCCAACTCCCACTGATTTTATTTCTCTTTGTTGTCTTTGGAACTATTATATAGAAACATAAAATACATCATGTTTATTGTTTAATATAATTGTTTAATATATTTTTTAATACCTCTTGTGAGGGTTTTTGGTCAATTGAAACATCTTTTGCTGAGTGACTGCACAAGGAAAACATTGGTCCTACAAAATCAGTAACTAAGGTATATATATAATTCACCATGGCAAAATGACATAATATTTGTTAATTATTCTTTTAATTCTGGGGACACTACATGTTAGTTTATAAATTTTAAGGTGACTAAAATTGAGACTTTAATTATAGCACTGTCATCCACAAGTTTCTTTCTTCATGTAACAGAAGACATGCTGAGATGTATATTATGTGCAGCAATGCAATATTAATCTCCCATGGGAAGGAAGAAAAATTTCAGGGTTTCAAGTTTCATAATGTCTTATCTGGTGGCTGATTTGAAGTTTGAGGCAAACGTTTTTTTCAGGATCGCATACACCAGCTTTTCTCACACATCCTCCATCATTTTATCTTTCAGGCAGGAGGTATAAAAAGATCTCCTATGACAGTGGTAGCTTCTACAGTACAAACACAAACAGTAACTACCAATGTATGTTCATGTTGCCATAAATAAAACCAATGTTTAATTAAAAATGGATTGAGCTACCAGTAAGCCATTGGCGGGGGGGAGGTAGGCCCCTGTGGTATAAACTAATTTCATTCTGCACAGTCCTTTCCGCTGTATCTAATGACTTCAGATATGATGAAGTAATTTGAAAACTAAATCAACATGTTTCTTCATCTTTTATAGCAAGTAATAATATTTTTCTGCAAATTATCACACTGTAAACAGTGACAACAACAAAACTACACTCAATAATGTGCTTTCATTGCTGACTGTCCATTGCAATATTTTTTAAAAGCTTATAGTCTCAAGACTTCAGGTGCCATAAAAAAGATGGAATTGATTCCACAGACACCAATCAACATCATAATCACCACACCACTGTCTGGAACTGCATCACACTTATGTTTTACAAACTCCACTGCCATTCTTTTCAGAACAGAATTTGATTCAGGGATTTGCTAAGAAGTTGAGTTCCAAAGTTCCTTTGAAATTTAATGGGACTTAGGTGCCTAAATTCCTTATGCGCCTTTGAAAATCCAGGCATGAAGTACTAGAGTTTAATTTAGAAAACACTGAATATATATAAAGACTTAGCTATGTCAGGCCTACTTCTCCACAACTGTGAAAGAAAATTATGCTCCACAAAACTATACAGCTGAAAGGGCCATGTGCAAGACTATTGGGCAGAGCAATATGTAGTCCATTCTTGTCTCCTGCCAAAGAGAGAGGTGAGGCATGCTTGTTCAATAAACCTGTCTTTAGATACAACATCAACAACCAACATCAATACATATATAAGCTATTTTTTTAAAGAGAAATATAGACATGTACATTCCACCTTGCTATTCTGAGAACCAGCGTGAGGGGGGGCGATCATTTCTGAACTTCCAGCTTCCACACAATTTTGTTTCTCACCAAGATACCAAGTTAATTGGAGTCTCAGACATACTCTCAATAGATTAGATGGATATTTTGACAGTCTAAGATATTTAGACATTTCACTAAGCCTGGAAGAGCCCCATCAGATCAATAAATCTGGTAAAATATGCAGAATTTCTACTGATACACCAGGGTGGGAATGATTTGTGTAAGTGATTTGTGTTTAGCCTCCAAACAAAGCTTCTAAGTATGGTCCCTTGTTCCACCCCAGAAACTTTTCAGGGCTTCCTTCTCACATCGTACCCCTGCTCCCTGTGTAGAGGAGGAAGACAGACAGATACTGGCATGTGTAAAATATTTTGTTTTTTGGTTTTTTTTTTCATAAGTAATATACTATATTGTAAGAGGTAAAGAGTGATCATAACATACATCATCCTGAAGAGTAATAATATTGATTTAAGGAAATATTAGAATCATAGTCTGATGCATGTATTTATGCCCATCCTGGCTGGTAAAACCCAGTGAAGAATACTTTTATTAGTAATGAAATAATTAGTCAGTGTTCTTTCAGAGAAGCACACCTACCAAACTCTGAAAAGCACAATAGTTCAGTCAGTTTTCAAGAAGTTAGTGCTCAGCCGTGAAGACTTCTCCAGCTACTGTCCTGTCTCCAGTCTTTCATTCTTGGGCAAAATAATTGAGAAAGCAGTAACCATTGATCTTCAACAACATGAACATCAGCCAACACGGTGGATTAGATGCCCCACACCAGGGTTCAGATGAGGACACACCAAACTTCTCATGAGTGTGGCTGCAGGCAAGATCTGTATGCTTATACAGCTGGACCACTCTGCATCCCTGAACACAAGGTACTGCTAACCCATCTAAATGACATAATAGGAGTAGAAGTCAAGCTTCACAGTGGTTAGTCATTTCCCTGCAGCAAGCCTCAGAGTGGCGATTGCCAGCTCTTGCTCATCGTTGAAGAACCCTTGCTAGCACACTCCCAAGGGTATCTGTATTATCCTATCCTCTCTTCAATATCTAAGCGGGATCACTGGGAGAAACTGTCACACCATGATCTCAGCTGAGAAAAGTATGCTGATAACACTCAGCTATATAGGTCATTCTCTATTGATGAAGTCACTGTTACTGCTGGAATGTCAGAATCTGTAAATGAGATTAACACCTACATGAAAGTAGCTGGTTCAAGTGAACTGAATCCAGGTAAGATCAAAGTTAAGCTGACTGGAAATAGGACTCCTTTCAAGAGCCAGCTAGGATATTGTCTCCAGTTGCTACCAAAAATATGCAGACCCCATTCGTCAAAGTGGTATGGGTCTCAAGGTCCTGTTTAACTGCTTGTTTACTTCCAGCCTCCTGGATGAAGAACTGGCCACATCCATACATTTGTCATCTTTAGTCTTGATTGCTATAATTCAATATATCTGAAACTTAATGCAAAGAAAATACAAAAGTTCTAACTGGTAAGGAATATAGCTGTGCACCATCTCCATTGGTGGGAATGTTGTGAGCCTGTTAGATCTGTGCTCCAGTCTCTCTGCTGGTTCCTAGTCAGATTCTGATGGCAGTTTAAAGCAATTATTTCAAAGAATTTAATATATCACACCTTAGTTACAAATTATGAAAACATATCTCAATCTCTAAATTGCTGTGTTAGTTGCACTCCTCTGGAAAAATGCAAATCAGCTGGGGACTTTGCTCTTACCACTGATTTCACTTGGAAGGTGGTCAGATGCTATTGTGATTAGTGACAGAATAAAACTGTAATACAGATTAATATGCTATCCTTATGTTTATCTACTCCTCAAAATTTTCTCTTACCTCATACATTTCCAACATGATTCCTTTAAGAAAACACATATTTCTGTTTAATACAGGAAACTTTAAGATTCAATTAAAAATAGTATTTTGATAGAAAGTGAATGAAAAGTGTCATGAATGGTGCCAAAGAAAAAATTTATTTTTCTGACTGTTTCAAAGGTCTCCATTGATTATTGCCATATGTTAACTAGGTTACACAAAGTATCGACTTAGGTCTTTTCATTGTATACTTTACTTGCGTTGTTGTTTTTGCATCATTTTCTTTCAAAATAATTTTGTTGCTGCAGCTACAGCCATATAATGAAAAAGCAATGTCAATTAAAGAAATATTCAGAGAACAGAATTTCAGAAATGATTAAGAGAAACACTGATAGTAGTGATGATTAAAATGACAAGTAGTTGGCAAGTAAATATGATTTTTCCATATATTTAATGACAGAGCAATATTCTTTATATAAGTAATGTTTTGTCTGTTTTAATACTTATAAGTGTTTCTCAGTGCTCAGTTCAGTGCTGTCTCTTTTTAAATAATATGCTGAAAGTGATGCGTGTAAGGCATAAATGCTGTGGTGTTATATGCAATGGTTATATTAATATGATACACAAGATGTTAAGATCCACAAAAGATCATGCAATAAATAAGTTTGTTAGTCTTTATAAGTGCCACCAGACTTCTTGTTTGTTTCACTATTCTGAGGATTCCCAGAAGTGGCCATCTTTGCACCTCAGATATCTTTAAAATATTGTTCTTCCAGTAGAATCTAAATGGCAACTTTTTCTGATACTCTTTTGAAAGATCTTGGTAACTAATGTAGACATACTTTAATTGTTTGAATTCATAAAATTAAAGTTATGTACTCATCTGTTGAAAATCTAATGAAAACTGCCTGATAAGAACATTTTTTGTGTAGTGCCTTATTTATGCACTGCCTTGCTGATTGCATTTCAAGAGTGTGCTTCCTTGCACTGATGACATTCAGTTTTCTAATTTGCTTTTAATAAGGCAATCCTTTTTTGAGATTTATTTCCTTAAGATAATGAAGTAGGATTACTGAGGAATTAACAGCAATACTATTAACATTTTTTTTCTTTAGTATTGCCTTATGCTTTCAGTTTGAAAGTAAGTTGAGATTTATTTTTTCTAGGGTAGTGCAACATGAAAGAGCTGAAGACAAAAAAGACATCGGAGATATTAATTCTTTAGTGAAATTAAGACACCTGTGTGTTTGAGGTATGTTTATTGCTTACATTATTTTTTCACTTTCTTGTTATGTTTTAGAATAGTTATAACTGTTTGTGAACACTTGTCCTTTATCATACTTTCTAAACACATAAGTTGTTTCACTTTAGGGGAAGACCAGAAGTACTGGGTATTATGTATTTATTAATTCTATTTTTCCTGTTTTATCTGTGTACACTAGAAGTGCAAGTGAATGGTCAGTGTATGCTACTTGTATCCAAACAAAAGATATACAAGTAATATTAGTGCTACTACATTGTTTCTAAACTTCCCTGTGCCTGTTGATGCAATAAGAATTCTTAAATAGGATGGTACTTAAATATTCTTATGGAAATCATGGATACTTTCCAGACAGTGTTGCAAGAGTATCTGAAGGCTATTAAAGCTGTCTCTACAGTTCATTTTTGTAAGAGTGGATACAAGTGAAGCCTCTACCAGTTCAGTGTGCAGAAATCACATAGTTTGTAAATAAATTCCCTGTAGTTTGATAGCAGTTCAGCAGGTAGACAACAAAGGCAATTACTAGGCCAAGAGAGGCTATATGGAGAAAAACCAGGGCCTACTCTGAATCGATTAAAAATAGTATGGTTACCCTGTCTCCCAGGGTTACAGAAGTAGTTCCGATTTCAGTGGGTTTGATTCAGCTGATGAAAATGGCACCTAAGAAGTTTATAGTGAGGCTACATCCATCCGTTATAATAACATTCTCAGTTATTATTTAGGAACACTGAGTTTTTCCAAATAGCAATTTTCAGGCTGCAGCAAGTGTTATTTCTTCCATCTACACTTGGCTAGGAAGTTGCTATCTTTTTATTACTGGTATAAGCATATGGCACCTGTGCTTCCTGCTTATTTCTCTCTACAATTCTAGGTGTTAGTTTTAACCTCTCAAAGCTCTTCATGATTTCAGTCCTGGCTACCTTAAAAATACCCTCTTCCCTCATGTTCTTTCCCAAAAGTTGAAATTGGCTGGTGCGGGGGGTTGGTAGTAGGGTATTTTTGAGGAAGCTTTGCCATATGTAGACCTCATGACCTCTTACACTGGTCTGTGTAGTCCTGCCCAAGACTTTTGACTGGCAGGTGCTACCTTTTGGAAAAAAGCCTTTCCTTGAGATTGGTTGGTTGGACTAGTTTGGCAGTGTTTTGGAGGTAATAAGAGTTTTGTTGAGTCCTTTAAACTGAGTTCTGTACAGTAGTCACTAATCGACATCGGGTCAGTTTCATGGCTTATTTTTAATATGACTATAAAAGAAAGTTTTGTAGATGCATGGGACAATAAACATTACACATCCAGGCAAATAAATCAATAATAATAAATCAAAATAATCTATTATTTTATAACATAATCTGGATTTTAGGCTGTGTCCACACCAGAGTTTTATTTCGAAACAACACCCATTGTTTTGAAATAAATCTTGACAGGTCCAGATGATATTTCCTCATTCGAAATAAGGAGCTCCCTTATTTCAAAATAAGGAAAATAATTTTGATAAAATAAAACCTAGTTTTGTACCGAAATGAGGGTTGTATGGAAATTGTGGTTTCGAAATAACCCAGTCTAGCTGTGTTATATCGATATGGAACACATCGATATAACACTGGACCTTCCTCCCAGGGTGCCATGCACCCTGAGAGGAAGTCCCATCCCCCCTCAGCACCCTGGCCAGGGAGCTGATCAACACCCTGGCCACGGTGCTGAGGGGAGGTGCAGGGAGACGGCAGGCATCTGAGCTGGCTTTGCCCATGGCTCCCCCTTTCCGGGGGCAGAGGGGTGGGTGCCCCAGCCCACTTAACCCCCCCCCAACCTCCAGCAAGGAGAAGCAGCGCATGAAGCCGGCTCCGGCACCTGCTGCCCCCCCTTCCCTTAGCCAGGGGAAATAGCAGGCGAAGCCAGCTGCTCCCCCTTTCCTGGCACAGGGGGGTGGCGGGTGCCCCAGCTGGCTTGGCTGGCTGCTACTCTGGGTAGTGGGGTGGTGGGGGCGCTCTGCTTCCCCAGCCTCTGGCCGCCTGGAAGCAGCCAAGGAAGATGCTTGCCAGGGGGCTCCTGGCCACTTGTGAGTGGCGGGAGGGGGGCTGCACAGTTCCTCCAGCCCCTCGCAGGCTCTGTAGCCTGTGGTCAATTTCACAAACGCGCCTTGCTGGGGCAGGGGCCAGAGCCGGCACCCGCAGCAACCGGGCCCAGGCGGCATGTGCCCTGCCTGGGCAGAGGTGGAGCCCCCAGCCCCACATGCACCCTGCCCAGGCAGGGGGGCAGAGCCCACGCCCCGGCCCCTGCCTCAGCGGCAGCTGCCCAGCTCCAGAGGTATGGGTGCCCCACAGTCCCTCCCCTGCTGCTGCAAGAGCAGCGGGGGAGTCAGGGCAGGGGGATTCCTGCCCTGGGGGCAGCTTTCCCCTGCCTGGCTCTCCAGGGGAGAGCCAGGCAGGAGATTGGTTGCCAACATGGCCCTGCCAGGGGGCCATGTTGCCACACCCCTCATGCTGCTGTTCTCCTGAAGCGAAATAGCATGTCCACATGCATGGCATGCTATTTCACTTTCAGGGGTTCCCTTATTTCGAATTAATTTTTTTTATTTCATTTTGAAATAAGGATTTTATTTCAGAATAACTTATTTCAAAATAACTAGCTATGTGTGGACATAGCCTTAGAAGCCTTATTGATTGCTCTAGCATTTATAACCACAGACACTTAACTTTCAATAACCTGTCTGTCTTCTTGGAGGAACCAGAATTTTAAAGCATTATTTTCATAGTATAAGTGACCAGAGAGAGACAAGAGCATAGAAATAGATGTCTCACATTTTCACAATTTTCTGTCAGTTGTCATATCCAAAATTTCTGTGGGTTTGTTAACAAAGGAACTAACGTCATTACTGAACCTTCAACAACCAGTCAAGCATTTACAGGTGACTTATTAGAAGAATGCTTCAGAACATGTCTGTTCCCTGATCCATTCAGACAATCTCTGTTATTCCCATTGTGCTAAATGCGTGTACCCTTATTTGTCTCATAGATAGCATTTCCCTTTTTGTATTCTTATTATTGAAACTGATACTATGACTATTAAATTTATATTGCTTTTAGGAATATAATAAGGGGATATTGTTATTTCAGCTATTAGAAGATTTTTTCAAGTCTCCTTTCCTTGGTGTAATGAAGCAGGACTGCACCTAAATTATTAAACTGTGTCTGATGCAAAAACTCAGTATTGCTGATTTTATGTATTTGCAGATACTTTGCCCCCTCTTCTTTTCCGTGTTTCTTTTCTGGCTTTTATTAGTGCAAATTACTTAATGGTTTTAAAAACTAAATGGGTATTTATAGATTTAAAAAATTGCATTCACCTGTTTTGTTTAACTTAATTGTAGAATGCAATGCTGCATTTCCTTCCCCTTATGTTGTCATTTAATACTGATGAACCAGTTGTCCTTCAGTTAATTCATAAAATCCTAGAAACTCGAAGGCACTATGAGAGGTCATCAAGTCCAGTCCCTTGCACTCGTGACAGGACCAAGTACCATCTTAAGCCATCCCTGACGGATATTTGTCTAACGTGCTTTTAAAAACTTCCAATGATGGAAATTCCACAACCTCCCAAGGCAGTTTATTCCAGTGGTTAATCACCCTGACAGTTAGGATACTTTTTTTTTTTTTCATATTGTCCAACCTAAACCTCCCTTCCTGTAATTTAAGCCCATTGGCTCCTGTCCTGTTTTTGGCAGTTAAGGAGAACAATTTTTCTCCTCTTCCTCCTAACAGCCTCTTAGGTACTTAAAAACTGTTATCATGTCCCCTCTCTTAGTCAGCTCTTTTCCAGATTAAACAAAGCCAGGTCTCTCAATCTTCCATCATAAATCAAGTGTTCCAGACCTTTAATCATTCTTGTCTTGTCTTCTCTGGGCTTTCTCCAGTTTGTCCAAATCACTCTTGAAATTTGGGATGCAGAACTGGACACACTACTCTAGCTGAGGCCTAATGAGCATGAAGTAGAGTGGAAGAATTACTTCTAGTGTCTCTAGGTGGCACCAAAATGGTGGTTCCCTTTAATAAGTAGATGTTGCTGACTTCTACTACACCCTTGACCATGGAGAGAATCACCGCTCTTTCCAAGAATAAGAGCATTACTGGGACTCTATTCCTCTGGAGTAGCACTCACAGAACAGAGAGCAACTTTACAACTTGAATCTGGGCCTTTCTCATCTATCTTTGCTTTGGGACTCCATGCTGGACTTCTCAAAAGGGATTTGACATAATTATCAGAGGATACCCTTCTGGGTTAATCCATCAGTGGTTCCCATGACTCTGTGGGCCTTCTCTTTCTCAGGGTCAAACAACAGTATCTTAAAATAAATAAATAAATAAATAACTAGAAAGCCTTTCAATATCCTGAAAATGATTTGATAGATTTTTAAGGGAATAAAAAGAAGTGCCATCTAATGAAACTTGGTAAAGCTTTTGAAACAGTTCTTGATTCTAATGCATCTAAATGATCATTCAAATATTGATTTCTGAGGCCCCGGTGCCAACTGGTACTTCCATGTGTATCTGTGCTTTCTGTATTTTATATTTAGTTTTTACTCAGTAAGTGCTTTTTGTTTTGGTTTGGTTTTGACAAGCTAGGCTTTAAAAACCTCTAAGGACGGAGATTCCACCACTTGCACATCCCTAAGTAGCCCATTCCATTGTTTTACCACCCTCCTAGTTTTTCCTAACCTCAATTAACACCTTCCCCACTGCACCTATATCTCACTTACTGATAGTCATCAGCTTCATCCTTTTTGCAACCCCCAGCCAGTTATCTGAAGGCTGCTTTCAAATCCCATTCAATCTTATCTTCTGCAGATTAAATAAAACCACATGCCTCAGCTTCTCCTTGTAAGTTATGTACTGCAGTCCTCTAATTATTTCTGTTGCCCTCTGCTGGTCTCTTGCTAATGTTTCATATGGGGTCCAAAACTAACCAATACTCCAAATGTGGCCTAATCAGTGCTGAATAGAGGAAAACATTCACTTTCTTCAGTTTGCTGACAATGTTCCTACTAATGCAGCCCAATAGGCTGCTAGCCTTTTTGACAACAAGGGCACACTGTTGTCTCATATCCTGCTCCTTGTTCACTGTCTGTTAAATCCTTCTCTTCAGACCTGCTGGGATTCTTCTCTCCCAATCTCCTTGTTGAACTTCAGAAGATTTAATTCTCAAATTTGTCCAGATCACTCTGTATCCTATCCAGACCCTCCAGCATTACTACCACTATCCCTAGCTTAGAATAATCTGTAAATTTGTGGGGGGGGCACCCAACCCCATCAAACAGATCAATAATAAAGATGTTGACTAAAACTGGCTCCAGGACCAGTCCCTGGGACTTTCCACTGAATGCTGGCCTCCAACTAAACATCAAGGTGTTGATCACTACCCACATGATGACCTAGACAGCTGTCTATACATGTTTCATCCAACCCATACTACTTTACTTTCTTTTCCTCTGTGTTTCTGGTGATTGATTCTGTAGTCAGTTCTTCTGCTGACTAGTCTAATTTTCTGTTGCTGAGTCTCTCTCTTATGCAATGCGTTCATAATCATTTTGAATTCTCAGACCAGTGTCCCATGACAACTCTTTCTACCTTTTGTCCTTACATACTTTAGCAACACACTAAGTTGTAATCTCCATTTATTGAGACTTGTTTCCTCTTTGTCTTCATGATGTCCACCATACTGTTGGACCCTCAGCAAATAAATAAATATAGTGTCACATTTGTCATCCTTTTTTTCCCCACCCCATTTTAATTAACTCTATTTCTTCATAGTAAAGCTTATGCCCATTTTATATGACTATATATTCACATATCATTTCTATATTTTGTCCTGTGATATGAAATACAAAGTCTATTCCTTTTCCCTGTTATACATCATATTTTCTTCTGTATGAACTTAATACTTTGGAAAATGCACCGTACTGACTGGTAACCTTACCATAGCCATCTTGCATGTGTCTTTTGGATCATGTAGTTTGGTAAGTGCAAGTGAAAGTGTTTCTATTTTTCCTATGCTGTAAACAGAATGAAATGCAATAAAGACAAGTACAAAGTACTCCACTTAGGAACGAACAGTCCAATGCACATATGCAAAATGGGCAATGACTGTGTAGGAAGGAGTACTGCAGAAAAGGATCTGGGTGTCATTGGCTACCTCTACATTCCCCCAAATTAGTTCAGACTTGCTAGTCCAAACTAACTGCGGGTTAGTTCAAACTAACCGTGAACTTTTTAGTTCAAACTAATGCTTAGTTTGAATTAAAACGCATGGTTAGTTTGAACTAATAGCTTAGTTCAAGCTTTTTAAGTTCAAACTAAGCCTTAATTCGGGTCTTTCTCATGCCTAGTTTGTACTAAAGTTCCAACTAAGCACAGAAGTCTAAACTAACCTTGGTACTAACTAGTTCATACTAAGCTTTGCTTAGTTCAAACTATGAAATTTCTAAGTTCGACCCAAGGAATGCCTAGTGTAGCCATTGGCTAAATTAGTCTAGACTAAGCCTCCTAAGTCTGAACTAATTTGCTAGTGTAGACATAGCCATTGTGAATCACAAGCTGAATATACGTCAGCAGTGTAACACCGCTGCAAAATAAAAGCAAACATCATTCTGGGATTATTAACAGGAGTGTTGTAAATAAGACACAAAAAGTAATTTTTCCACTATACTTTGTCCTGATTACACTCAGATGAAGAATTGTTTCCAGTTCCAGGTGCCTCATTTCTGGAATGAAGTGGACACATTGAAGAAGGTCCACCCAAGCAAAGTAACATGACTAATTAGAGGTCTGAAACACTTGACTGATAAGGGAAGACAGAAAGAGCTGGGTTTGTTTAGTCTGGAAAAGAGGAGACTGAGAGGGTACATGATAACAGTTTTCAAGTACTTAAGAGGTTGTCATGAGGAGGAGGGAGAAAAACTGTTCTTAACTGTCGATGATAGATCAAGAAGCAATGAGCTTAAATTACAGCAAGGGAGGTTTAGGTTGGATATTAGGAAAAAATTCTCAACTGTCAGAGTGATGAAACTCTGGAATAAGTTACCATGGGACATTGGGGAATCTCCATCACTGGAAGTATTTAACAGCAGATTAGACAAGCACCTGTCAGGCATGGTTTAAGAGGGTACTTGGTCCTGCCATGAGTGCAGGGGTTGGACTTGATGTCCTCTCATGGTCCCTTCCAGTTTCTATGATTCTATTCATATGGCTTATCTCTGACCTGCAAGCACCAACCCTCCATGTGCAGTTAGTTCTTAGGGCCTCTGCTGAAATAAGCAATCAGTGCTTAATTTAGTTGCTTTTTGGGGGATATGAAATCTGTTACTGAATGGCAATTAAAATGACTAAGTAATTTCAATTAGGAAAAATGGACAGTTATTAGCAAGCACTGAGGTTTGGTTTCTACTGAGCTAGACTGAATTTGAACCAGTGGTCGAGAAGTGAAGGTGATGGCAGGCAGTTTGAATTACCAAATTGTTTTGAATATGAACTGTGTGACTTGGAAAAAAGGGTAATTTTGGACAAATTGAAACTGATTATTTATTTACATATCTTTATGTACTTTGCCTCTTCAAAAACAACTGCAAAAAATTATTCTAGTGGGCTAATTATATGAAGACAGTGATCATCTAAGCAATGCATATTTAGGTGTGGGTTATATCTGCATAGTGAAATCTTCACCTCTTAAATATAAAAGAAATCTGCCAGTGACTGATAAAAGATATGTAGTAACAACATGTTCTAAAGGTCACTCTTGACTGAGGGAAATCTGAACAAAATGTTATGATTCAATTTTTTGTTTGTTTGTTCGTTTTTCCAGTTGCTATTTGTGAGGGCAATTTTCTATTTATTTTTACATTTGGTCCAGTTGATCACAATAATCTTTCAATGTGCAACTAAAATCTTTGACTAGTAGTAGGATTGCCTCCTAAGACTTAACACCTCTAAATATTTATGTTCCATTGATGTAATAGAACTGCATTTGTTTTAGAACTGAATATTAAATGAAATAGCCTTTATTAATAGAGAAAAGGAAATATCTAATTATATTTATATTTTATTAAAATATCCTTTAAGAATTCTTAAACAATGTCACTGTTGCCACAATGCAGAGCAACCAAAATCTCCATCATGATGCCTTGGCTTTGCTCAGGGTGCTACTGTAGAGACAATTTCATTTAAGCAATCTTGGTCATAGTGGCATCATGTGCATGCAAAAATATGTATTATCTCTACCATTCAAGGACTATCAATCATGTGGCATAAGGGAGGCTAGTTAGAATAGGTTATCTCTGGATAGCTAGTTAAGCCACTGGATTAAATAGAATTTGCTTGTATATTCTGGATGTCATGGTGGATGCAACAGAGATTCAGAGATTAAAAAATACAGATTTCCATTATTAGTTATTTGAGCCATCTTGCCCTGGAAATCAGCCTTGATATTGTACAAAGAGACATACTTTTTTCACTTTATTTTACATTTTTAATGTTATTTCAAAATAACATACACTCTTAAGGAATTCAGGCAAACTTTTTTTAAATTATTATTTACTTTTAGGTGGTCGGTTAAGTGCCCTTGGAAGTGCATAAATGTGATATTTTTACTCATGTTTTGTGGCCATAGTGCAGGAAGTTTTGTAAAACTGATAATGTTAAGGAAATCTTGTTTAGTTTTGTTTTTATATATTTCTATTATTCCTACTTTTGTTGTCTATACAGAATTTTCATAAAGCAACATAGTGTAAGCCATTCTAGCAAAACATGGTGTCTTTATTTATCATACTGAAATGATCTTCTCTTTAAATCACAGTGAAATTCAAGCAAATACTGTTTTCTGATTAAATTATGTGGTAGACACATAACAGATTATAGTCTGTTACCTTGAAATAAATATGGAGTAGCTCTACTTCTTTCAGTAGAGTTACCCTCAATTTAGACTCTGGTTGACTGAGCAAATAAAGTCTCTCCACTCAATTTAAGGGGATGTTTTGTCTGTCTGTCTGTCTGTCAAATAGGATTTCTCCATTTCTTTAATTCAAAAATGTGAATGTTGTAGGCATCAGTGGCTGGATCGTTATTGATTTTGATGAAAATTGGAAAACCAGAAAGGGCAATAAGTGATGCACAGAACCACTTACATCCAGTTAATTCTCCCATCAATTTTAACCAGGTTTGTAATTTTATGAAGATCAAAGAACTAGTTGATGGGAGCCATTGATTGACATCTCCCAGCATAATACTCCAGCTCAGCCCATCATCCTGACAAAGTTCAAAATATTGACACACTGAATGACTTAACTCCGAGTCAGAAAGAAAATAAATAATTCAAGAAATTGCACGAGGTTAAATGTTTACAACTGTCCCTGACAGAGAGGGCGATGGCACACTAGAAACTTTTAATGGGAGGAGAGTGATGTGAGGAATCTCATTGTGTAGAGTGAGCTCAGCCTAAAGGAGCAATGGAGTTTGTGACCCTTTAGGCATGGGGAAACTAAGATGGGAGCCATCATAAGGGAAAATAGGTATAAACACAGCTTCTGGAATGTCATGGAGGAGAGAATGGGCAGGAGAAAGAACAGAATGAAGGACCTTGGTAATGTGATGTCATTGGGAGCCCACAGATTCCCCAACATGGACTGTAAATGAGGTACTCTTATGTGGTTGAAAGGCAAAATAGAAGACATGCATGTGAGAGATTGCATCAGCACACAAAATATCTGGCATGAAACAGTGGGCGGGGTAGAGTTACTCCCTGGAACAGTGTGTGATAGGAGGCACACAAGTATTTCTTTGGGGGGGGGGAGAGAGCGCAAATTGAGGGATACAAATAGCCCTTACTTCTTTCACTGAGGTCTCCTGAAGAAGCATATGATTCACTAGCAGAACGTATAGCAGAACTCAATCTTACAGAACAACTGCTAAGTTACAGGCTTAGTATGTGATGTGGTGCACCATACTTTTTGGAAAATCTCATAACCCAATAATGACCATTAGCTAAGTTTTATGATATATGGTCCAGGTGATTGCCATGCCATACTGCTTATTGAGGCTGATGGAACACTAAGCTGTTAACACACATTTAAGTTAGGGAAATGTATCTGTTTCCTGAACTTCAGGACTTTGAGTCATTTCCCCTTGCCGGGATGTTATTAGACCAAACGAGATTTTGATGTGAAAGATAGAACATATAGGGAACACAAAATAGCATATCTAGAAAACTGAGAAATTGTGCTTTGTAAATTGCATTATCAAAACAAGATTTGTAGGTTTTGGGTTTTTGTTAAAACATAAAGAAAGATAAACCTAAAAAAGAAGTATAATGCTCCCTCTATCAACCAATTTGTTTTACCTGTATTTGGTGGTAGGATGGTTAATGCTTGTATAAATTTCCTTGGTGGAAGCAGAAAGATGGGTACTGGGATGATCTCCTGAATAGAGGAGTACAATGTCAATGTGTTGTGGTTATGGTGAATCAGGTATGAGAACAGGCAGTCATGAGGGAGCAGATGAATAAGGTCCACAGGTAAGAAGGCTGCAGGAAGCCAGGTCAGATATGATTGTGACATTGGTACTACTGCTATTGGAGGTAGGGAAGGGACCAGAATGAATGTAAAGCTGTGAGGAATAATAGATGAGGTAGTTGTTGAGTCAAAAGAGGTTTTGTGTACAGATGTTGATTTGGGGCGGACTCTAGGGGATTTCTGCAACATGAAAGAAGTTGGATACTGTTTCAAATGCTTTGCTTCTGAGTAAAAGAGGGTGGTGGGGAGACTTGTAATTTTTTTTTCCATTTATAAGTTCAGGTGAGAAGAATTTTTTTACATTTACCGATTGTAAATTATACTATAAGAGGATAGATAAGACCTATATCTTCATCACCAGAGTAAAGTCAAATTATATTCCTTTGTTTCTGCACTCATCTTTCATCTCCTCTGCATACAGTGGAGCAAAAATAAGCAAGAACTGTCCTTTTCATTACTCCTCAAAGGAAAAGTGGTCTGGCTGACTAGGTAAATTTATATAATCAACCCTTTTGACACATGTTTCAGTTCAGGAACCTTCTGTTCTTTGTAAGGCATCCTCAGCATTTATAATTTTTACACTATTTTGTCAATTCTCAGTTTATCACTTTCTCTGTTTACTGTATTTTCAAAATGTTCTTGAACCAGTTTGATGAGGTTTCAATTGATTTGCTGTGGGAAGACAGACCAGTTCAAGTCTTTGAGGATCTCCTCCAAAGCTCATTGAAGTTGGGGGGGGGACACACTAATATTTGAACTTAAATTGACTCCTGCCCAAGGGAATGGGCACTTAAAGTGATCACTTTTGTTCTGAAGCATTGCCTGGCTGTGATATATCTAACAATTCTTTTTAAATTGTCTTTAGTAAGGGTGGATATTTATGGGTGATATGTATTTGTTTAGAAGACTATTCTGTTTCAGTAACTGTCTATTTAAATTTTCTATTGTGTATTGTGTTTATTGTAAATATGATCTAATATAAATAAACTAAGAGGAGTTGAAACTGCTTTCTGATGTCAACTTGCACAGTCTAGCACACATCCTCTGATCACTATAAGTAGGTTTCAGTGTGGTTCATTATCTTATCATGTAGCTGTTTTGTTAATTTTAAACCTGTTTCTGTTGAAGGGTCTTAGTGTCAGGCTTGTTGGAGATATTAAGGATGTCCTACCAAATCCTACTACTTACATACTTCTCCTGACAGAATGAAAACCAAATGCTCCACTTTGATTTAGAAACTCTAAGAATAGGCTTAATCCAAGCCTGAAAGCTATAATCCAAAGTGATACAGAAGCCATAATCAACAAAATGAACAACTTACTGCCATCTGCTTTGACAAGAGAAGACCCACAAATAGACACACAGTATATTTCAAAGACTTTAAAATAAGTGACTGCACCCATCGAATTGTTAAGTCTGGAAGGATCAGAATTTTATAAACTTTTTTTTCTTGTTCATGTTTGAGGTTCTGCTAAATCTTAACTGTATGTTAATCTAGAGATTTAGTGATTAACCTGCCAAAAGTAATAAATCTCCTGAGTGGTTTTTCTGACTTAACTCAAGTAAAGGGAGACTGAAGAGAAATTCCCTACAATATAACGATTGGTCACAGAATAGTTTCATGTAATTGTGTTCTTTTATGAGCTGTATTTTGGTCTAGAAGTTGTCGATATCATGGGAGAAACAACGGATGTGAACAATCCCGGACAGATCACCCTGAGAGTCATTATTTAGAATCCTACCTGCTGCCAAGGTTAAGTTTGGTTCAGAAACTGGGAGGTGAGAAGGTTGCTGCCCCCCCCCCCCAAAGTTCCAGCCATGCAGCACCATAGAGAGATAAAGATAGGCTGCAAATGTAATATGTCAAGCATCCCTGCTCTTTCAGGCTTCCTGTGGAGATTCAGTTGGGAATATCAACTTTGCCCATAACAACTAGAAACCTGTTGTTGTTGATGTTTAGAGAAAGACTTAAATGCTGCAGAAACTGAGGGGTAGCCTTTTTCTTTTTGCTGTTAAGTGGACATTGAGAGTCAAGTCCTTGATGCTTATGTATGAGGCTCACATATATGAGCATATTTTTTTAATAAGTGCTGATACAGTGTATATATTGAAGTAATATGCCACAGCTTGCTGTGTTCCTTATTTTAAGTGGTTACTCAGCTTCCCTTACTGCAGGCGGAAAACCTAAGTATTGATTTCAGAGCTTAAAAAAGAAAAAGGTGCTCATATTATGAGCTAAGAGTACTGTCATGCTAGGTATGAGAAGACCAGGCCATCTTGTAAAATACATGATCCAAATCTAACCTTTAAAGGCATATCATTGGCAAATACAATGGTAGTGTTACAATTAGGCTAGGGCTTTGATATGCATGTGTATCATTAGTGATTTCTTGATAATGTTTACATATATCCTGTTAGAAGTTAGCCAGGTGAATGAACTGCTTCCCTATCTGTTACAGTTGATCTACTGGAAGGGTCGAAAGGGAACATTAACATCTAAATGGACCTTTGTACCAATGTAAACTGTCTGTTAATAGTGCTAATGCAGCTAATTACCTGTGGTGCCCAGGAGGTGAAGGTTTTACTTCAAAGGACAATATACATTACTATTCTCCACTTAAGAAAGTACCTGGAAACTTATCATCAAACCCCACATGAAGAAATGACCTGCAAATGCTGACCTTGCTACAATTAAAAAAGGAAGTGGGGAACATAATCCTTTTATCTCACATCTGTCCAAGCTTCTCAGGGAAAGTTTGGGCTGCAGGATTGCGATCTCAGCCAACACTGGCCTGGCAACTGCCCTGCTAATTCTCGTGGGAGAATTAGAACAAACTCTACACTTGGATTATTTGGTCTCTCTTCCTCAAAACTGGATTTCTAACAAATGAATCTGGAAACAAGGACTTAAACCATCTAGGCACTGAATGTATGTCTAAGACCTGCAAACTCCAAATTCTTCAGGAACTTATCTTCTATGGACTCTAAATCATTTGTATGTATGTTATCAACTTTGACCGTATAGCCTCTCTCATTTTTTGCCTTTTTTTTTTTAATATATATGAAACCTTTAGATTTAGTTACTAAAGAATTGGCTGGCAGCATGGTATTTTGGGTAAGATGCAAGCCTATATTGTTCTGGGTGGTGTGACTGAGCCTTTGGGGTCAGAAGAGCCTATTTCTCTAAGAGACCTGGTGACTGTACTGGGGACCAGTGACTGGAATACAGTAAAGGGGGCTGAGTTTGTTTTATGGTGGCTTCTTTATATCCTGTGTGCGTGGGATCAGAAGCAGTGTTTGAAACTGGTTGGTGGAGTCTCCAGGCAACTCGCCAGTGCTGGCAGAATCTGCTCTCTTTTTTGCAGCTTGCCTTGATCTTTGAATATTCAAGGGGTTATCCAAGGAGGCCTGGGTCACAAGTACCCTCTTCCTTCCCCAAAAAGGCATGGATGACAGCAGGTAGTCTTTGTTTAATTCCACAGCAGCCTGGATGTATCTGTTTGGCTGATAACTCAAGACCACTTCCCTTATTCAGAGTTCTCTGCTGGAGTGATGTTGACCAGGACATTTAGAGCAGTGGGCCTTAGTTAACACCTCACAGAGATAAGCAGAACAGTTTTTCCAACTATCAAATTTGCCTCTGAAGACTCAGCATGGTAATACTGCATCAGTTACACTTTGGTCACTTTTTTCAACTTACAGTCTTGAAAGCTAGGCAACCACACTTTAAAGAAAAATGAAAGCTTTCTTTCAGATGTAATCATGTGACTTCAGGAGGCTATGGACTTCCATGTGATCTTGTAGTGCCTATGCCTTAATACGGGCTTGTTTGTGGCAATCTTATTGAAATTGTATCCACTGAATACTTTCAAATGCAAGATGAATTTGTGAAAATTGTGATCTTTGTAGACAGTATACAGAGAACAAATTGTGGTGAAATTTCACAGTTGTTCACTAAGTTCATCTAGCTCTACATCTAACAAAGGGATCACTTTTCTAGGTCTTTGCCATTTGAAAGTCAACAATAATGGTTCTTAAAAAACACACAGTAGGCACTAACTTGCAACATTTGGGGATTCTGTCCTGTGGTGCACTTTGCGGCTACAGTAAAATTCATTTTGATGTGTGTTGGACAGAAACTATTGATCTAGTTGCATAAATGTGTTCTCCTTTGCAAAGTCCCAATGAAATCAATTGGACTATATGTAACAGTAAGAAAACAGTTGAATTTGCAGAATCAGTCCCATTTATGAGATTCATTTGGAGTAAAATACATTTGGTGCGTAGGGCTTAATATTTTCTTCTGTCATTGATACACAGATGCAGTCACTATTAGCTGTTGGTGCATGGACCAAGGTCTGAGCTAGGTACTTTGATTGCCTTTGAGTCCGTGGGAGTGAACCCCAGAGTGACCCCGGCCCCACTCATGACCCAGCCCAGACCCCCCTCACAACACATGCTCTTCATGCTTTTAAGTTATATGGTTTATTAATATAGCAGCATTAATTAAAATACTAAGCTTGTTAAGTAGTTACAATTATTCCAATCATTCTTACCCAAACATGTCCCCAATTAATTCCAGTAGTTAGCACAGTAGTATTAGGTTTAGCCAACAGTGTTAAGTTTACAAGAATTCAGTTTCCCCCACTCTACAAATTAACAATAACAAAAAGGTTCCATGCAAATAAAAATCCACACCAAGTTTCTACAGTTCCCACTCCCACGACTGTGCCTCCCCCAAAGCCAGTGGTGTCACTGGTGTTGGGCACCCTGGGGCACATGCCCCGGGTCACAACACCAGTGCCCCGGATCTCCAGCCCAGTCGGGCCAGGGATCTGGGGCCTGAGCCGTGGCCGCGTCTACGGCCAGGGATCCGGGGCCAAGCTGGCCGCCCAGCAGGCCCCGCCCCCTGGCCAGGGATAGGGCCAGGGGGAGGCCACACCGCTGCCAGCAACTAGGCTGCGGCCCAGCCTGGTCAGAAGCGGCCGCTGGAGGCCGGGCCCCTGGCCGCAGCCCTGGATCCTGGGACGGGGCCGCCACGGTCACTGGCCAGGGATCCGGGGCTGCGGCCGTGGACCCAGCCTCCAGCGGCTGCTTCTGGCTATGCTGGGCCGAGCTGTGCCGCGCGGCATCACGGCCTAGCTGCCGGCGGCGGCGCGGCCTCCCCCGGCCCTATCCCGGGCCAGGGGGCTTGGCCGTCTGGCTGGGGGCGGGGGGTGGGCCCGCGCCCCGGGTCCCTCCCCACCCCAGCGATACCCCTGCCCAAAGCTAACAGCATCAAAAGATAAACCAGTCCCATATACCTCCATATTATATTACTCCTATAGCCTAAACTACCACCCCGGGGATTCCCATTACCACATTCTCCAAGACCATCAAAGGGACGGTCTTTGCCCGCGTGTCCCGTATCTTGACGGTATTCTCCTACGGTCCCACCCTTCTCGAAGGTAGAGGTCTCGAGGTTCCCTACCCCATGAAAACACTGCTGGGTTGCTACTCTACTCCAGTGTGTTCCCAATTGGGTGGTCGGTCTTCTCCTGGAGTCCCGTACATTGCGGTATTCTCCCCAGGTCCCACCTTGAAAAATCAGCTATGAGTCCTTCCTGGACCCTATCGCCCCAGACCCGCCAAGGAGTTGCTATGAGGTGGCCAGTCTCGTAGCCAGCATGCGGGCCCTCCAGTTTGCCCAACACCTCTTCTGACTTGCCCCCTCTGCCTGTTTGCTTTTAAAAATTAAAACCTCAACTCCTCCTGATCCGTTACCTCAGTCAGGACTGTCCAAGTTACTGATTCTGACAAACAAGTCCTTATTTAGGCTCTGCTGAGCTTGTGCCGAGCGTGGTCAGTTTAGTTTCCCCATCAGGTCAACAACCCCTGAGCATCATGGGAACCCTTTGGCTAAATTGCCTCTTCAGTGATAAAGCGTGGTGAGACCTACTACTCTCCCTTTCTGACATTAGCAAGACTTAAGCTGCACACAAACTGCAGGTAATGCCCCAAATTTAAATTATGAAACAAACAATGTTAGGACTACTGTGATTCAAAATCATTTAAAACTTGGATATTTAGTGAGAAATTAAAAATAAAGACAACAAGAAGACATACTTTACTAATCGAGTAAATGAATTGTGCACGTGAGTTTCTGCAAATGAAAAGGTTGTCCTATATTCTGAGTTTATGGTAATCTTCAAAAATGGGGTTTGAAAGGAGCAAACTGTGTCTTGAGGCAGCACTTACCAAATGTATAACTGATTCTTTCTTCTAGAAAATAAAACCAGTAATGCCCTACAGATACCCAACCAGGGCCACCAATCTTCTTTTACATATCTGCATCCACTGACTATCAGTCACATCACTTTGGGGAGAATGACTTATTTTTTGTTATATGCTGTATTAAGGATTGATTAAATGTTTCAGGAGAAAAAAAGATCGTCTTCCACTGTGAAGCCCTTTGCTAATGCTATATTAAGATTGCCAGTAAGATTTAAATAGTCACAAAATATTTTAGTTCATGTTCCTTGCTGCAAATGAAATTTGGCAGACCTCAGAGAAAGAGTGCCATATTTTCCAAACTATAAGTCACACTGGCATATAAGTAACACTAACAGGAAAACAAGTAGCAAATTCTTTTAAAAAATCATATATAGGTTGCACCATTATATAAGTTGTGCCACTGTAAGAGTCACGCTGCTACATTAGTCACACCCCGTTGTATATTGATGTCACTTTAGAGTACTGACAAATCGATCTCTGATTGACTGCTCACCCATAAATTAGAAATGACTGCAAGATAGTACCATTTTGCATTAATAATTGTTGCATTTTCTGAAATAAAATTTGTTACATTATTGTGTGATGTGGTGTTATTAAGAGATTTTTATTGTCCCACTGCTCTAATTTGTCAAGGTCTCCCGGAATCCTGTCCCTGTCCTCCAGGGTGTCTACCGTTCCCCCCAGCTTGGTGTCATCCACAAACTTACTGAGTGTGCAATCTATTCCATAATCCAGATCATTAATGAAAATTTTGAACAGAACTGGCCCCAGGACCAACCCCTGGAGCACACCACTCATTACTGGTTGCCAGCTAGACATGGGGTCATTGATTCCTACTCACTGAAACCGTTGATCTAGCCAGTTCTCTATCCACCTTACAGTCCACATGTCCAACCCATACTTCCTTAACTTGCCAGTGAGAATGCTGTGGGAAACTGTATCAAAAGCCTTGCTAAATTTGAGGTATATCACCTCAACAGCTCTTCCTACATCCTTAAATCCAGTCATCTCATCATAGAAGGTGATGAGGTTGGTCAGGCACAATTTACCTTTGGTGAATCCATGCTGACTGTTCCTGATCACTCTATTTTCCTCCAAGTGTTTCAGGATGGATTCTGTGAGAAACTGCTCCATGATTTTTCCAGGGATTGAGGTGAGGCTGACAGGTCGGTAATTCCATGGGTCCTCCTTTTTCCCTTTCTTGAAGATAGGCACTATATTTGCTTTTTCTCATGCCTCCGGCACCTCCCCCATTTGCCATGAGTTTTCAAAGATAATGGCCAGCCGTACTGCTATCTCATGGCCAGCTCCTTCAACACCCTCGGATGCAGTTCATCTGGCCCCATGAACGTGTGCACATCTAGCTTCTTTAAGTAGTCCCTAACCTGACCTTCTGTCATCAAGGGCCTCTCTTCTTCTCTCCAATCTACCATACCCAATGCGGTGGGCTGGGAGCTGGCCCTGCCTCTAAAAACTAAAGTAAAAATGTATTGAACACTTCAGCCTTTTCCTCATCCTGCACCACAAGGATACACGCCCCATTCAGTAAGGGACCTACACCATCCTTGATTCTCTTCTTGTTGTTGACATACTTGTAGAACCCCTTCCTGTTATCCTTCACATCCCTTGCTAGCTGGAACTCCAGTTGTCCTTTGGCCTTTCTGATTTGATCCCTGCAGCCCTGAGCAATATCTTTATATGCCTCCTTAGTCATCTGTCCAAGCTTCCACTTCCTGTAAGCTTCCTGTTTATGCATTAGCGCAGTACAGGGTTCTCTGTTAAGCCACGCTGGGCGCCTTCCACATTTGCTGTTTTTTCTTCTCATTGGAATGTTATCTTAGCAGGGTTTCTTTAACATACAGCCAGCTCTCTTGGATGTCTTTCCCCTTCAGATCAGCCTGCCAAGGGATCCTGCCAATCAGCTCCCTAAGGGAACCAAAATCTGCATTTCTGAAGTCCAGGGTCTGCATTTTCCTGCTTTCCTTTTTTCCATTAATCAGCATCTTGAACTCTACTATCTCATGTTCACTGCTGCCCAGGTTGCCATTCAGTTCTACTTCCCCAGTCAATTCTTCTGTGTTTGTGAGCAACAGGTTGAGAGGCGCAAGGCCCCTAGTTGGTTCCTCCAGCATTTGTACCAGGAAGTTGTCCTCAACACTCTCCAAAAACGTCCTGAATTGCTTGTGCACTGCTGTATTGGCCTCCCAGCAGATGTCAGGGCAATTTAAGTCCCCCATGAGAACCAGGGCCTGTGATCTAGAAACTTCTGCCAGTTGTCCATAGAATGCCTCATCCATCTCCTCCTTCTGGTCTGGTGGTCTATAGCAGACATACACCACAACATCCCCCTTGTTGCCCTCTCTGCTAAACTTAACTCAGACTTTCAGCTGGCTTGTTTCCACTTCCATAATGGAGCTCTGAGCAGTCATAAAGCTCTTTTACATATAGTGCTACTCCTCCCCCTCTTCTTCCCTGCCTATCCTTCCTGAACAATGTATACCCATCCAAGGCAGAGCTCCAGTTATGCAAGCTATCCCACCAGATCTGTTATTCCAATTATATCATAGTTCCTTTTCTGCGCCAGTACTACCAACTCTTCCTGCTTGTTTCCCAGGCTCCTCACATTCGTGTATAGCCACTTAAAATACCGGGCCGATTGTCCTACTTTCCCCTGTGGATTTTCAGTTCTATTGCATCTACCTCCTTGCATTTTCTCCCAGAGTTGTCCTCCCCCACTCACCTCAGGTATTAAAGCTTCATTAGGACACCTAAGACAATTATTTTATTCCCCCACCATGTTCCAACTACCCTCTCTTTTATCCCTGGTGTTACAATCCGGCACCCCCAAGTTCCATCCCTTCCCCCAGGTCTCACACATTGAGACCTACCCCTGGGGTTTGGTCTCCTTTCCCCTTCCCCTAGTTTAAAGCCCTCCTCACTAGGTTAGCCAGCCTGCATCTGAATATGCTCTTCCCCTTCCTCGACAGATGGAGTCCTTCTCTGCCTAGCAGTCCCTCTTCCTAGAATAGTACCCCATGGTTGAGGAAGCCAAAGCCCTCCTGATGACATCACCTTCGCAGCCAGGCATTCACCTCCAGGATTCATCTGTCTCTCCTCAGGCCCCTACCCTTGACTGGAAGGATCAAGGAGGACAGCACCTGTGCTCTGAACTCATTCACCTGCACTCCCAGAGCCCTGTAGTCACTTTTGACTGCCAAAGATCACCTCTCACAGTATTATTGGATCCCACATGGATGAGTAGCATGTGGTAGTAGTCAGAAGGGTGGATGATTGTCAACAATTCCTCCATAATGTCTCCGATATGGGCCCGCGGCAGGCAGCATATCTCCCGAGAGGCCTTGTGAGGGTGACAGATGGGTGCTTCCGTCCCCCTCAGAAGTGATCCCTGAACCACCACAACTCTGCGTTTCCTTCTGGCTGTGGTGGATATGATCTTCCCAGCCTTGGGGGTGTATGGTGTCTCCTCTTCCATCTCATCCATCATCTCTAGCACCGTGTTAACAGTTCTTCACCACAGTGGAGGTTGGGATGGGAATAGGGGTGGAGCACTGTCTGCTGCCAGTGTTCTCCCTGTGCCTTAGGCATCCCGTCCTTCTCCAGTGGTGCAGCAGTAGTCTTTGGCACCTTGATAATATCCTCATCCTTGCATGTCTCCTTGTGGATGCTATTGAGGAACTTCTCCAGGGCATGGATACCCCTAAGGCTAGACACCTTCTCCTGTAACTCTCTCACCTGCCTTTTGAGAGATTCCACCAGAAAGCACCTGTAACATTGATTCATCTCCCTAGCCTGATCATCTGAGACAGGGAAATACTGGCCACAGTCCCTGCAAGTCCACACCAGGATCTGAATAGAGATATCTATGGTCAGCATGTCTGTCTGGCTACAGGCACTGGTGGAGGAGACGGAAGGGATGCTGGCAGCAGCAGTGTGGGTCCTCTTCACCATCATTGTCTCACCAACTCCTTCCCAAACTCCCTCTCAAACTCCCCTGTTTGCAGTCTCCCTATTCGCAAGCTCTCCCTGGTCGCTCAGCTACTGGCTTTTAAGGCCGCCTCTTCTTAGGTCAGCCCTTGCCCATCGTTAAGTATACAGGGGAAGGATGATCACAAGGCTGATTGAAGCTAGTGATCAGAGTTGAGCAGGAAACAATGATACAAACAGCCCCCAAGCAATCACAATCACTGTCCCAATTCTCACAGTAAATGACAACTAACAGAAATCACCTAAGCTTCACTCTCTCCCTCTCTTCTTCAGCTAGGGGATCACCTTTGTCGTCTCCTCAGGGCTTCACAAACTCCTTCCTTCTCAAACTCCCCTGTTTGTAGCCCCCCTGTTTGCAAGCTTCAATACACTATATATTAACGATACTGCTGTTGCGAACTGTTAAGTAAGCCAGCCAGTAAATCTTAGGGCAAAGACATTTATTAGGCCTAATGGAAAACAATATGTAAGCAAGCCAATAAATATTAAGTAAGTAAATAGAAAGTAAGCAAGCCAGTAAATCTTAGGACAAAGATATTTATTGGGCCTAATGGAAACCAATATGAAATAAGCATAATATCCATAAAGTTCAGTTGTCTTCATCGTCTGTGTCAGAGAAACATCAAAATCCTAATCTTCAGTATCACTCTAAAATAGTTTGGTTATTTCAACCAGCAGATTCAGGCCCTGGCCTTCCTTGTCTGTATTTTCATCTTCCTCCTCTTCATTTTCTTCTATTGCACCATCATTTATTATTTCTTGAAGCCTGAAATGACTGTTTTTGTCCTAACACTTACCCAGGCTTTACTAATCCACTGTGCCACTGCAAAAGTTGTGTGATGCATACTGCTGGTGGCCAGGAAGCTTCATTCCCTATCAGTCATCCAGGATTTCCAGGGGTGGCACAGAACAGTCTTGAAACTCTGATTAATAGATATATCGAGGCTGTACCTCCTTCATTAGGCCTCCAGGAATTATTACAGGGACAGACTTTGTGTTTTTTTTATTTGCATCTTTACCCTTTCTGTTAGATGTACTGTCATGCTGTCCATGATCAGTAGTGCTTTTTGTGTTTAAAAAAAAAAACCAGCCAGATGTCTGCTGAAACATCATTCCAGCCAAAACCCCATCATGTCTTCATCCATCCAACCTTTTTTATTTGTCTGTATAATGACGCTGGATGGAAATGAGTCTCACAGAATGGCCTTCCTCTTTAAAATAATCATAGGTGGAAGCTTCTTTCCATCTGCACAGCACTCCAATGCAACAGTGAAGTGTGACTTTTCATGACTGGTTGTTCTGATGTTCACTGTTTTATCCCTTTTCTTATTAACAGTTCAGCCAAGGGGAATGTGAAATGTCAGTAGAACTTCATCCATATTAATCATATGGCCAAGAGTCAGACCATGCTCTTCAGTCATGGACATCACGAAGGCCAGAAAACTGTCAACTTTCCCTTATGATTCAGTTGGCAGTTTCTAGCACATCGTTGTTCATGCCCACATACTAAATTAACGCCTCTGCATGAAATGGAAGCACCAGGATGGTCCTCCAATGAATTCCTGCACTTCCATTTCTCAGGCCATTGTCTGGGCCTTCAGTCACCCCTGTACAATGGACAATCCATGTCCTTGAGCCCTTTGCTCCACTATCCGTAGGCAAAGATGATCTTTCAGATCAGGCCATATAGCTTTTTGTCCATGGTTCACTTTCTTTTTCTGCTTCATGACTCAAAGCAAATCTTTAATTTTTCACCAGTCGCAAACTAATTTTTTGCTTAACCAAACTCTTGTTCGGCTGCCCTGTTGCTATTTTTTTGTTTCTGTGAATTGGATGACTATTAGTTTGAATTCAGTGGCATAACTTTTTCAGCCTTTCATTGGGGCCATTGCATGTAAAACTGATGTGGTTGTGGATTTGTCGTTGTTGAAGCTTGGTGTTTTTCTTCACTGGAATCACAGCTGCAGTGAAATGACTGGACTGCACTTTGCAAGTACCCTGTATATAATGTTTTAGCCTATTTTGCTGGGCTTTACCATCAGTGATTACTTAATTGCCAGAGGGGGCACACAGATATAATTGGGGCAATCAGAGACTACGTCAACATGGAGGACTCTGTGTATCCTGAATCTGTGTTTGTAGAAACCGTGTTGTGACAAAATGATTGACAGAAGGAAACTCTCGTATATCCTTAGTCTGGGGTTTTAATAGAAACAGGCACTCAGTTCAAGCACTAATGGTGTCTTCCAGCAGATCATTGTTGACAGAGACATTATCTGAATGGAAGTTGTTGGATTAAAGTTATCGCACTAACATGTACCCAATTATTATTTTTGAAATGGTCATGGAGAAGCACTTGCAGTGTAATCTACTTTGGAATCACTAATCAGTTAGTAATATCAGGTAAGTTTACACTTAATAAATTAAGCAGTGCTGCGCATGGACATCCAGTGTGTCAGTGTTCTGTGGAGCTATTATAGTTACATTATTGGAATGAATACTGGCACCAGGACAGATTTTACAACCTGTACTATCAGAAAAGTCACTGTAAATGAATGTCATTTAGTCCAGTTCCTTTTTCATCTCCATTTTCTTTGGGGGATCATCAGTTATTTCATTTGTTTTGATACATTTCTGGAACAACCTAGATTTAGTCGCTTTGCACATACTATTGTGAAGTCCATTTTTTCTAAAAGTACTTGTATTAGGTCAAAGTTCAGAGGAGGAAGAGAAGCTGGAGATTGAAGGATGATTTAAATGGAACTCTCATGATTATAGTTAAGTAGATTCATTTCTTTGCAAAAAAAAGTCTATTAATAGGAAAGTTTGTAACTGGGGAGCTTGATTAACAAATAATATTTTATTGACACTTCTAGATGTCTTTGTTCTAAATTTCAGAAAATACATGTCTAGATCAATATCAACTATTTTTTTTTCAATGTTCTTAGCAGAAAAATACTACTCATTATCTCACTTTGCCTGGGGTAGTTCAGCCCAATAGCTAGGCAGTTTACTAGAAGTAATAGATCTTTCTGTAATGTGGAGAGAGCTTATTCTAATCTCAATTCTTTCCAAAGACAAAACTCCCATTAATTCCAGTGGAAGAAGGATTGAGAGTGAGATGATCATTTCAAATATATAGTATAAGTACAGCAAATCAAATTTAAAGACATCTCATGATACAGCACTTTTATGATATATATCATCTGAGGAATTCTGGATTACTTCTGAAAAGCTCAAATTTTACTTCTAAGTTGTAACAATACTTATTACCAAAGAGAGAGAGAGATGGGGGGGGGGACAAAAAAAAACCACACTCATGCCAAAGAGCCAAGGATGGCCTGATATTTACCTGAGTTGATTTATAGCAGGTAAAACAATGGTTTATACCACTCTTCAAATGTATTTTCTATTTTATTTTTTGTCATTAATGTATACTCTATTCCATCTAGTTTTAGTTACATATTCAAATTATGATTACATAAGGTAGTAAGTTAATAGCTTAATTTACAGATGTACAAAAAAAGAAAAACTGTGATGGGCATAATTTTAATATATAGTCATAATACTGAACATTGGAATGTCTGTAAATTTCAGTCCAGTATTTTCTAAATTAGAAAATTTCAGTCATCAGTATTAACATTTCTGTTTTCAGTATTACATTTATAGTCTATCAATAAACATTTCAGTTTTCAATATTATATAAACAACTCAAAACATTCTGATTCTGTTGAAATGACAACAATGATGAGTTGTAGGCTAAAATAAATAAGCAATCAGAAACATACAGAGTTACTGATCCATTTGTTCATGCAACATTCTGTAACAGAAGACCAATGCTGATCTAATAGATAAATGAAGCCAAATCCTCAGTTTTGAGTGAATGCATCCACAATTTGAAAAGATTTGCTCTATGTTTTTTGAACATCCTGGACACTTATGCACTTTCTTTTCCGTGTTTCCTGGTTTAAATTGGGTTCAAGCTGGTATTTACCAGCACCTTTTTGTAAACTAGTCCCCCCCCCCCCCGGGAAATAGCCCATCTTGCAAGGAGGCATCCAAAAATGAATGAGCTTAATGAAACTATTCCCTATAATTTATAAATTTTAATGTCATCCACATACACGAATGACAAGCTTTCTGACTGATGTATAGTGGCAAGATTTTCACTTTTGTGTGGGCTTTTTGGAATAGATGACATCATCTTTCAAGATACCTAATCCTCAGTTGAAATAAAATGTAAAATTGCTGTACCCTGCCATGTCTTTTTAGTGACATTGATCTTTCTGAGCTTTATGTACTAGGTGGTCAACTGCCTACCTCCCAGAGCAGATTTCTAGAGAGTCTCCCAAATTGCAATGCCGTTTTATTGCTTTTTCCTAGATAGTCTAATGCTGCAATTCTAGAGAAAGAAGGCCATGACTTTAGTTTAGGGTGCTTATTATTAATTTTTGGCACCTATAGTTTCCAAGCAGTGTCAAGTTATCATGAAAGCTCATTTACAGTCTATTTCATTTAATAATCAGTGTGCTCTATAATTAAATGCAAAGTCATGTAATTTGTTAATATAAGAGAGAATTTCATTAAGATTCCTGATTAGGACCAAGAGTACTAACATCTCTTTAAAGGTTACACAAATTTAATCTCTGCTTAAGATAAACTAAATACAAAACCACATTTAAATAATGTGGAGGGTCTGTCTCAAGCTATCAAAAACCAGGACATTTTAAAATTTAATTTGATAAGTTTATTTTTAATTTTGACAACTCCATTTACCCGAATGAATAAAATTAATGAATAGCACAGTGAATCAATGGTTTCAAACATCTTGCCTTTTCTTTGGTTCATAAAGATCCTTAACATGGGGCTTTTAGGTCTACTTTTCACATGTGCCAAGCGGTTTTGTGAGTCTCCATTTTTAGTGTGCTAAATTGAAAAAATCGTGAAGATGCCTGATTTAGAGGGTGACTGCTTAGCAGTTCTGAAAATATACCTCTTTAAGGTTTTTCAAGTGGTGGTTGGGGTTGGACCCACAAATCAAGGCACCCAAACTGCTAGTCACTTTTAGGAAGTTATAAAACACATAGGGTAAGTTTTGCCATCAACAACAACAGACACAAGTTTTCACCCATATTACCAGTAAAACATAAAGTCTCTTTTTATTATGAATATGCATTATGATTTGACCCTGGTTCACTAAAGCATTTAATTACATGCCAAAATACTTTGCTGAATTGGGGCCATAAAGTGAGTATCCATATATATATGTATTAACTAGACTTTAAAATAATTTCTTATCACAGAATGCATCATATAATCACGGTTCTCCAAGGTACTTTAGTGTGTGCTTATTAAGCATGTACTTAAGTAACTTGCTGAATTCAGACTCAGATTATTTGACAATAAGCAATTAATTCCCAAATATATTAAGTGCTTCTGAAAACCCTAGATAATATTTTATTTAAATTATTTAGGACCCAATCCTGTTGACTGGAATCAATATGAGCTTTTGCCATTTATTTCAGAAATAGCAGACTTGGCCCTGTGTGACTGATACGGGTTAAAATTAATGCTCCAATGTATGTGCTTTCTAACCAGACCTAGTGTTCCCCTTTGTATTGCAGTAGTGAAACTGAGAAACTTCAGTTATTTTTGTTTTCCATTCTTAGATTAAGTATTTTCCATAAAATTGAGGGTGTATGTGTGTATACATTCTGATTACAAGATGTGTGTAAGATCAATGTTAATAAGACATTTATTGAGCTGAATTGTTAGTCTTGCTCCTGCCACTGAGTCCCACTGAAATTGCAATTCAGCTTGTTATTTATCTCAGTCACTTCACCCACTCTCCACAACCCGAGATTACACATTAAGGCAATTTAAAACACACACGCACACAAAAAATAGAATAAAAATAATGGAGTGCATTCTCTGCTGACATAATTCTATATACCAACAGAGCATTTGGGCCAAAACTTTTTCTAACAACCTATTATTTATACCAAATGTAATTCCTGACACAGACTTTTTTTTTCTGATTATTATAAACACCTGAGAATAGGGATTTATAATGGAAAATTGTTGCTCTGCTCTCCTCTCCTTTTCCTTCTCACAATCTATTGGTGTAATGGTGTGAGTCAAGAGTGTTACTGCTGAATTACAGAAACAATGCCATTTATAATTAAATAGCCCTGTACAATTGCATCAGCATTCACATCTGATTTTTCCATTACAATCTGAGGCACTGTGGGCTGCCTCCTGTTCCATGTTCTTCTATGCTGTTGTCAGCACATAGTTTCACTAAACTTTGTGGTGGTTTCCCCCCCCCCCCAGTTATAAGGGCTAAAAACAACCAAAGAGTTCAGTTGGAAGATGCCCTGTGACTTTTACATATCTTTTCTTTGGCAGTGCCAGTAACCCATTTCAATTCTTTCTTTCTTTCTTTCTTTCTTTCTTTCTTTCTTTCTTTCTTTCTTTCTTT
>ML682060.1:22696624-22780387 GCA_007922195.1 Podocnemis expansa
TTTCTTTCTTTCTTTCTTTCTTTCTTTCTTTCTTTCTTTCTTTCTTTTGTTTTTTTCTTATTAGAGAAACTAATTTCAAGTGTATCAATAAAATCAGGCTGAGCATACTGTGGAAATCATTATACTATTTATAAATTCATGCCAATATTTCAAACAAAAATTACATTTAGGTATACTCTGTAGGACATGTTTCTTTAGAATAAGTCTGTCTATACTGAACTGTTTTCCAAGAGGGAAAAAATAGTTAGAGATATGACTATCATGAGTGAATTCTGTAAAGATACTGCCATGTAAGCTCTGTTAAATTAGTAAGAGACTATAGGACAAAGTCAGATACGGCTCTGTCTTAAGAGGGGCTCAGCACCTTTGACTTCAAGTGATGGTAACAGTAATTGAGGGTGTTTGGCATCTAATAGGATCACAGACATACTAAATATTGGTTTTCATCTGAGTGATTACATTGAGCTATTATATGCAAAAACTACAAAATATTCATGCACAAGTAGTGAATATTATCATCTGGCAGTTGTAGTGAGCATAATGCTTTTGAGGACAATTGTTGCTAGTGGCATTTTGGATGTTTGACATGTTGATTGGAAATGTTCAGGTGGAATATGTTGTTATTCCTCATTCTAAACTGGGTCTTGTTTTAAGAGTTGTCAAGGTTTTGTACAAGCTACATGGGGCATGAGACTTTATCTTGCATCTTCTTAATTTATAGCCATTTCCCGACAGATGTCTCAACCTCCACACATAGGTCATGAAAAGCTTCAGTCTAGTAGAATCTTACTGATTATGGAACAGTTCCCCCTTTTTTGCACAAGGAGGAAGCTGAGTGGTGCCTAAAACATTACATTTTTAGGTACATTATTTTGCTACTTGCTTTCTATTCACATGAATGTAAAAATTAGAAGAGAGGCATTTAAATTGTATTACAATATTTCTCTCAGTAATATCCTTTATCAACAGTACATTTAAGTCAAGCTCAATATAGATGGGTATGTAAAAAAACTACTGTGTATTTTTGAGGGAATCAGGAAATGTATGGGCTACCTGCTCTTACTGTGAAGCTTACCATGTCTCGAATGCTTCTGTTTGTCAACAGAGTTTACAATCATAGTAAAACCTTTGAAATAGTAGCCAACTGCCACTGTTTTAAGAAAGGGCTCCATCAACATTTATGTGCCTCAGTTTGTGAGAGAGTATATAGTTAATGCTAACAAGGCCCACATATATACCCATTCCTTGAACCTGACCCAATGATTTTCCCACCTTGGGACTTCATGGACGCTACTCTAGGTGGCCTATTCCTGATGGGTGTCCTGCAGTCTTGTCTGGAGATAGTGGTGATTGGCTGGTTGCTTCAAATCACGATGCATGGGCTGGAAAAGAATGATTCCCTTTTGTTCCTGAGGTGGATGGGTTCCTTTTTTGTTTGGTGGAACACAGGCCTTCTCTTATCTGGGGGTGAGAAGATGAGGGAGGGATGCACCAAATGTTCTTGTAGGATGTGCTCAGTATTAGCCCTTAAAACTCCGATGGAGGATGGGTAACAGCAGCTATAGAACTTGTATTTAATATAATAATATCTTGCACCTAGATGCCTTAGGTACTTATCTGACCTTTGTCATCATGGCACAATTTTTATTTATTTATTTAAGCTCTTAGAATCATACAAATGTGGTCTGGAAGGGAGCTCAATAAATCATCTAATCTATCCCTGTGCACTGTGGCAAGGGCTAAGTATACCTAGTCCCAGGGCCGGATTTTGGTGTTCGTAGACCCTAGACAGTTTCACTCCAAAATGTGCAAAAAGAGGGGTGAATGCCAATTGAATTATGTAAATTGGCATGATGCACTTTAAACTATTCTAATGCTAAACCACATTATTTTATTTTTCCTGCTTTAATTTTTTTTCCTCCTTCATAGGCCTTAAAAATTTCATAGGCCCTAGGCACTGTGCATACTGTGCCTAATGGGAAATCCAGCACTGCTTAGCAGGTATTTAATTTAATGGATGTGTCCTCACAATGAAGTAGGCAATTATTTTCCTCATTCTACAAATGGAGAGCTGAGGCAGAGAGATCCTAAGGGTGTCTACACTTCATGCTGGAGGTATAAATTCTCATTCAAGGAGACAAACCCGCATTAGCCCTAACTTACTACAGCTTTAAAAATAGAATGTAGTTGCATGCATGAATGGAGAGGCTAGCCACTCCAAGCTGAAACCTGTCCAAGGAGCAAGGCACATCTTTGAGTGCCTAGGTCCTCCTGCTGCTCACACTTTTGCAGCTAAACTATATTTTCAGTGCAATCTGTGCTATAGCTGACATCCCTGCTTCAACTGGAACTTACACTTCCATCTTGAAGTGTGAATATAAGCTAAGTGATTTGCCCAGAGGAACTGAACTTCTGCTATGATCTTAACCCTGCCACAATTTCTCTTTTCCTACAATTCATGTGCTTGTAGAGCAACTGGCAAGAGGGTGCAAGAACTACAGAGGGTGTCCTTCAGACATTCCTATCTTCATTTGTGTAGGATGCCAAAAGGGAGCTCACCTTCAAACAGCCGCTGTGCAAAGGAAGCACTGTGGAACTGCCTGAGCAAGCAGCAGCCGGCTGATTTCCACTATCAGCGATAGTGTCATGTTATGTTGCCTCTAGTATTTTGGGCAGATCTGGAAAAATTATTTTAGCCTCTTCCCAAACATAAAAAGTTGCCTCCTCACCATTATCACACAAGTAATTATACCCAGGACTGGGCTAAGAATTACGGAGAGGGTTAGTGAAATGAGTATTTGGAAAACATGCTGATCCTTTTCATATTACATAGCTATTGTGTGGAGATCATCAGGTTTCTGCTGTCCTGCTGCAGAAGTGGAGGTTAGCTGCTTGTTGTTTTGAACCCTAATGATCAAGTAACAGCATTTCATTTTCAAGGCTGCTCTGCAAAGAAAATGGGTAGAAACTTTCAGATTTATTAAAAGAAAACTGTGGTTATTCAAAGGGCAGTTTACAAGGGGCTTGCAAGAACCCTGTGATGCCACCTCATGTTACCAGAGCTTTGAAAACTGGTAAGAATCCCAAACATATGATGATGACCAGTTGTGTGCTTTGTTGAAAGGAGGTGTCCAGCAAACACAGCAGGATCAGACAGGTTTTCATTAATATCTTCATTAGTGACCTGGAAGAGGGAGTAAACAGTGTGTTTAGTGAGATTTACTAATACTGAAGGTGTTGGAAAGTGTTGCAAACACCAGCAAGAACAGAGAATTACTAAAAAGGGTCCTCAAGTGGTTTGGAATCTGAGGATCCATCTTGCTGTGCCTGTCCAGGCAAAGCTCCTATTTGGGGGAAGTTTTCCAGAGTAAAGCCAGCATTATAAACAGGAACATAGATAGGATGTAATAGCATTAGATCTATCTTGTAATAATGCTGTTGTGTTTGAGAAAAAAAAAATCTGTGCCCCTGATATTTAATAGGGAAAACAGTCCTCCAGGTAGCACTAAGAAAAGAAAATTAGGAAATGACTATAAACAGCAAGTATAACAGGAGTTTTTGATGCAATAGAATGGGGTGGGGGCGACACACTGTGATTTCTCTGGATCACTGCAAGACATAATATTATGCAGCAGAGAACTAATAACCTATCTCCATGTAATTCTGCTTAATTCACATCTGTTAATGCTGTCTAAAATTCTGGCTGCGTTGATACAGGAAGATTGTACAAACTGGAATGAATTCAGAGAAGAGAAACAATTGTGACTGAGGAGCAGGAGGGAATGATTTACAAAGTTTGAAAGAACTAAATGGATCAGATTCAGCCCTCTAGCTCAGGGAGAAACAAACTGCAGTTCCCTGCATGAGACTTTGACACAGAAACTCAGAGTATGCCTACACTATAACGTCTAAAGTGCCACAGCTGCAGCCACATGTAGCACTGTAGTGAAGACCTTTCATTCAGTTACAGAAGAGTTTTTTTCAATTACTGCTTTAAGTCCAATTTTCTAAGAGGCAGCAACTAGATCAGTGTGGGAATTCTCTCAGCCCAGCTCTGTCTACACTGTCAATTTAACTGCTGCATCAGGCATGATATTTTTCACAGCCCTGAGCCATGTAGCTAGGGTGATGTAAGTTTTAGGTATAGCGCAGGTCTTAGTTGTGATTCACTCCTAGGGACACCAGGAAGTAGTTGTGCTACCACTGGTGTATCTCAGATCATCTGCCTGACTGAGGTAGGTTAAGTTTCTGGTGTATTCTCCATAGAAACCCTGTTGGTTAAAGGATTAGAACTTCTGCTTGTTGACCATGCCTGCCATGCCTCTTCCTTATAATCAGTCGCACTCATGTTTGGACCCTACTGTCTCTCATAGATGGGAGAATGTATGGGATTTTATACCACTAGAACCTTGCCCAGTGTGCTTTCCATTGTTAGGAATCCTTTATTTTAGTTTTGGATGATATTTGGACCGCTATTAAATATCCTGGTTACTGAATAACTGACCATGATGTTATAACTATGCACAACTATTTGGAGGATCTAGGTGCTAAAGACAGGGAGGAAGTGTTTAATGAGTGTAACAGATTATTTTTTTCCTCACAGGAAACAGCATTATTACAAGGTAGATATACTATTACACCCTAGCTAGGTGCCTGTTTTTTTTTTTTTGTTTTGTTTTTTTTTGTTTGTTTTTTTTTGTTTTTTTGTTTTTTGGCGCTGAGTGAAGGCAGCAAAACTTCCACTAAATAGGAGTTTTGCCTGGACAGATCCAGCAAGATAGATGCACTGAAAGAAACAGAAATTCAAGCTGCATATGAGGGGGAGGGGGGAGCTTCCTGACAGTGAGACCTATTGTATTGTCTCCATGAGAAATAGTAGGTGTGCCAATATTTGGGACATTTGAAATCTAACTGCACAAAATACTTGTAAATGTGCCATACAGAGGATCTTCCATTACTATAGAGATAGCTGTATATCATCTAATAAGTCTTGTTATTGCTCATTTCTATTATTTGATGGCCCAGTGGAAGATCACATTTTGTAATTCTCCACATATTTGTTATCAGAACTTGAGCTGGGGGATTGGCCGAACTCTTACTTGAAATCTTCCCCCTTCCTGAAAATAAATAAATAAATGCATAAACCACACACTCAGAAAATGCTTGCTGTGTTCATTATAATGGAAAAACGTAAAACAGCATAAAGCAACAAGGGTTTCTGTTTGGCTGGTTTCAGCTGGGGTTCCATATATGTACATTTATTTTGAGAATTTGCATGAAGTGAGAGTTTTGGCATGCCTGGTGATACATCATAATGATATTTAAAATACCTATTTGGCATCATCTTAATAAAATTAATCTTGATCTAGTTTTAGTAATAAAGGTACTAAGAATGAATAAAGTATAATTAGATTGTATCAGGATATAAAAAAAATATTGCATTGCATTAATTTAGCTCCTTATATATGTTACACTGCTTACATTTCTCTGGTTTCCTTTCTTTTGTAGTATGTATTGGGGAGGCAGTGTTTTGGGGCTGGTCTTTCCTTCCTAGCTGATCTGTCCTAGTGCTTTCAGTACTAATAGGGTGGATAAGTCACTTTGTTAGCTTCTTGATTAAGATACCCAGATTTCATTGACTGGGGAGATCTCCACCTCTTCTACATAGACTTTGCAGGTGGCACTGTCTGTGCCTTGGATCATTCCCAGAGACCACTACCATAAACACTAGGGTAGAGTCAGGTTTGGGGCTGGAACAGCTTTTCCGGCACTAACCAACCTTCCCCATGTTGAATTGAAACAAATCTTCATGAGTGCAGAACTATGACCTGGTTCTTTGGGGACAGAATATCCAAGTCAGAGTTGGAGTCCAAAAGATTAATACTACTTAGCAAATCTTCAGAATGTTTTCTTAAGTATTCCTCACAACTCTCTGTAAGAAAGGTAAGGAGACTGAGGGGTTTGTTTGTTTGTTTGTTTGTTTGTTTGTTTGTTGAGAGGGGGCATTTTTAAATAGACTACATATGCCCCTCAAGCTGTCAGTTTGATGTTAACCTGTTGTCAAGAGTTAAATTGAAGGGAACTGCTAAGGGCAAAACCTTTAGGAAATGAAACAATGATAGAGGTTTAAAAAAAAGATGGAGGAAATTATGGGAAGCTATTTATTATGGAATATTCCCTATCTGCCTCTATCCAGAGTTTATTCATCCTAAGGTTGAGTCTAGGATAAAAGGAAATCCTAAACTTAAAAAAAGGGGGGGGGGCTTGAGGAGAGAGGAGTAGGTTGTCAGCAGACAGAAGACACTAACATCAAAATAGATTAACACACAGGCAGAGGACCAGCTGGTTTTCCAGTTCAGAAATAAGAATAAGCTGCACTTGCCTGAGCTGCGGCTAGAGAAGCTAAGCTTTGGTGAAATAAATACCTAGGCTTTGTTTCATTAACCTTTTTCTCTACATGTTTTATACCTTTCAAGAATAAATAAATAGCACTTTGTTCTGAAGCTCCTGTTCCTATGCTGCTGAAAAATTATGTTATCATTGACTTGCTACAGGAAACGCATACCAGTGCCAGGCTTCAGTTAGTCCTGCATCATTAACAGCTGAGACCCGGGCGAGCTTTGCAGCCCAAAGAACCAGTCTACTCATGATCTGATCATGAAGTTCTGTGCAAACTGAGATGCAGGGAGTCAGGCTCCTTATCACATATGTGGTTACACAGAGAGAACAAGTGGTATGTAAGGTGCATTTTGCCCTATAGCCAATCAAATACCAAGTATTATTTTATACATGGGAAAGCTAAGTGTGGGAGATTGACATACATTTTGACAAAACTCCAGAAGTTTAAAGTATACTTTGGTGGGCCCCAGAACTCTCCTAAATTTCCAGGCCTCCCTCACACAGGTCTGGGCCCCCCTTCACCCATCCCAGCTACTGCCCCCCATATGCCTGGCCCACCATCCCAGCTACTGCCCTTACACATCTACCCCCAACCTAACTACTGCCCCCCAAATTTCTGCCCCCAACCCCAGCTACTGCTCCTCATCAGACTCTTCCCCCATGTCCTCTGCAGCCCCCATCCTGACCCCTTCTTCCCACGCCACCCCCCCACACTTTCCCCACCAGCTGGCCCAACCCCCAACTCCTCGCTGCTGAGGTGGCCGAGGAGCCAGGCCAGGGGGAGGGAGGCTGCAGGTGGCCCTGGCTGGCCAGCGAAAGGGGGCCTGGGCCCGAGACTGGGTCCAGGCTGTGCGCACCGCCAGGCACAGCAGGAACGGGTGGGTTCATTGCAGACTCGGGGGCAAGGAGGGGAGGGGTGGCTGGGCTTGCTGCAGCCTGAAGCCTCTTCCATGAGCCAGCCCTAGGTGAAGACACCAGAATGCTGCATTGCAGCACGTTCTTTCTATTTCTAAGGGGCCCCAGAATGCTGCCTGCCTAAGAATAGAGGGCCCCGGAATGGTGTTCTGGGGCATTCCAGCTAACTTTAACACCCCCCGTAAAACTCCACTATTTTTTTTCCTCCTTAGCTTGAGACATCAAAGATCTGATTTTTCAGTAATGTATCTAGGTATAAATTCCTAGCTGTAAATTCCCAGCACCTTTGAAAATCATTTCCAGGGTGTCATAAGTAGGACACTCTGTAATAGTGGTCTAAAGCTCTTCAAAATTTAGGCCCAAATTATGTTCTGGAGGGCAAAGAGTGATTTAATATTTACAAGGGATTAGAATTTATGACATTCCGATTTCTAGTCCTGTTCAAGGCAACTAGACCAATATCTTTTCTATTGTCAGATTGTCCGTTCGGTGAACTATTCATAAGAAATAAGAAAAGTCAGGCTAGTGAGTTGTTAGCTATTTCCACTGAAATATTTTCAGACCTTGGCATGAGTCATAAGCTACTGGCTTCAAGTCAATCTTGTACCTGGCTCAGGGCACAGTGTATTTCTGGATTCAGTTAACTTTACCAAAATACGTTTTGAATGCTTGTTTATTTAGAATTAGCATAATTGCCATTCTGTTTCTTTAGCATGAATCTTTCAAACAAACCCAGAGGTCTTCTGTATCTTTGTTCTTTTATCGGTATGTTCTAAACTATACAACAATTGTGTTTAATGACAGGGCATTCACATGTGCACCATGTGATATTTAGGCCATGTCTACACTGATGGCAGCAAAGTCACCACTGTCAGGACAATCTTTCTGGATCAACTTAGCTGTCAGTTAAGACATGCCTAGTGAATCTGGGAATTGCATTAATGAAACCCACTCCCTCAAGTGGCACAGCACAGTAAAGATGATGCACTGAAGAGGAGCTAGGGAGTTGACATGAATTACAGAAGTTGCTCTGTGTAGCTTGCATTACTCTCATCAACTGCTACCAAATTTTCTTGGCAGTGTAAACCAAGCTTTACTAAATGATAAAGAGATATGAAATGTTGGCTCAACTATATTTAACTTCTGGTATTTCTAGGCTCTACTGGGCCTTACGAAAATCTCCTTAAAATGTCATTTCAAATAACGTACCATAACATGGACTAAAAATTCTGAGAAGTATTTCCTTGGAACAAGTAGCTAACAAAAATAAAAGAACTTTGCGATGAATCATAAGCCCATGAAGTGTGATTTTGCTCAACAATATAAAATGGGCTAATGGAGGACTACTTTTCTTCAAAGAAGTTAGAATAGTCGTCTCACAATCCCACATCTGAGACATTCCTTCACTATTCTGTTTTGTCAAGGTCTAATAATCATGACAAATAGCTCTAGGAGCAGGGATTCCAAAAAGTCACTTGATATGGGTATCTGCTATTTCCTGACCATGAATCTTTGTTTTAATTCTTCACTGTATAATATTTCATATAGTGATATGATTCAAATTAAATAAGATTTCATAGTTGAGTTTATATGGGTGAGGAGAGCAATGTTTTGATTTTTGTGTCACTCATGTACTAATAGGAATAATGTTGAAACCAGGATAAGACTATTGATTTTTCCCAGTCAGACCCATTTCCACCTAGAAATTCAGTGGAGATTCAGTGCTACTCTCCTATTTCATTGGAAAAAATATTGCTTGTTGGAATCTGATGAATTCTGCTTTGCACGTTGTCACATAGTACCATTTCACCACTTCAGGACTTGGGTGCTATGACAAAAGTGTGTTATAGAAAACACCAGACAGAGAGAACATTTTCTTCCTAAAATATTTTAAAACAAAAATCTCTCAAGTGATTTGCATGCGCATATTAACTTAGATGAGAAATGAGAAAAATATGATTCAATGATTGCCTGCACTAGTAATACACACACAATACAGCTGCAGGTAGTAAATTAATTGAAAACGTAAAATTTCACTACATCATTCAATTTATCTTCTTTTTAATGAAAATCCATCCCACTAACAATTTGCTATTCAAATGAAAGGGAATGATCTACTCCATTAAAAAGTATGGCCTCATTTACTTTCCATTGTCATATCATGTTACATCAGCTCATGTCAATCTTTCATTTCCAGCTGTATGGGGAAGAGGTCTAATAGCCAAAATGAGAATAGGAATAAAATTTTGCATCATTCAAATAATGGGTATTTATTTTTAATAAATACAGGTTGCCCTAGAATACCTTTGTATGGTATAACTTGCCTACAAGTGGCCTAAGGCTTTAGGATGAATGTTTCTTATGCGATGAAGGATGTTAGAACAAAATAAAAATTATCAGATAGTGAGAACTATTTCTGAATTATTTTAATTCCTGAATTTTTTAAAATTTATTTTAGAGATATACTTAACATCTTAAAGGCACTGCATTTGGCAGTGGTGATGTAATCATAAGACTGACACACAAACGGCACATGTAACTTGCGGCAAATCTTATTTGCTCTAAATGTATGCAAACTCCTTTTAAAGTAAAATCAAGGACGAGTCATGAAAATCAAATTAAAGAGTGAAGGGCAAGCTGTCAGCAGCCTTTAGAACATGATAGACACCCAAGAGGCAAAGTTACAAAGATGTAACCAGCTTATGAGCTTCCCAAGTGGCCATGTGCCACCACTTTACTATCTGGGACTTGTGAGGGTTTTCTCAAGAGGATAAATGGTACAGTGTGATAATATTAAAAAGGAGAGAGAGAGAGGGAGAGAGAGAGAATCTCTAAACTTAAAAGCACCAATGATGCCAGAGCAAACTTCAAGGAGAACTGGATCCAGTGTCAAAACATCTGGAGGGTCTCTTTGTGCACACAATTATCTGTGAAAAATATAGTTATTTAAAAGCTAAAAGGAGTCAGACCAACAAAGAGATTAAATTACTCTTTTGGTTTTACTTCGTTTTTTAGTTTAGTTAAAAAAGAATGGATAGTGTCCAAAATGAAAAGACAAATTTCAGGGACTAGAGGGGAAAAAAAAGGGGGGGGGGGAGTAGTGTAGTGGGGAAAAAAGCCAATATTTAGAAGAATCAGCATATCAGATTATTGGTAGGTTCTGGGCATGGAGATTATTGTGAAAACCTAGCTGCAGTCAAGGAAAGTTATGCTTTACTTCCAACATATGGTAATTTCCTTCTGGTTCCTTCCATCACTGAAAATATACGTATACTTTCCTAATAGCCATGCTTATGAATCTAGAGGTATCACTTTTTCTAGAAAGTCTCCTGAAGCAGAGCTGTCAGATGCTGCTGTTCTACTTCAATTGTAAACTGGTGATGCTCAGATCTCATTGATTCGGGAACCAAAAGAGTGAACAACATTTTTTCCAAAGAGCCAGAGTGGCATGAATCCTTTTTTTTGCTTATTCTAGTACTCTCTATATATTCATATTTAAACAGTATAACTGGAAATTGTGTGTGTGTGTTCTCACAGCAAAATGACAAGTTATATATTATGTTATCAACTATGATTCATTAATAACATAATGAAAGCATCTTGAGTGGTCAATAACTTAGAGTGGTTAACAATTAAATCAGGAAGTGTTTTAATATCATGTGCTACAAAGAGCCACAGAAGATGCATTAAAGAGCCACTTGTGACTCTTGCACCTCAGGGTGAGAATAACTTGTGCAGACGATCACTACAGCAAGGGAGGGGTTGCTACCATTGCTATTGTTAATCCACCTGCCCGGCAGCAACTAGGTCAGTGGAAGAGCTTGTGAACTGACCTAGTGGTGTCTCAACACAGTGTTAGATAGACTGAACTATGTCACTTAGAGGTGTAAATATTTCTATACCCCTGAGCAGATGGATCAACTCATTTATTTAGTGCAAGCCTGACCTAGGTGTTCTGTGTATGTTTGCTGGCTGAATGCAGTCAGTTTAAACTAAATGCCAAGTATTGTCCTACCTTAACCTAATACCTTTTAGTGAGGGGAAAACACCCACTGTTTTAAGGCTGAGTTATAGCTGCTTAGTGATTTTACATCCCCTTGAAAAAATGATGAGTTGAGCAAAACTCAGACTTCTGAAAACCGGAGAAATGCATCGTTAAATGCCAGTGCAAACTTAATTCTTTCCTCTTTCAGCCATGGTGAACTAACAGTGTTGTAGACGTCATGAGGTTCCTCTGGCATACCTGGAAGAGCTGTGGAATTGTGGTTTACTGGCAGAGCTGGCAAGTGCAGGGAATTGGCATGCTTTGGCATGTATTGGGACAGCATGCTTCATTTGCTTGAACCCCCAATCTCTTTTACTGCAGCCCCAACCCGTTTTCTGACCATTTCTCTGTGCTCAGGTTCCCTTATGCCCCTCCTCCCTCAGAAAGCATTCAAAGTCTAATTTCCCCCTCAAAATACTTTGAATACCTTCTGCCCATAGTGCCACCAATGAGTCACAAATTCTGATAATTACCAGCCATTCATTCCAAAATCCTCTTGTCATTTTTAGGTGAGGATCAGTGAAAAAAATAAACTTTAGGCATGGTAAGAGACTGAGTTCACAGCCATCAATCTCAACAACATAAGTGATTATTTAGCCACTAGTACCCCTCAGTTTTGCAAAACAAGGAAACGGAAACCATTGTGAGGTTGTAAATCAAGAACCTCTCAATCCAATGATCTCAGATCTGGATTAATAACACTGTCTTGTGCCTCATGAATTATTATTGACAGGAGTATTGTAAGAAAGACACAAGAAGTAATTCTTCCACTCTACTCTATGCTGATTAAGCGTCAACTGGAGTATGGTGTTCAGTTCTGGGCACCTCATTTCAGGAAAGGTGTGGATGAATTAGAGGAAGTCCAGAGAAATGCAACAAGAACGATTAAAGGTCTGGAACACTTGACTTATCGGGGAAGTTCAAAGGAGCTGAGTTTGTTTAGTCTGGAAGAGAGGAGCCTGTGAGGGGATATGACAAGTTTTCAAGAACCTAAAAAGTTGCTACAAGGAGGAAGAAAAAATTGTTCTCCTTAACCTCCAATGATAGGACAAGAAGCAATGGCCTTAAATTATGGCAAGGGAAGTTTAAGTTGAGCAATAGGAAAAAAAAATCCTAAATGTGTGGGTGATTAACCGTGGGAATAAGTTGCCTAGACAAGTTGTGGAATCTCCATCATTGGAAGTTTTTAAGAGCAGCTTAGACTAATGTTTCTCAACCTTTAGTGGACCATTGAACACCTAAAGGTATTAATCACTTTACATGGAATACCTTGATAAAACCTTTCTCAGAAAAGCCAATATATGCCAACTGTAATATTTAGAATATCAGCATACTATGCATTCCTGCAAAACATTATTCAGGAAACCAAAATTAAATTCAATTTTATTAATATAACATACGTTTCTCCAAAAGAGATATGTAATGATTATGCATACAACTTGAAAGTGAAACTAATAATTACTCAAGTTTTAATCAGCCTGCATGTTTGAACAAAGTTTCATTTATTCTTGGAGAAAGGTTTGTCAAAGAAAATCTTACCATGGATGTTATGTCCAAACAATTTAGATGCTGGTGTTAACAGCGGAAAGAAATTTAAAATTCCCCCATCACAGCAAAGGTGCAAGGTGTCAATGGATGCCTGAAAGCTTTACCATAGCTGGGGAATTTTAAATCTCCCAGGTATTCATCAGCTCACCATGTTGCTCCTTCTTCCATCCCTATTCAGCCCCCCTCCCATCCACAATGGGGAGAGGAAAGGGTTGGCCACAGATTGCCTTCCCTCTGTCCATGGAGTCCCGTGTTCCATGGAATACCAGTTGAGAAACACTGGCTGAGACAAACACCTGGCAGGGATGGTTTAAGAGGGTACTTGGTCCTGCCATGAGTGCAGGGGACTGGACTTGATGACCTCATGGTTCATTCCAGTTTCTATGATTCTATGAGGCACACCAAATTTCAAAACAAGCTGAGTAACCATTTAGATAGTAAAGCACTTTTTTTAAAAAAAAAGATAAAGGTATCAAACATATAAAAGGGCAGAAATAGGAACCACTCAGCTATTTTTTCTGTATTGGTGCACATGCAGTGCCAAACCATACGTTTTCTTAACTGATGTTCAAAATGTGGGTGTCTCAAAGATTTAGTGAGTACCACGCAGTATCTCATGTAAAACTCAAAACATTTAAACTATTTTGATCAGCCTTGCAGTAGTTTAATCTTTGGCTCTGCACAATAAACAAAAACATATGTTTTAAATGTCACTTCTTTTCAGAGTTGATATCTGCAGAATCCAGGGATCCAATTATTCCAAATTTGGACTACCATCACTACACTGCATCCTCCTAAGGTAGACCAAATTTCAAAGGAATCCAGAAAATCACCTCAATTTGAGTTGTCTTGGAGTGGATTACCTTTAAACAAATATTGTGATGCAACCTTAACTCTAATATTTGTTTTGATTGGAGTTTTGGTTTACAGTAAGATTGGACTAATACATAGTCTGATTTCAAACACACTAAGATTTGCATATTCAGAAAAAAGTTTTTTCCTCCTTTTCCTTCTATTCCGTGTAAGATCAGCTGAGTGAAAATTGCCTAATAGTTCAAAAAATGGGTTTCTAATCGCCTTTAAAGAAGTTTCCAGCTTCCCCTTTGACTGGAAATGTAAAAACCTTCTTCTTGAGTGAGTCTGTTACTGACCTGTGACCAGGTATTCAGTGTGAATTTCTTCATTTCCTACATTCTTGGAGACAGATGAAAGAAGTCTGTTGTTCGCTAGGATGCCTGTGTCTTGGCTGAATATACCTATGGCTTTGCTGTTTTAAGTAGTGCCTGAATGAGTTCTCCTCTGATATCTTTTGTTAAGATGGGAGGAAAGACCTCAGAAATCAACCTTATTTGCATAGATATGCCTGCTCTGCCTAGGTATGCAGCATGATGGAGCTGCTTTGCCCAAATAATCACTTTTAACTGTCATTGGATTGCAGATCACTTTGTTATTGGGTGACGCATAATAGTGTTTTTACCCTTGTTATACGAGTAAAGATTAGCAGAACTATGCTTGACACGCCCTGATAGCGGGCAGTCACTCTCAGCTGAACTGCACTTTCTAAGCAATGGATGAGTGTGCCAAAGGCCAAGGGAGATGAGAAAAGATAGGGGCAGGTACTTGTGTCCTGGTGGTGTGTCTCTGCCCAAAGAGTCCTAGACACTATTTGATCCTTCCCTTCTCCACTGTTCAATGACAGCATTGATTAGACACAATAGGTAGTCTTTTGTTAATGATCACAGCTAAAATCACTGATTACTAAGTCTAAGGGCTAAACCCTAGACCTGCTGTGAAGCAGTGCTTCCACTGAAAGAGACTAAGTAGCCTGCCCTAGTAGTAAGGTTCCCTCACTAATGAATTCACTGAGATTTCCAATTAGTGGTGGACCTCAGGACATTACAGAGGTTGCAATAGAATGATGCAGAGGATAAGGATGCAGTGACAGATTGATTGGCAATGTGGTACACAGAAGCAGAGTGAACAATATTGCAAAAAACCAGCTGCATGGCAACCAGTGACAGATTAGATGACAGTGGGGTGGTGGCAGCAGGCAGCAACACAATGAATAGCAAAATAGTGAGGGAGAAAAGGAGGGATAATAGGAAAAAATAAGAGTGAGAGGGAAGTGGCATGTTAAAAAAGCATTTGTTTATAGACTTTCTCACTGCAAGGCAAGAACTGAAGCAAAGAACATTGGCCAATGTACTCTAAGCTGTGTGTTTTCCTCCTGGAACTGAGCACTCCTCCCCCCATTGCCCTGACCCCTTGCAAGCTCCTCTGATTATACCTAACACCTTTTGCCCCCTCAGGTTTCCTCCATTGCCCCTGCACACCACCGCCTCCCCCAGTGCTTACTTTGTATAGAAATAGGTGCTGCTGGGCCTGAGTTGTTGCACAAATTTAAGCACTGGTTGGAGAGTGGCAGCTGATAGCCAGGTACTCAACTTCGAAGGCAATGTTGCTGCCAGCAGCAGCACTGAACTAAGCATGACAAGGTATGTGTTGGACTGCCATCCTTATTTCCGCTTTGTTGCTGCATCTTGTGATTCCTGATTCTCAGCCTCCTGCCCAAAGTCTCACATGGCAGCTGCATCTTGCCAGAGCTCCAACTATCTTGCAGATCCTAGCCACTCTTGGCTTGCCAAGATTACCATTTCATTTTGGGGAAGGTGGGCAAATCCATGATTCTAGGAGCTACTGAGGCAGCTGAAAGCTCTAAGATATTTTTCTGTTGCAAATAATAACTTAGAAATTAGTTGACAGGAAGAAAAATACATTTGCAAAGACCAATTAAATTACATTATATGTAGATTTAGAACGCTCAGCAAAATATTCCCAACCGAAAATTTCTGCTATGAGTTCTGAAGCTTTAACACAGATATCAGAAAAACAACATTAATAGGTTATACACTATGATTAGTAGACGTAAGTAGAGCTAAATGTCTGCTTACTTTCTCTAACAGGTACAGTGTTACTGCCATTGCCTACTCCATTTTAGTTCATTGGTTTTGACTCCACTAAAACAAGTATGTACTTAATGTTAGCATATATTGAAGTTCTTTCTCTTTTATTAATAATGAGAATTTACTTTTCTAATTATTTTGGGTTTTTGTTTATTAATTATTCATGTACTTTACACTCTAACATTTGACTTGACCATTGCTATTAATATCAGAATAATTTATTCTCTGTATGTATTTTTCTCTGAATTTTCTGCATGTATTTTTCCTTGTATTTTAAGTGATTTTATAGATATAACTAAAATATAATTTGAAAATAAGTGATTTGCATCTGCACAGCATCTAAAATTGTATGTTTAGCTATTTTTTTAAACCGCCACTGCTAAAATGAGTACATGCTACTTTTACTTACTAAAAAGATACTGTTATTTGATTGTTCCTCTTTAAATAATGAATGACAAAGCACAATATGGTAATAAAATTAATAGTGGTAGTTTCTCCAGCCAGGGCAGGTTAGTCATTTAGAACTCACTACTCAAATAATTAAAATAAAGCATGAGAGAGAAATGAAATGAAATGCACAGACCAGTCAAAAAAACTAAAATAACAGTACAGTAATCCTTTCAAACTTTTCAAGAAAAAAAATAGAGAAAATATATCTGCATTATGCTTTTTGACAGGAAGTACCAAGAAGTAACAGCAACAATAATAATCAGTGTGTGTATAGGGTGTCTTTGTGTGACAGTGTGTGTGTATATGTGAGAAAAAATGAATGTGTGTGAGAGAGGCAGTGTGTGTGTAGGAGACTATGTATTCCCCTAAGTGATTGTATCAGAAAACTATCCTTTTTAAGCAGAGCACTCAGGAGTCTGAATGCTTACTTACTACTAACTCAGAAAAGCACCGTGTTTCCAACCACTACCTTTTCCCCAATCCTCAGCTGGGTGGATACAGGGTACATGAGCAGGGGGAAGGACATACCTTGATATTAGCACCTAGCCCCAAAATGGATCAGAAGGCAGGATCCCATACCCGAGTCTCTTGGCCAGGGGCAGTTGCATGGCTATGGAATGATAAGGAAGGGGGCAGAAGCAGAATAGCTGCAGAGAGCATTTGGGCAGGGAACGGGGGTGAAGAATGACATCCTCTACTTGGGTGTAGTTACTTGGCTGGTTATGCAGATGTCCCCTGTACATTGGATTAATGTGCTCTCTTCAGATGCTGCTGGTTGCCTACCTGGCTGACTCTTGGCAGGTCAGGTAGGAGATCCCACAGCACCTGCACCTCTCTGCTTTGTATGAAGACACCCTGAGAATGGTAACATGGGTAGTGGTCCCTCTCATCTTCACTTATGGCAGTACCTGTTTGCTCTTAGTCATAAGTTTGCAAATCACACGACTTATTTTTCTGAAATCAATGTTAGATGCCTTTCCTTTTTTAGTCAAAGTTCTCTTTGCTATACACCAACTCAATGCTTGGGAGTGGGGCAGTCTTGCCTTTTTGAGGTACCTCAGGGTGATGGTTAATTTTTTTCCAGAATACCAGGTAGGGATTTGAGCCTTTTTTGTGTTATGTTGTTAAGAGGAACCATGAGATATTGAATCCAGTCCTTGCTGCTGATGGCTCCACCTGGCAGAATGGTTATATTTTAATTAACTTGGCCTCTGTTCATTTTGAGGGCATTTTCCATGGAAAAGGAAACAGGGTTCTGTTTTTCATAGATGCATGGATTTTATGTCTTTAATGGCCATTTAGCCAAAACCTCTGAAATACATAGATCAAAGAACATTATCCACTTTCTTTTTACTTGTGTTTAGTTCTGTGAATAAGACTTTTCTTTTAAGATTCTTAATGAGTTGAGAAGAGTGAAATGCTTGCTATCATACTGAACATATATACATTTTGAGTTGTTTACAGTCATGTGGAAAAGCATGCTGACTTTGATATCTCAGGACTTGCATGATGGGAGGGAGCTGCATCTGTCTTCGCTGATTTAGATGGGTTCACAAATCCCATAGTGGGAAAAATAAACTAATTGAGTAATACTTGAACAGTTAGTAACTTGGGTACAATGTCAATCTGTATTCAAGAATATTCATACATTTTTATTTGTAAATCTTTTCTACTTTGATATCCAGATCCACAGAGTTCTTAAAAGTACATTTTGTGGAGGGATACAGATCATTAAATGTAGATCTTTGATGCTAACATTTGCAGATGGGCTATATGCCATTGTAGGCAGTATCATCTTAACATCCCCTCCATAGCCTTATCAAGCTCAGTCTTGAAGCCAGGTAGGTTTCTAACTTCATGGCAGTTCATATCCATTTGTTCTCATATCCAGGTTGATGCTTATCTTACATTTCACAATATTGCAGATGGGGTCTCATTAGTGCTTGTTACTAATAGTACTAACATTTCCGTATCTCTGATGTAAGTACTTCACCTGCTGCATCCTAGGTCTTCATTAGCCTTTTTTTCATGGCTGCATCACTTTGGTGGCTCATAAGTCATCCTGTGATCAACCAGTAGAGCCAGGTCTTTCAACTTCTGTGTCTCTTTTTACTTAAATACCCAGTTTATTGCAAAATTTCTTGTTAATCCCTAAGTGTATGACATTGCACTATTAAATTTCATCTCATTTCTGTTACTCCAGTTTTCAAGGTCATCCAGATCTTCTTGTTTGATTTTCCAGTCTTCCCCCATAGTAGGAATTCTACCCAACTAAATGTGATCCACAAATTTTATAGCACACTCCATCTTTTGTGCCAAATATTAAATCAGATAGGTCCCAAGACTACACCCTGAGGAACTTCTTCAGTAACCTTCTTCCAGTCTGATAGTTCACCTTTCAGTATAGCCTGCGGTTGTTTTTGTTTAACCAGTTCCTTGTACAACTTTTAATTATGAGATTAAGCCTTATCTTTTCCATTTTAACTCATAGTTGTCCATCTAGAAATGTATTGAACATCTTATTCAAATACAAGTAGATTTCATTTATGCATTCCTTTTCTTTGATGTAATCCTTCTGCCAGGGCAGGCTGGCAGAACAAGGGCCGGGTTCTAAATCTAGGGGCTTCCCAATGATGCAGCACCAGCAACTGGATCGAACCCCCACCCAGATCTCTGGGAATCCTGCAGTGTTCCCTGGGCACCCCAAAGGGTAAGGCTTCCCCACTTGCAAGCACAAGTCTGATTATAGTAAATGGAGCTTTTAATAGCAGTAAAACGAAAATGCAAAAGCCAAATAAGAGATCAGCACTAATCTAGGAAACTTAGTATAAACAAAATTCCCAGTAGCCCACACTGCATAACAGAACATACAAACTTAATGGCAAAACTGGCACTGATCTGGAGAATAAGTGCTAACTAGGTTCCCAACCAACCCTAACATACATAGGGAGAGTCTCTTCTGCCAGCTGTCCACTGACACCATCTACTGGTCACTCACTCCATCCTCTAGAACAGGTGTGGCCAAACTTACAGAATTCAAGAGCCACACAAGTCAATTATTAAACCTTCGAGAGCTGCACTGAGGCACATAACCACATATTTTTACCTACTCCAAAATTACTAAGCTTAAAATTCATTGCACACTTTAATTTTATTGTAAAAATGTGGCAAATATTGAGCCACTAATGTCAGATTCTAATAATTATTTAAGATTACCATGAAACTAGCTCTATACTGTAAAAATTTAGCTGTTGCTAGATGTAGAACACTACAGGCTTGTGGCAAGTTTGTTTTTTTTTTTTTGTTTGTTTTAATCTGCAAAGTAACTTGTCAGTGCGGCAGGTAAAAGCTCTCTGAGATGCTGATCTGTAAGTATTGCACAATGTTTTGAATTTAATTGTGGAATGTGATGCTTCACAGCAGGAAGTTGTGCCAAATATTGAAAGTACTTTTCTCCTTTGTATTTTCATTTTTTAGTATTCCACATCATGTTTAGGACTTGTAAAACATGATTTTATTTTAAGAATGAGTACGCTGCATTAGGGCCTATGAGAAAATCTAAACATACTATGGCTTCTCTGACCATGTCACGCTTCTCTTCCGCATGCCCATTGCTGCTTCCCTGCTGTCTCTTGCCACACTGCTGCTTCTCTGATCTCCCCAACCATGCCACACTTCTGCCTCCCACCCCATCCCGGCACCTACCATGCCCCCACTTCCCTGCCAATATTTCTGCCAGTAAACTTATTCACTAAAATACTCATGGGCAGTGAAGACAAAAAGTCTGAGGACTGACACAATTTTAAAATGAGAGTTGTAGTAAGGGAAAATACTGCTCTCATCTTAATCCTGTGAAGAGATGCACACAGGGACACCTTTTCAACTGTTCAGAATCACAACAGATCAATGAGAATTTATGGGGACAGAAAGTGCAAGATCAGAGCCAGTTTCAGTAAGTGCTTTGGAGTCCGTGCACAGAAGATACTATGGAAAAAATCCCATTGGGTTTATTCAGTTTGGGGTCAGGCCCTGTATAGGTTCTAAATAGCAATATTTGTTTTTTATAATAGAAAGTAAAATCTTTATTGGTGAGAGATTTTTTTCAGAAAGTTTACAACACAATTTTCCATCCTCAGCCCTTCACAACAATTACTCTCATCTAATGGGCTCAGATACCCATAGAGTCATTCATGAAGACTGCACTGAAATATAAATGGATTTTGACTACTGGTTACAACAAAGGAGAATTAATACATATTGAATGCTATTTAATCAGTAGAAGTATAGTGCTGCTATTGAATTTTGCAGTGAATGTAAATTATCTTGGTAGTTGACTTAGTTATATTAATTAAAATTTTCTTATAAAATAAATGTGCTAGCAGTTCCTTCTGCAAACAGATGATATACTGAGGTCTCAGGCACACTTGTTCAGTGGACTTAAGGAATTTTTTTTTCTAAAGCCAGTTTTCTGTAGTGGTAGTCTATCTTAAGTCTAAATCATTTTGCATGCTGAAAACGAACCATGATCCATAATAAGTACTTGTAGCAGTCTTTAATTAGAGGGTTTTTTAAATAACCTTTTGATAGTAGTCAGTGGTTTTGGATGTAACACATGCCAATTTTCAGTCATTTCTGATTATTCTTTCTTAATTCTCAAAATATAAATACAAGAGAATTAATTTTGCATTATCTTACAACATCTGGAAATGCCAGGTGATTTTTTAAAAAAGAAATTTAATTTACAATTGCTTTTCAGGTTTCAACTGCTAATTATCATCACTTATCTGTAGTTCATTATAGACTTGTTTTTGATCAATTTATGTTGTCAATTTTAAAAATATTTACCCAGAAAACAATATTAAAAAAGAAAAAATATTTAAAAAATCATGCACGGATGTAATTAAAGACTGTATCATTATGCACACAGAGAAGGAGGGAAGAATTAATATTGTGTGGGTAAACTGTAGAATCTGGCAGTCACTTTGTCTGAGTGCTTCTCTTTACACCTAACTGATGACTTGTTTCTCCCTGCCGGCTCTCACAGTGCCGCCCCTTCCCTCCCAGCTCTTACCAGGCTGCTTTTTTCTGCAGGTAAGGCTCTCTCAATGAGGCCCCTCCCCTCCCTTCTCCGCTCTGACCAGGTTGCTTTTTCCCTGCAGGCTCTTCCAGGGCTGCCGCTCCCCTGGCTCGGACCACACTCCTTTTTCCTGCAGCTCTGACGATGCTGCTAATGTGCTGCCGGCTCTCACTCACCATTGCAAATTTCTCGCTCCTGTCTCCCACCACGTCGCCCTTCCCTCCTGCACTCTCCCGGGAGCCACAATTTTTCTTTAAAGAGCCACATGTGGCTCGCGAGCCGAAGTTTGGCCATGACTGCCCTAGAACGTGGTCTCTCGGCTCTGCCTGCTGCCCACCGGTGCCACCCTCTGGTCACTCATGTCACCCAGATTGCCACTGGCTGCTTTCACTGTCTTCTGGCTCCGCCTACTGTCCACCAGCGCTGCCCTCCAGTCCCTCATGTCACCCAGCTTACCGCTGGCCACTTTTGCCATTCACCAGCTTCACCCTATTGTTTTTCCCAGCTCAGGGAGAAAGAGTTCTCCCTAGCTCAGTGATTATCAGCTTTTCTAGTTTTAACAGCTGGTGATAGCTATTCTAATAAGAAGGAACAAAAGACGCAATAGGGAAGGAGACAAATACTGTCTCAAGCATTGAAACAATGCATACATCCCACTTATGTTCTTAGTCTTTCAGATTAGTTGCTCCCCCCTTTCAGTTCAGAAGCTGTTAAGCACAGCTTCTAAGCCTGCTTTACACTGAAAAGTCAGTTATCTTCTCAAAGGAGGAGATTGGGTTCACCTCATATGATCTACCTTATGTAAAACCATTTTGTACTTTTTTTGTCTCTGTTTACTTCTTATGTCTGTGATTACTTTCTCCTTCAAAATTTGTTTCAAGACCTTTTACTCAATTGAGGTCTAACTAACAGGTTTATAGTTTCCTGGGTTACTTCCTTCCCCTTCCTTAAAAGTAAGTACTATATTAGGAATTCTCCAGTCATAAGGTATGAGCCCTGAGTTTAGAGATTCATTAAAATTCTTGACCAGTTCCAAAGATGTGGTCTTGCAATTTCATGTGTCAGTTTCTTTAATATTTGTGGATGAAGATTATTGGAGCCCCTCAGTACTCTCTTTAAGGTATTAAGTCTGACTTTCCCCTTGGAAGTCCTCATTTCCATGAGCCACCTCGTCACTGTCCTAAGCTCTTCATTGCTTTTATTAAAACTGAGGCAAAGTATTGGTTTAGGTGTTGGACCGTGCCTATATTGTCTTTAATCTCCACCCTCTCCTCATGTTTAGCACTCCCATATCTACTTTCCTTGTTTAATTTTTTTATGCAAGAGCTATAGCTCCCAAGCCTGTGTTCTCATTTCTTCCCCTTCTCTTTAAAGTTTGCCTGACTGTTGGACAGATTTACATTCTGATGTGATATCATGGGGAAAAAAATATGTAGGCAGAACTATATATACATTTTTCATTGATTTCTTACTCCTGTTATTGTTCAGTCGTCTTCACTCCATATTTACAGTGAGAAATATATTATCTTTAAAAGTTCTGCATGTGGTAGAAGTGTGATGCACAGGAGTGCTGGTAAGAAGTTCACTTGTTGCAATGTTTGCTGAGCCATGTAGCTACGCTGAGGGATCTAAGGAAGAAAGGAAAGCAGGATTACTCATCATGGAAGAGTTTATTTCTGTCTTGAAATATATTTGTCTCACACAGGCATTTTCTTTCCTATCTCTTCCTAGCCCTACTCTTTTTGGACCTACCTCCGTATGACTGTGCCCATGAGTAAAGTGAGTGGCACTGCATCTTTAGTCTATATCAGTTGGGGTTTTTTTGTTTGTTAAACAAACTAATAAACTAAGGTGAATAAGTGCATTCTTCACTGAGGAATAAGACAGCACCAGCTAGTGGATGGATGTAAAAGGTTTACTCTAATCTTTGTGAAGAGACTCATACTGGGAGGTGTGGGGGGGAAGGATCCTTCCACAGTGAGATCAAGCCCATTGTGCCTTAAAACGGATTTTTATTATACTTTGGAAAAAATAAAAAAAAATGTAATTCTCTTGGTTAAAAACAAATTTACATGAATCAGAAGTGGGGAAATATGGTATGTGTCTGTGAAATGTAAGCATACCTCATAGTTTGTTCTCAAAAAGAGCGATATTCCATTTTCTTAACCAAGCAAGAGCTATTAAAAAACAACCAACCAACCAACCAACCCCCCCCCGAACATTTCTCATTGTATATTTTGTGGGAGGAGAATGATCATTTGATCTTTTGACCAAAAGCTTTCTTGTTTTCCACAGGAATATGCATTTTTTATTTTAATCCCCCCCCACACACAGACTTCTTACTTTTTACCAGTTTTGGAGGGGGGGGGCACCTTGGAAAGTGAGTTGTTGCTCCAGTTTCATGCATTTTTTACACTTTGAAAAATCAACATGTTTTGGTTTCCAAAAACTGAAACAAAACAACAATTTAAGGTCAAAGCAAAGTATTGTTTTAATTAACATTTAAAAACAGGAAAAATGTTTTAAATGTGATTTCAAAATGAAAATTTTAATTTATATTTTACTGATCAAAAACGGGAAAAAAAATGGAAAATGTCTTCAATGAACTGTTGTGGTGGAGTGGGGCACAAGGGCCATGATCCCCATATTGCAAGAGTCTCTTCAGGCTGCCTTCAGGCTGTAAATTCATATAGATAGGGACCTTATTTTGTGACATGCTCTGTAAAACATTATGTACATTTAGGGTGTATAACTACCGTAATAGAAGAGTCCTCTTCCTTGTCTAGATACATTAGAAATCAGAATACACTGAGCATCACTTGAGCAATCTGTCTTGTGCCCCTAACACATCACTGTGTCCAATGTTAAGCATGACATTCAATTTGATAGTTGCATTACTGAAGTGTTTTTTCCTGTTGCTTACAAACAGTAGTCTGCAAATAAAACAAGCAGATTAAAAAATGAATTTAATTGTAAATATTTTATACTAACTGTAGTTGTATAGTCTCTGCCAGTTTATTTGCTTTTCAAAGTTTATTTTCTCATTATTATTTTCATTTAGCTAATAGTAAATTCTAAACTGATTTTTTGTGTGTGTGTTTTTATCTTTAAATGCTGAAAAATTATACTGATTATATTGTTTCCAGTGTGGTGAGAGCAATATACTCTTGGTTGTCAGCAGCCAGATGTCCAGTGACTGGTACAGTCCACAGACTACCAAAATTCCATAGTCCTAGGAGTCAAGCAAATAAATGATGTGCAGGAGAGGCAAACTGGTTAGATTGATTGAATGACCACTGAATATAAATGGGCCTAAAATGATTCCTCAGTGCCACATGGTAGAGAGAACGTGAATAATTGAAGCATCTGTTTTATGTACCCAAAAAAAGAATGGGTGAGGGTAAATATAGGTTATTTTTTATCTTTAGGATCATGAATATTCTTAATGTTGTCTGACTTCTGGAGCCCCAGTATGGCACTAAAATGTGATTTAAATAAAGTTTAGTGGTGGTAAGGTTCTGTTGAGTTACTTAGCTCCCGCTCTGCCTCTTCTTGATGGAAAGACTTTTTTTCTTTTTAAGTCTGTTGTGTTTGGGGGAAGTGTAAAAAAACAAACAGAGAACCTCATTTTTTTTTCCTTTTGAAGTTTTTCAGTTTCATATAGAATCATAGGGTTGGAGGGGACCTAGGTCATCTAGTCCAACCCCCTGCCAAAAAAAGCAGGACCACTCCCACTAAATTATTCTAGCTAGAGTTTTATTCTGCCAGGCCTTAAACATCTCCAAAGACGGAGATTCCACCACCTCCCTAGGTAGCCCCAGGTATACTTACCTGGTTTTACCTATCTTAATTTATCTCTCTGGTCCCTCTCACTATAGGACATGAGAGGCTCATAAAAATAAACAATTTTCCCTCCCAAGACCCTAATGAGGTGGGGAAGTATAAGTAAACCATTTTAAAAAGAAGAAACTGAAGCACAGAGTGAATCAGAGACTTGTTCAAGGTTACACAGGAAATCTGTGGCCAAGCTGTGGCTGGAGCTAAGTTCAGATCTCTTAGAATCCTAGTCCAGTACCTAAACCACAAGAGAGCTTTCCATGTTCTGTGAACCTCTGTAGCAGTTTTCATCACCCCCTTCTCTACAAACCAATCTCTGCACCATTTATGAGTCTCCAATCATCAGACCACTAAGTTCCCATCTACAGTTCAGTGAGGAAGCACAGAATTCAGGCTCTCCAACCATGGTGGTGGATGGAGGGACAAAAAGAAGAACGAGCTCCTGGCAGTTGGGATAAGGAGATGGAGGAATGAACTCTTTCCAGGAGTGTGGGCAGGGAGTATGAATGTACTCACCCAAAGGAGTTAACATTAAATAGTTGCACAAAACCTGCATGTGTGACAAAGAAAAATCAAATCTAAATAGATAATAAAATGTACTTGCCGTAGTTTGGTCCCAATAAAATAAATATAAGTGAAATTAGAAATGTTTATTTAAACAGATACAGTACAGATGACTACAAAAACTTGTGTGCTGCTTAATGTATGAGTTTGTAAATAGAAGATTTTTCTAGGTATTCTTCAGATTACTCCCAGGAGTTTTTCAAGCTACCTCCTTAAGAAAAAAATATTTTTGTGCCTGAAATAAAGAATTCTTTACAGATGTGCTTCCTTCACTTCCAGACTGGTATGTTTGACAGTGATGTTCAGTATCTCTGAATTCATGCCTGGGACAGAAAAAAAGTTTTTATTACCTGCTGTAAACATTTCTTTTCATAATTGCCTTCTGAGTGCATATGAGCTCCTGACTTTCAACCTTGACACAACTTCAGTATTTTCTTGCCGTAATCAGTATGGTCCATGGATGCATTGCCGGTTCCATATGGGCGTTGTTTTCTGTTTCACTATTCAGAGCTTTTTTCAAGAACTTAATATTTTTTTTGTATAAACAAACAAACGTACGTGTGCGTGCGTGCGTGCACAGTAGCCTTATGGCAAGGTTATGAAAAACATGTCAAATATATTGAAATTCAGAGACATGGTGCTCTTTCGACATAACATATTGCTTTAAAAATGGCCATGAAATATGCCGCCTAACACTGTTTCTCTGAGTTCATTATGCTGTAAACAGCCATGTCCTTCAGTTTGCTTCTCCGTGGGAAATTAAACAGAGAGATAATCAGTCAGGAATTAACAACCTTCTGGATGCAGAAAGCATTCAATTAACAGCTGATTAAACAACTATGTTTGTGTTTGTGTGTGTCATACATATCACTGCTTAATTTTAAAATGACAAAAGCAGTCATCCAGGGTTGTTTATAGAACTTTGAATTTATTCTGCATCTTTAATGGTATTTATTCAACAAACTGCTGCTGTCTTTTTAACAGTTAAATTAAATAAAATTTTCGAGACAGTTAATTCAAATGGTTACAATGTGGTTGTTCATTTTAGCTGAAGAGTGTTTGAAGACTTTTTTTTTTAATTGTTTTTTGCTTCCTGATATTGGAAGCAAACATGTCTTATAAAGCTATATTACTTTTTCCCTTACCCCGTCAACTAGGATCATGTCATCAAGCATGTGTCTGCTACCTTCTTCTATCTAAGGCCAAGGTCCAGCTGCTTACTGTTTTCTTTAATGCCATCTACCTATTATTCCCTTAGGGGTCTTTTTCCTGCCATTCTGTCTTCATCAGTTGCCCTTCATTCATTCACTGCATTGGTTGAAACAAATAAAGTTGTAGTGCCTGTTTTTTGTTAGTCACATCATAGAGTCTGACTTCCATTCTAATGCTTTTGTTTCAAAATCTGTGTTTTTGTGTAAACACTCTAATGGCACAAAGATATCTCATCTCAAGTACCTATAGTTGTTGAACCTACCGTATATCATCGCCTATAAGCTGGAAATTTTGTGCCTGAAAATTGGCTTGAAAATAAGTGCTCAGCTTATACTCAAGAGAATATGGTAGACAGCCCCTCCCAGGAGTTTCCCAGAGCATGCGGCAGCCCAGAGCCCCAGTGTTGCCGGGCGGCCGTCTTGGGCAGTCGGCTGGGGCTGGGGCTGGAGTGAGGAGGGGATCCCGGCGTCTGGAGCGGCCGCGTAAGGGGGCCCAGGGGGGTCGGCCTGGACATTGAGGGGGGGATTCAGGGAGGCCAGGGAAGTGGTGGCAGGGACCGGCAGTTGGGGAGGGGGGAGGGGAGTTGGGGAAAGTGATGGGGCGGCCGGGAGGGTTTGGGGGAGGGTTCAGGGAGGCCAGGGAAGGGGCGGCAGGGGTCGGGCATTGGGGGGAGGTTGGGGAGTCGGGAAGGCGTCAGGAGGACCCAGGGTTTTTGGGGAGCCCAGGGAAGCAGCGACAGGGACTGGGGATTGGGGGGTGCCTGGCAGGCTGGGAAGAGCGGCAGCAGGGGTTGGGGGTGACGGGGAAAGGGTGTTGGGGAACAGGGGAGCAACAGCACCGAACTGAGAAGGGAGTAGGGGGGTGGCAGTGAAGAGCCAGGGGGCAGCAGGAGGAGCAGTGGGGCAGCAGTGGGGAGGGGGCAGCAGTGAAGAGCCGGGGGGGCAGCAGTGGGGAAGGGGCAGAGAAGGGGGGCAGCAGTGGGGAAGTGGCAGAGCAGGGGGGGCAGCAGGTAGCAGTGAGGGAAGGGTGGAGTAGGGGATGGCAGTGAGGAGGGGGCAGTAGGAGGAGCAGAGAGCAGCAGTGAGGAAAGGGCAGAGCAGGTGGGAGCAGGGGGGCAACAGTGAGGAAAGGGCGGCGCAGGGGGCAGCAGGGGTGAGGAATGGACAGCGAGGTGGCAAGGGGAAATCAGCAGCAGAGATTCTGGGGTAGGGAAGCTGACAAACTCCAGAGGAAGCCAGCAGCAGTGGGTTGGGGGTTAGGGGCCAAGACCAAAAGGGGACCACAGCTTATACCTGGGTCACCAATTTCAGCTTTTTTGGGCTCAGAATTGGGGGGATGGCTTGTGCCCGGATCGGCTTATACCCAATTGCATACAGTACTTTTTTTTTTTTAATTGTGTATGTTTGTGCACCATACAGATTCCACAGCATACCACTGTTCTACACAGTTGGGCTTTTAGTTTGGGTCATGTATTTTTTATGCACAGCTCCTGTGACATTATTCCTCCCTCCTTCAGCGCTTCTTCATGTGGACTGAATCATCTTTAAGCATGCATATTTTCGTCCTAGACCCACTTTGCTGGTCATTTTATTGGTATACTACTTTCTCCAATCTTTCTTATGGAGAATACCATATTGCTATGTTGTGTGTGTATATATAGCAACTTTTCACCTTTTCCCATTGGGATCTTACTGCTGAACTAGTCCAATACTGTGATAAACAGAAATGGATTTTAGACCAATTCTTGATGCAACTTGTTTTTTATTTGAAAGTGACTTCATTACAAAACATGTTTGGGTCCATTGTCAGGTGAGCAATATATGCTATTCACTGTAGTTAGGAAATTGTCAGAAGCACTATATTTGCTGAGCATTGATGTAATCATCATCATGTCCAATTTATCTTATGAGTTTTCTAGGTCTATAAAAGTCCAAGAACTATCCAATTGGTGTTCCAGCCATTTCTCTGTCCCTTGCTGAACTGAAAACATGGTATTTGTGCCCCTCTAAAGTCTTTCCTAAAGCTTTTTTTCCTCTAGTGCCAAACTATTCTCTTTTAATAAGCAGCTCCACAATTTCCCTAATCCTAGCATCCATTATACATTCCAAAATAGAAATATAGTGGTATGAAGCAGACACATTTATGAATTTTGTAGATAACTGATAGCATTCCTTGGAACTCTGTGCTACACTTCTGCACAGGTCCTCATGTTCATTAAACACATATAGATGAAGGCCAGATAAAATCTGTATATAGTTTTCTATTAAAAATAACATTAATATTGTTGTGAAAGGTTTTTTTAGTCACAAAATATATTCAAGATGCCTCAGGTAAGGAATAAAAATCCTCATGTACAGAAAGAAGGTGCATGACTCTGTTTAGTTCCAAAGGGATAGCCGTGTTAGTCTAGTTCAGCAAAACTACAAGGGAGTCTTGTGGTACTTCTAAAAACTACATATTTATTTTTTTGCAGTTTTCTACACTCTGGCAACTGATGAAGTGGGACTTTGCCCATGAAAGCTCATGTGAAAAATAAATGTTAGTCTTTAAAAGTGCCGCACGATTTTTTTCCTGTTTCGATAACTATATATACTTTTACGTGCACTTTTAAAGTCCCATGAAATTCAGCGAGAGATCATGTGAACATTCATACAGACAAAGGGTGGCAAAATATGTGTGTGTGAAATCTGACTCCAACTTTTCTGTAATGCCTCATTTGAAAACCACCTTTGCCTTACTTATTCTCAAGCAAAACACTTTATTTTTATAAAATATTGTGAACATGATTAAATATGAAAGGACTTCATTTCCACCATGAAAACACATCCTTGCACTACAAATATGTCACCAGGTTTATAGAGAAATGATAGATGTCCCACAAGGAAAAACATATTTCTATGGGGTGTGGGGGGAAGACAACAAAAAAGGGGGGCAGAGAAAAACTTACACAAGGTGGCAGTGTTTCACCTGTGAAATCTCCTTATGGTTTTCACTGAAACCAGTAAAAAATCTGATGAGAACACAAAACAGTTAACATTTTTGTATAATTGATAATACCATTTTTCTCTGGTGAGCAGTTTTTAAGCAAACAATCCTATAAGTGGCCAGAAGAATTTAGTATTTGGTACTGAGTTACATAAATGACAGAAGAAATCACAAATGAAAAAGATGTAGGAAGGAATTGGTAAGGGTTGGGGTCCATGTTTGTGCTAAAATGTCACCTAGCTCATTATTTTGCTTTGTAGCTCAGAATTACTAAGGGACAGTTTTCTATAAATGACTGTTTTCTCAGTCTTAACAGAAAACTGCTATGCCAAGGCCAACTATGGCAACTGGATTTCCTTTCCTTTCTCCTAAAAATTGGAGTGTGAGAGTTTCATCTGACAGTCGCAAAAAGTGTCTGATGAGATGACTGTGTCCTAGAGCATAAGAACCTTGACTCTTCAATTATGTGTTTCAGTCTAAAAACACATTTTCATTTGGTAGTGAGAAAACAGTATTGAAACCTCAGTTTACTGAAGAGTAATCAAAATAATTCATAGCTTGATTTTCAAAGGTTATGTACCCCTGTGTAGGCTGTTGACTGCAGTTAACTTCTCGTATGTTCAGCACTTCTGAAAATCAAGTTTTTCATATTTGCTTGCTAAAAAAGTGGTTCTAGGAACCTGACTTTTGACAATACTTTAGAATGGCAACAGAAAAGGCTGTATTCTTATTGGAATTTTTACAGGTTTATCTGAGAGAGTAAGAAGGGGAAAAAAGCATGGCTCAGATTGAAGAAAATGAACTAAATACCTTTTGGAGACATTATCAGATATCAATAGTTAGGCACACATGTTCATACTTTACCACCTAAATACAGCATAGCTCGTTTTACACGTGATTGGTTTACCCGTGAATTTGTTTAACATGTACTAGCTTCATGTCCCCCAAAGATACCAACTTAACACAATGGAACTCATTAATGTGCAGTATCTAAAACTATAGTGTATTGCTAAATGTATGCGTAATGTTTTCACAGTTAAATAAACATTAATTCTTAAATTTGTTCAAATAATTTTATTATGTTTTAGTGATTTTGTGTATTTTTGTATATTTTGTGATTTAAAAATCAGATTATGAATTAACATTTATATTTTTAATTTTGCTAAATAAAATCGTTACAGAAGCCAGGTAGCCTCTGTTAAGGTACACCTACTGCACTGTGCATGGATTTATTTCAAAGATACAGTATTTTAGGACATTTAACCAGGGTCCCATTTACATGCGGTTTGTTTTACATCCAGTCCTGACAGCTTGTCTCCCGACATCCATGTGTTAACGGGTCTATGCTGTAAATAGTTTGATTTTTCAGAAGCAATGAACAACCTGTTAAAAGTCAGAGCAGTAAGTACTATCAGGTTACATATGTAGGTGCTTTTGTATAAATATAAGCAATTAGCGTTACACATTTAAATTTTTGACCTATAGCAAGTTCACAAAACCTCAGCTCCATAACAGTTATTTAGTACATATGTGAACATTCTAGTAATGAATGGTAATGTTATCATTTTCTTTTGATGTTCAGTCTGCCATTCCATTTCATATTTCTCCAGTCTACTTTTCATTTTCTTAACAAACAAACATTTAATAGAAATGCTGAAAGGGCATGGAATGTATGGTGGAAAAGAAAGAAAGAATATAACAGAATGACAGGTGGCATAGAATAAAGGTTGCTTGAGTAAAGTGGAGTAATAATATTAATAGCTGTACCTACTAACAATAATTATATTCATTGCCCTACTTTCAGCCTTATAATTTTCTGGAACAGGTTTCTTTTTTTTTCTTTTTCCCCCCCTAATACCCAGTTGGATTTGGTCTGTAAGTATATAAACTTGCTGAACCAGAAGAGTAGATGATGCATCCAGTTCAGTAATGTCTCCAGTAGTGACTAGTTTAACTGAGTGTCTGGATGGTCCACAATGAGAATGCCATGTTCTGGAAAGACTGCAAAATTTGGGAAGACTAAAAACATGTAGTCATTTTTATAATTGGATTGATCAAACCAGTAACTGCAGAGTTTCTGTAGTACCGAATGGGTTAACCACAAGCCAAACACTACCCTTTTTAGGAATTCTAGCCTCAATTTCTAGTGTGACAATGAAGCCTAATATAATGAGAGATTACTGAAAACCCTATTCACTATACTTAAAGTTCTACCAATCCCAAAGGATCAGACACTTACTCTTAGGTCAGTATCGTACCAAATATCACATTGTCATACTTTTTATAACTAAACCTAAGATTTATTCATAAATGGAAAAAAAAAAAAAAAGAAAGAAGGGAGTTATAATGGTTAAAATGTCAATAAACATACAAATGATTATAAAGTCTTTAGATCAGTGTCATAAGGAGTTGGTGAGGCTGCTGATTTGTAAAAATCTCTGTAGGACCAATTACATTGGGTTATAGCTGAATAGGCAAGTAGAGTTATAATCAGATAGGCAGGTCGTAGTCATAGTTATGTATCAGTTATAGATTAGGCAGGTAGAGTCAATTAGAGCTTTTTCCATGAGGATTCCAGGGTAACCAAACTAACTATTTGGAGACCTTGTTTCTGTGGCTTAGACCTTCCCTTTTAAAGTTTAAGCAGATCTGAGATGGCAGGATCAGCCCCAAGGTTTCTCTTGTATAGCTGTCTGGCAGGCTGACAAGGCTCCTCCCAGAAATTGTCACAGTAGAGCTTCCTTCTGAGAAAGAGTAGGCATTGCAAGTAGTATCGGGCAAGGATGTGCACAGAAATAATAATTTCAAAGACCACTTTGAGAGGGGTACATTCTATGCCCTTCACATGGCTTCAGAATTGAAGTAGCTCACTTTCCTCTCTGGAGACAAAGGAGCTTGCTTTCCATCCTGGGGCTTGAGGATTGATGTGCCCCATGAATTATTGTTGGGGGGATCCGGACCCCAGCTTGATCTCCTTATGCACACTCTTGGTTTGTGAACATTTACTCTGGAGTTAATTTTCTCTTTACTTTGCATACACAGGTAATCGAGTTATGCTATTAGACAACAGCTGGTCATTCATTAAAACAGAGCTGAAGACAATATAGGTAGTATTAGTTTCCAGCAGTATCTTACGTCTTTGATCATCAGGTTAATGGACCATATATGCATGCATAATATAGGGAAGTTGAGATGAAATGGAATTAGCATGTGCAAACTAATTTGGTTACATTGTTAAATTTCTAACGAGATATAAGTAAACACAGACAAATACACATAGCATTTATCTTGTTTCTATTAGTACAAAAGAATGAGTTGGAAATCTCTAGTCTAATTAACATTTCTTTGAGATGTAAGTGAATTGTCTTGATTGCAATTGCCATAGCTCTGGCTAAATTGTTATGAGTCACACATAGGTTGGCTGGTTTGCCAGTGTCACATCCAGTAACAGATTAGGTGGTGGAAGATGTGAATTGGAATGAAGGACAAATTAACAATAGCAGGTAGGTGAGTGAGATTTCTTTCTGTCCTGAAGATAATTAGTGGGTTGCGTATGTCCAGAAATACATTGCCTGACATCATTTTTTATTTCATATCCTAGCAAATATAAAAACAGATTATATTTTTTTCATTCATATTAGTGACAAAAGTTGTCATTCTTTTTGCCTCAATAATATCTCATGTCAGTTTAATTACATGTTATATAAGTTTAATTTATATATGTTTCCTCTTTTCACTTCTAGATTAGTTACCTTAATTTTACTGGGTATGCTTGTTTTTTTTAATTGGGAGAGAAGGTAAACATTTCCATCTGTCCATGTGACCTCCTGCATAGTACTTTCTTATATATTTTTATTATCATCATCTCATACTCATCTCCTCTTTAACATGAACAGTCCTAATAATTGCAATGTGCTATTGTCTGGTTTGTTTAGATCTTTTAGAAGTTGCTCATAATACTCTCTAGGTTTGACTAATTATTTTTTTTTCCTTTGTAGATTTTACCTCATGTGGGAAAACTATAACTATCTTTTGGTCCCTTGATTTGAGTTAATGTTGATGATAGTTTTCTGGTAGCAGCTTAACCACTTCATTCCTGAGCTCCCTCAAAACATTCGGGTAGATGACAACATACATCTATACTTGCTAGGTGTTTGGTCCTGTATTCCCGAAGTCATTGGAAGTTTTGAGATTAGTTCAGTGGGACCAAGAGTAGATCCCGTATGTGCATCTAAATACTCTGAGTTTAAATTACCTCATATTTTGCCAGTGACTCCTGATACTGCACTCTTAGTACCTAATCCAATCAACAAGAGTTTTGAGCAGCCAAGGCATGGAGAGTGTGGTCCAATTTACCAGTATGTGCCCTTCCCTAACTACAAAAATATGAGGCCTTACAAAACTGAAAGAAAACTGTTATGTTAAACTTTCATTTTAATGATTCCTTTTGCATTTTGGTAAATGGTTCTTTGGTTTAACGTATACAAATTTTAATTACAAGAAGGCCATTCCTGTTAATTCCCTCTTATGCCCCCTCCCAGTTTTAGAAAAATCAACTCAGTGCATTCCCCTTTCCTTTGGCTGATGACAATTTCATTCTTCAGTGGTTATTCCTTTATAGGTGAGTGGTCTCTAAAGGTTTCTGGTAATGTCTTTTCTTGTCTTAGATCAACTACATCTGCCCAGTTATGGCACGGTATAATGATAATACCTAGTTCTTATGTAGCAGGTGTGGCCAAACTGCAGCTCGGGAGCCACATGCGGCTCTTGAATGAAAAAATGTGGCTCCTGGAAGAATGTCAGCAAATCAATTTAGGAAAGCATCCCCAACCCAGGAGTTCAGGAACGGCGTGGAACAGTGGGGAGAAGCTGTGGCATGGTCAGGAAGGGTGCGGAGAAACGCAGCATGATTGGGATTTTAAAAAATCTCGCCACTAGCCTGCAGTCTTGTACATGGAGCAACAGCTAAGTTTTTACTGTATAGGCCTAATTTTCATGCCAATTTCCAAAGGGATAGCCGTGTTAGTCCTTGCTAATTTTCATGGTAAAGTTAAGTAATCATTAGAAACTGACATTATTAGGATCAACATGTGCCCTCTTTTTACTATAAAATTAAAGCATGCAATGAATTTTAAACTTAGTAATTTTGGAGTAGGTAAAAGTATATAGTTGTATGCCTCAGTGTGGCTCTCAAAGGTTTAATAATCAACTTGTGCGGCTCTTGAGTTCCATAAGTTCGGCCACCCCTGTTATATAGCTTATATACGAGCAGAGCTCAAAGGAGATGAAAGTCTTTATCCCAGTGTTACAGACTGTCAGGTTCACACAGAGAGAGAGAGTCCATTTTTCAGGAAAACAACTTAAATCTCCTGTCCTGTGTTCTGTTGACTAGGCCACAAGGTAGAAAATCATAATATCACTACAGACGAATCAGCCCCAATGGCAGTTAACTTAAAGTAGTCACTTAGATCATGCCAACAAGAGCAATAGGAAATATCTCTGGTTGCTCTTTCTATATTAAATGAAATGACAGCAAAAATAGGGGAAGTGGCCCACATATAATTAATAGATAAATAGTTGTTAAAATTAGAGATGGAAAATGTATCTTTTTCGTTAGTCTTCATTGTAAAATTTGCATATTTTCTCAGTATACAGCGTTTTTGAAAAGTTTTTCTTGTTACATTTTAGAGTTTGGTCCAGTGCTTGTTGGATATGATGGAAGGTGAAGAAGTGCAGCACTTCTGCAGATCAATCCATTTTTACTTGGGCGAGGTCTATTTAGGAGATTGATTCAAGAGATGTGACTTGGATATTTTTGGCCCTCTTTTTAACGCACACAGTATGTTATGTACTTCAAGGCATAATTATAGTTTAAAGATGTCTTGCTAGTGTATATTATGTTCTACAGTGGTTAATCATTTATTCACTAGACAATAATGTCTTATCACATCTCCACCCTTGAATTTCTATTGGCCATACATTAAAATTCATTCCTGTGTAAGATGTACTGAAAATTTATATTAGTTAATTGTTTTTCAGTACTTTTCATTTCTTAGTATCTCTTCTTGGACACCAGACCTGCCATTATAAAATAAGCCTGCTTTTTTCACAGTGATGATTCATCCTACTGGAAACAGTTATAGTGGAAGGTGACAGCCTCACTAAAATACCCTTATGCACTTAAAAAATCATTATTTTGAAGAATGAAACTGATTCTAACATATTAACAGCTTTTTTTGGAAACTGCCTTAAGTAATTTCTCTGTATCTTACAAATCATACTTATAAACAAGAGGGAGTTTAGGTTTGTAGTAAGCCTGTTTTATAGTAATTTATATTATAAAATAAAGATAGTCAATGGCTCAGTAGGGAAAATGTAGGTGAAGAGATTTTTGTGCTTAATCATACAGACAGACTCATTCTTGTCAGATTTCAAAACTCTGATTTTGCAGAAAATCCAATCAAAAGAACCTCAGTCAAAATAGTGTCTCTGCATTTTTAGGACTGGAATGTATATTTCAGTGTTGATATTCATATGATATTATAATCTAGGAAGGTTATCCATTGATGACTTCCCCACAGTTGATGGTTTACTTAAAATATAATTATCTCTTAATATTGGAGGACTTTCATTCAATTAAAATCATCTAACATTCTGAATAGCTATTCTACAATACATACCCCATCTGAATTTAGAATTAGTTTGAGGACTGAAAGGATAACTAGATAGTATCAATACCAACGAAACCTCATTTAAGTGGGGGATTCTCTTTGTTTGATTAACTGGGTCTGGCAATACAACATAGAGTGAAGTGTGTGTGCTCAGGTTTGTTTTGGTGTCAATACACAGTACAGTGCACTTACTGTTCTTCTGCCCTTGATATTAAGTGTTTGCTGAGTAAAATCTGCATTTATCTACCATTAATTTGATGCAAGTAGATTAGTAGGGATTTATTATCAATGACTTCAGGCCTGACCCAAAGAATTCACTTAAAATGTATTTTGGTTTTCATACAGTTCTTGGTCTCTCTAAAGAGGAGCATTTTCAAAATACTAATCCAAATGCTGTGGTTTTTGTTCTCTTTCTGTTAATTACAATACATGTATACTTCACGGCTTTGCTGAGGGTAAAATTCATCTTCTCTGTATGATGGAAATGGGCAATTCATATTAAAACATTCTGTGACAGTTCCATTTGGATATTTTCATGCATAGTAATAGCAATAGAAACTGACAAGGCATTCTTAGAAATTAATGTCCAGCTTCACTTTGAGATTTCAGGTCCTCTTGCTGGTCAATAACTGCTTATAGATTCCCTGCCTTATTGCTAATATTTTAAAATCACATGGAAGATTTATTTGTCGAACCTCAGCTGGGTTTAATAACCTAATCCTGTCACCATGAAATCAATAGAAAATTTGTCATTGAGTTCATTGAGGAGGGGTTGTGGGAGTGAGAACGAGAGCAATCCCTGTTATATAAACACTTATAGAAAGAGACTTTGGCAGAAGAAAGTAATAGGAGATCTTCAAGTCATCCTGGGGGCAGGTGGGAAATCCACAGCAGCCTTTTTACAGGCTTCCTTGATTCATCCTTTTCTGCCATTTCTGTAACTGCAGTAGATATTGCTCCAAAAGCTTCTAGATTGTAATATCTGTTCTATGTAGGTATTCTAAAAAGAATATAGATATAGAGGGAGATGTTTAAAATTACAAATGACATTTAGCCACCTAACTCCCATTAAAAGTCAATGCAACGTGGGTGCTTAGCTGCCATTTCTGCTTCTGAGAATGTCTCCTATAATCTATATTATTTTTAATAGAATGACTCAGAATTTCTAGCAAGGTTTTCAGTGCCCACTAAACGCCGCAGTACTTTTCTACCAGGATGCCTCCCACCTTGCATCCATCTAGCCATTAAAAAAAATCTGAAGTTTTGTGATAGTTTGTAACAATCTTGAGGGTTCATTAAAGACCACACTGCTGTATGAGTAAGAAATAGAACTTTAATAACACAGATAGGAGTGGTTTTTGTAGGGCACATCTCCCAATTCACATAACACTGTCCCATTCTCAGGAGTGTCTCTAAAATCACGACCTTCTACATGCATATCTATACACAGTCTAAACTTCCAGTAATCTTCTTTGGATGTGAATTCCTTTCATTCTTTCTCTCCCTATTTTCTAGTGAACACAAGCCAGACTATTCTCTCTGTGTTTTCTACTCCCTTTGGATTCTGCATCAGTGGAGAAGTCTATCTGAGGTCCCAGGAAGTGGGTACAATCATATGCACATGTGTAATCTACCATCTCTTGCATCCTGGTTGAAGGAGACATGCATATAAATGCCAGAATCATGCCTGGCCTTACATTTCCATGTCTCCAAGCATTCCCTTCTTTTTGTCAGTATCTTCTCTTCCAAGATACTCTCCCCACCTCAGTCTAAGATTATGAAAAAGTATTGCATGTGCTGCCTCTAACATTCTGTCAACAGTTATATTTATGTTTAAATCTGTTGGCAGTGTATTTACTGTGAGTGCAACATGTCTTTATTAGCAAAGTCCTAAGGTTATATTAAATATTTGCAACATTTAAAAGTAGCAGAGTAATGAGTTCCAAGTCTGTCATGTCTTCTAGCAGTTTATTTCCTGAACCTGTTTTCTGTTACTGGCATCAAATTTATCATGTTCGTTGTAGTCTAGTAGTCAAAAATATGGAAATGATTAAATTGCCTTTTAACAAACTGTTGCAAGGAATACTCCAAATGATATTATCCTTAACGGTTTCCTACTTGAAACCATTTAATGCACATTTATATGTGGTTACTAAGAGCCTACAACATCATTTAGCATTAGACTTCTCTGAAAATAATGGAAAATCTCTTATAATTTGAGAAATCTTCATTATGAATTTATTTTTTAAACTCTTTCATGTATTTCATCAATATTTTACATAAAGAGAACAGGAAAATTTACTTTATCTATTAAACCAAAGCCATGAAAAACATATTGTATAACTTCCTTTCTTCCTCCATGAAAAACATGGGGGAAGCTTGAAAAAGGTGGTACACAAAATAATTGCTAGCACTTCAGTATAAATAATTATTATGGAAAAATATAACATAATTTTTAAAATATTATATTGCATACTACCTAATAGGTTAATTGGAAGTAGATAGTGAACTCTATTTGTTTACTGGCTAAAAATATTGAGGAATGCCTGAATTCAGTATTGGCTACTGGAGTTCAGTGTTTAATTCCTAAATCATGCCATTTTTTCCTGTAATGTTAGAAACCACTATATCAGATTTTTATTTTCATTAGGCAATGTAAGGGATCCCTAAAATGGGTGTAAATGATCACTCAATGTAAAGATTCTTTACGCTGCCAAAGCTGTGTAAAGGGCCCTTTTTATAAAGGAGGTTTAGGCCCTTCTGCTAACATGCTGATTTCTCTACCCTCAAAAAATACCTTTGTACCTTACTATAATGAAGTTTCACTCACTGCACCTGACTCTTTGTAATTTAGCTGTGTAATATGACCCTCCACTAGAAATAGTTGTAGGCTTGATGGAAAAGAGTGTTAGATTGAATTTATTGTTTGCCTACCACATTCACTTTATCTCTCTTTCTGAAAGGAGGCTGCCCAGTGTTGACTTCTTGTTGCATTGCTGCAGACAGTAAAATGTCTCACCTTTCCCACTAGTTAGTTATGTTAATCAGCAGAGCCCCTCCTACCATCAGTTTTCTCTTTGTTAGGGTATGTCTATACTGACAGTGGCAAGTTCACTGCTGTCAGTTTGGTGTTCCAGAAGCGGTTCACAGCAAGTCTGAACTCGCTGTGCCGCTCCCGGAAGTCAGCCCCAGAAGTCTTGGGGGTCAGGAGGCATAAGGAAAAGCCAACCAGAAGGGATTTGTGGTCAGCTTTTCCCTGATGTGTACTGGCAGCTTACAGAGTTGCTGCCAGTTACGCAAGGAATTTTACTTTCCTTTCATGCTTTGTGGTCAACTGCTGCCAGAAAGCCCTCTAGTTTAGACTAGGGCTTAGATCCTGTTAACAAATTCCGAAGGAGCAGCTGTGTTAGTCTAGTTCAGCAAAACAAACTAGGAGCCTTGTGGCACTTTTAAAGGCTAACACATTTATCACATGAGTTTTTTTTGAGAGAGTCCCCGCTTCATTAGATGTTTGAAAATGGAAACTCAGATACTGTTCTGTCCTACCTCAGTGACAAAAGAGGAGCTCCTAGAGTGATGGTAACAGTAGAGAGTTTGGAAAAAGCACATGAGCCATTGAAGAGACTACAAAGTGGATCTCACCCTTCTGTGGCAGGCTTTTAATGATATCCTTGCCCCATGGGACCTTTGCTCCTATATGAGAGAGAATAGGGGAGAGACTTTCCCACCCCGACAACTAGTCTAAAACCAGACTGGTGCCTGTCAAACATGATATGGCCAGAGCAGAGGCATAGAATCCAAGATGATTTCAGCCAGGTAGAGCTGAATCTGCCATTGGCCCTGTCTTTTCTCATAACTAAATCCCTCTCACGTGTATTTCTTCAATGCTGAGTTTGTTGTACCTAATTCAGAGGTCCACTGTTCCCTCTAAGTGGTGCACGTGTATGCACGCACACAAGTCGTGAAACCTGTGCACACAACAAAATGAAGTGCACACAAAAAAATCCAATAGTGTTAATATTAGTACTCACAAAGAAATGTTTTTGTGCACACAAAAAAAAATCTTTTGCGCACACAGTCTACAAGTAATTAGAGGAAACATTGGAGGTGACTAGGTCTTCTCCTTCCCTGGGGATACAGAAAAGAGTCAAGGAAATCTGGCAGCAACTAGATATTTGCCCTGCCCAAAGGTGATGCCTCTTAGAGATATTAAAAAACCCATAATGCATACAGATATTGTTATACCCCAAAAGTAGATTTTGGCTTTCCAGAGGGACAGGATCATTTCCCTGAAAAAATTAATTGAAAGTTGAGGACAAAACATGAGGTAATCGCACAAGCCATTTGGGCATAGTAAGGTGTGGCCTTAACTATTTGGCTACCGAATCTGGATCCAGACTCCCCAGACTTGTACTCTACTTCATTTCATAATCATTGCATGATGCCTCTCTGAATGTGATCACCCTGGTCTTTGAGATTTACAAATAACTATAAAGGGTGGAAAGCTGGGGTGGCAGCAAATTTTGATTGAGCAAAAGTTCACTTTCACTTAAAAAGAAATAAGAATTCTTTGTGAAGGGATGCAGAGGCTTTTAGAATAATTTCTGCACAACTTAGTAGCTTTCTTTACAGCTTTATTGAAGTGTAACAGTGCAAAAATGGAATTTGCTTATCCTTATCAACAGTTCAGTTTCCTGGGTGCATTCAGAGTAAAATCTGGTAAATCTTCTGATAAAATAAGTTTTTACTACATTTTGCTAATGTTGGCCTTGCACAACATCACAGCTGAGAGAGAAAATGGCCTGAATTCTCTTCCTCCAGCTGTCTCATCAACAAAATTGCTTTGGTACTTGGAGATCTACCTGTGGAAGGAAATAGCCATGTATCTATCTCACTCTGTGTGGACAACAGTTTTCTGCTTCTGCTTTATTTTTACCCTCTGTCCTCTAGCAACAAAAAACAAAAACAAAAAACAAAAAACAAAAAAAACAACCTTTTGTAGTTGTCTCAAGAGAGTGGGTTCTGCTGGGTTTGGGGGGAATAAGGAATCTGCCTCAACTAATTTCATTGTTTCAGACAGTGTCCAAAATATCATTGTCCATCATGTTGTGAATTGGGGATCCTGTGAGGAAAGGTTCTGGCAGCATGTCCCATGCAGGAGACTTTGCCCAAGGTGGAATGGAGCCATGGAATGAGCTGTAAAGATTTGCATTCCCACCAGCAGATCCATGTATAAATTCATGTTTCATGTTACAATTCCAAGCATCTTTTGTAGACGGCAAGGCGTTTTGAGAGGTGGGGTTGGAGTTAAGCAAACTCTACCCTCTAATGGAAGAATTCAACTGAAGTCCGGACTTGATTTTTCTAGTTTCTCCTCCCACATAGGGGATTTTCTGAATACTAAAATCTAATTAGTTGTTAAATATTACCATTACTTGTGAAGTCCCATGAAACAACCTATTCTAGACAATGGAGTCACACCAGATTTACCTCAAGAAAACAGAATTTAACTCACTGAGTTATACAGGACAGAATTTGGCCTGCAGAATCTTTATTACAGTGATGATGCACAAGCGAGAAAGAAAACAGCTTGACTATATAGTAAGCTGAAAAAAAGATCAGAAAAGAATTGAGACAATGAATATGGGGTTCAAATATGAGGGACTTCACTTACCCCAACACCTGCTGGGAGGCCAACACAGCAGTGAACAAGCAATCCAGGAAATTTTTGGAGAGTGTTGAGGACAACTTCCTGGTACAAATGCTGGAGGAACCAACTAGGGGTCTTGCACAGCTCAACCTGCTGCTAACAAACAGAGAAGAATTGATTGGGGACATAGAAGTGAATGGCAATCTGGGCAACAGTGACGATGAGATGAGAGTTCAAGATGCTGGGTAACGGGGAAAAAAAAGGAAAGAAGCAAAACACAGAGCTCGGACTTCTGAAAAGCAGATTTTGGCTCCCTCAGGGAACTGATGGACAGGATCTTTTGGAATGCTGACATGAAGGGGAAAAGCATCCAAGAGAGCTGGTTGCATTTTAAAGAAATTCTGCTACGGGCACAGGAAGATACCATTCCGATGAACAGAAAGAACAGCAAAAGTGGAAGGTGCCCAGTATGGCTTAACAGAGAACTGAGCTATAGCATAAAAAGGAAGCTTACAGGATGTGGAAGCTTGGACAGATGATTAAGGAGGCATATAAAGATATTGCTCGGGACTACAGGGATAAAATCAGAAAGGCCAAAGGACAATTGGAGTTACGGCTAGCAAGGGATATGAAGGATAACAGGAAGGGGTTCTACAAGTATGTTAATAACAAGAAGAGGATGAAGGATGATGTAGGTCCCTTACTGAATGGGACAGGTAGCCTTGTGATGGAGGATGAGGAAAAAGCTGAAGTGCTCAATGTTTTTTTTTTTTTACTTCAGTTTTCACAGTCAGGACCAGCTCCCAGCCCACTACACTGGATGTGGCAGATTGGAGAGAAGAAGAGAGGCCTTTGGTGACGGAAGGTAAGGTTAGGGACTACTTAAAGAAGCTGGATGTGCACAAGTCCATGGGGCCGGACAACCTGCACCCGAGGGTGCTGAGGGAGTTGGCCAATGAAATAGCAGTACCGCTGGCCATCATCTTTGAAAACTCATGGCGAAGGGGGGAGGTGCCGGAAGACTGGAAAAAAGCAAATACAGTGCCTGTCTTCAAGAAAGGCAAAAAGGACTGTCCAGGGAATTACAGACCTGTCAACTTCACCTCAATCCCTGGTAAAATCATGGAGCAGCTTCTCAAAGAATCCATCCTGAAACACTTGGAGAAAAATAGAGTAATCAGGAACAGTCAGCATGGATTCACCAAGGGTAAATCATGCCTGACCATCCTCATCGCCTTCTATGATGAGATGACTGGATTTGTGGATGTGGTAAAAGCCATTGATGTGATATACCTTGACTTTACCAAGGCTTTTGATACGGTTTCCCACAGGATTCTCATCGGCAAGTTAAGGAAGTATGGGTTGGATTTGTGGACTGTAAGGTGGATAGAGAACTGGCTAGATGAATGGTTTCAGTATGTAGGAATCAATGGCTCCATGTCTAGATGGCAACCAGTAACGAGTGGTGTGCCCCAGAGGTTGGTCCTGGGGCCAATTCTGTTCAACATTTTCATTAATGATCTGTATGATGGGATAGATTGCACACTCAGTAAGTTTGCAGATGACACGAAGATGGGGGGAAAGGTAGACATGCTGGAGGGCAGGGACAGGATTCAGGGACACCTTGACAAATTAGAGCAGTGAGCCAGTAGAAATCTCATGAGGTTCAACAAGGACAAGTGCCAAGTCCTGGACTTGGGACAGAAAAACCCCATGCACTGCTACTGGCTGAGGAGCGATCAGCTAAGTAGCAGCACTGGAGAAAAGGACCTGGGAGTCATGGTGGATGGGAAGCTGAATATGAGTCAGCAGTGTGCTCTTGCTACCAAAGAGCCCAATGGCATACTGGGCTTCATCAGAAGAAGTGTTGCCAGCAAATTGAGGGATGTGATCATTCCCCTCTATTCAGCACTGGCGAGGCCGCATCTGGAATACTGTGTCCAGTTTTGGGCTCCCCCCTACAAAAAGGACGTGGAGAAACTAGAAAGAGTCCAGCGGAGGGCAGCAAAAATGATCAAGGGGCTGGAGCACATGACCTATGTAGAGAGACTGAAGGAACTAGGCTTATTTAGCCTGCATAAGGGAAGACTGAGGGGGGATTTGATAACAACCTTCAACTACCTGAAGGGATGCTCCAAGGAGGATAGAGCTCGGCTGTTCTCAGTAGTAACAGAGAACAGAACAAGGAACAATGGTTTCAAGTTGGAGCTGGGGAGGTCAAGGATGGATCTTAGGAAAAACTTTCTTACTAGGTGAGTGGTAAAGCATTGGAATAGGCTACCTAGGGAGGTGGTGGAATCTCTGTCTTTAGAGATGTTTAAGGCCTGGCTGGACAAAACTCTGGCTGGGATAATTTAGTGGGCATGGTGCTGCTTTTTTTTGGCAGGGAGTTGGACTAGATGACCTAATGAGGTCCCTTCCAACCCTATGATTCTATGATTTCTTAGAGAGTAACTTCACAGAGAGTAACCACCTGTTAGTATGCAAGCCATTTTCGGCTTCAGGATACATTAAATGAAATGTGTTGTTATTGATTGTGCTAACAGATATTTAAGGCAATGACCCACTAGAAACATTTTCTCAACTGATCTTTCCTCAACACAGGCTAGTGTGTCACCATTCATTGGAAGGAATTCTCCAATCTGCAGTGCAGATCTTTGTTTCACTTTTGGCATTCAGTGGTTATATTGAACTCCCTTTGACATGGGTGTTTAGTGCAGAACACAAATCCAGTGTGCAGTTTGTTTGAAGAAATTAGCCAATTTATTTAGAAACTGTTTAATGTTAACCTCTGTTTACATTTCACGGTTCCTAGCAGACAAATAGAACTAGCTAACCTTCTTTAAAAAGGGGGGAGGGGGGACAGAAACCATCCACTTTAGTTGGGGATACCAAAATTGGGGAAAAAGTCATTCCACAGATACAGACCAGATGTTACTAATATCACTACCATTGTTCTTATTTAGTGGCATCATGCAAAACCATAATCAGACGCTTCAGAGAAGAGAAACTATGTGCTCTATCAGGCACTGTGATCTATTGTGTTTATGAACTGAGAACACAAACTCAGAAGATCTTTTTTAAGAGTACCTCAAATTTTATCAGTATTACTATTATTTTTTAAATATAAGGTTTCTTAACCAGCTGGGAGTTTAACTGAGAAAACTGCCTACAAGTTATTTTCAATTTACCAGTTGATAGGAATCTGTCAACTAAAACTTTTTCTCCCTGGATTGAGACAGCAGTTGCAGCTGCCAAAAATGCAAACATACACTGTTCTCCATAACACCCCCACTCCCTCGCAAATAATAAGGTATATGTAGTGTGCCTATTTCACTCCCCACCACACGCACATCTATGCTGCTTGTGCTGTATAAGAATCAGCATTAACTGACTTTTAAATCAGAGCATAAGTATTTATGTATAACAACAGAGCATATTTTGCAGCCTTGTAGTTAATATTGCAATGTCATGTCTTATAACAGTAAAACACAGAATACTGGCATCAGAAGTGACATTACAGTGTAAAGTATAAGGTTAAAAACTCCATATTTTATCACATCTGTAACATCTATTTATGAATGTTTGCATATATAATACATTTACATGAAGTGTTCAGTTGTAATAGCCTTTCATCTGTGGAGTCCATAAGTATAAATTGTATCTTAAATCACAAGTTAAATTAAATTTAGTAATGTTATTTTAGCCCTTATTTATTCACATTTCAAAACACTCATCAGTTTGGCATGATTCACAGTTTATGTTAAGGAGTGACATAGGTCTGAAATTCTACAGTGCTCTAGCACTGGCACTGCAGAGCAAGATTTATTTATTCTTTCGATTTGTACATTGTATCTGTCTACAAATCTCAAGGCAATCTGAGACATTGACACTGCTGTATGTGGAGCTTTATATAATGCTTTTTTCAAGCCATTGATGTTAGTTACTCAGTTTCAAAAGCATTAAAATTTCACTTACACTGAAGTGAATAAACAACAATATACTTTGTAACAAAAAATATACAGTTGTCGTGTTATAGTGATGAAAAAAATCCATAATAAAGAGTGGCAAAATTAAGTGATCAGAAGATAGGACTGAAAGACAAAAGCTCCTGATTTCTAAACCCACCTCTGACTCTAGGTGCTTCTGCGTTCCTGGGCAAGTCACTTAACTACTACAGGGTTAGCCGTGTTAGTCTGTGTATAACAAAAACAACTACAGTCCTGTGGTACCTTATAGACTAATAGATTTTTTTCAGGCATAAGCTTTCATGGGCTACAATTCATCTGATGAAGTGATGAAGAAATCTGTTAGTATAAAAGGTGCCATGGGACTCTTGCTGTTTTCACTTAACTACTGTTTCATTTCCTCATCTGTAAAATGGTGGTGGTGATAAGTGCCTGTCTGCCTTTCTGGAATATTGCAATTATCTAACATTTGTTTAAATGACTTTGGAAAATAAAAAGTGCCAAAAATATGCTAATTTGCAGCAACTACTATTACTGCTAAATAATAGATGCAGGTGAGATATTGGTTCTGTGGATGCAAGGGATCCAGTATCAGTAACTCTCAGGGAAAAGTGGTCAGGCATCTGAAGTATAGTTGGCTGGCTACTTTACCAAAGGGAATAAACAGAAAATATAAGCAGTGATCTACTTTGAACACACACACATTCAAAGTAGATCACTGCTTATATTTTCTGTTTATTCCCTTTGGTAAAGTAGCCAGCCAACTATGCTTCAGATACCTGATCACTTTCCCTGAGAGTTAGTTACATTTATCTACCTATCTATCTACCTACCTACCTATCTATCTGTCTATCTTGTGTCTACCATACTGCTGATGGATAACTTGTCATTAAGAAAGAGAGGATTTAGACTTTTGGAAAGAGAGGAGCTTTGCTGGAGACCATAGCACTTGCTTTTAACCATGGAAGGTCCTGGGAAATCTGACCTTAAAGTAGATGTTTTCAATGTATCAGTTCTAATTTCCTTTGGGTCATGTATATTTGGACACACTGAGTCTTGATTTGCAGCTTATGCATTATATACAGATGATTCTAAATATAATTTTGAAAACACATGGAAAATAGTATTTGTGAAATACTGGCTGATGCAGCTTTTGTGTTTTAGCATGAGAAGGTGTACTTTGTTTACTGCCATTCAACTGGGATACCTTGCAAAAGTCTACTGTGGTTTTGAATGATAGTCATCCTAAACAGATGCCCATAAAACCATTCTACTACACTAACATGTTCATACTTTGTGTATCTTACTGGGATGAAGTTTCTGCTGAGCCTATGAAAGCAGCATTTATGATAACTGAGCCTTAGTTACTATTGTAGAAATGAAAGGATTTACTGGGACACTGCAAGTAGGTACATGGACAGACGGGAGTTAACTTCCTCCTATTCCTCCTAAACCAAAACAGCAAAATATCAACACAAGACAACAGTAACATATTGTGCATGTGTTGTCTACACTGATCATTACAGTGCTATATCAAAAGCATTATTAGAGAATTATATCAAAAGATATTTTGAAATCAGTTTGGAGTAAACACATTGGCCATATTATATTTTATTACCTTAGATTAATGTTTTAAAACTTGAGTTTCCCAAGAGCTGGTGTATTATAACAATTTTGACTTCAGGAGTTCACCCTAATTTATTTTAATGCAGAATGTGGGCTTTATTTTTCAGAGGTGCAGAGCCTTCACAATTCCCATTGAATTAACTTGAAAAATCAAGCCATTCTTGGATTCAGGTAGTCAACTTTAAGCCCCAATTCAGCAGTTCAGTCCTGTACAGCAAAGAACTTGAGCACGTTTTAACTTGAGGCATGTGAGTAAGTCATGTTGCTATCAATAACATTTAAGCATATACTTTGAAGTATTTTGTTGATTAATGATGGACACACACAAGTGCTTAAATGCTTTGCTGAAATGGGAGTCCAGGTTTGCTTTAGCAGTTTGTGGAATATTTAAAAAAAAAAAGTCTGTTCAAATATTTGGGATCTCCCAAGTTTCTGTCTTACGATTTACATTGATTTCATCAAAATATTGTAAAACTCACACTGTCATATTGCTCACATCTTCATGCAAATATTTATCATGTATTTACCATCTGTAAGGGTTCATCTTAATTGCACAAGTAAAAATTCTTTACCTGTCTCTCTCAAAGATGTATCATAAACAGTTTAGCGGGGGGGGGGGGGATAACTTCTTTCATTAAATTAAAATTATCATTGTCGGTTACTAGTCTTCCTGGCTGGATGAAATCATTGTTCTTTTGGCCAACATTTCAATTTTATGTTTCGCTAGAGAAGAATTTCTAAAGGAAGTTATCTTATTATAGAGTCCTAGGAAACCAATTTTTAATCCTCAGTCTTTAAATTAAATTGCCCTATGAGTGTAAACAGAGTAGTTAACACTTCCCTTGGGAGAAAGAGGCCTTAACTTTGTTACTTTTCCTTCTTATATAATAAAACAGCAGGCGCTTAGTAGATGGAAGCAGGAAGAGGACACTCGGAGGGAATGCTTTAGTTGTCCAAATGACTGAAATGCCTCAGTCCAGTTGAAATTCTAATCCCAGTGGGGATAAACTCAGCACTTCATCCTTCACATGTAAACTTAATTCTATGCAGTTTAACATGAAAATTTAAGGGCCACATTTTCTCAGGGAGATTCTAATAACAGTTACCACAATAAAGCTAGAACAAAGGAGGAGTTGTGTGGTACTTTTAAAGAGTAGCAAATAATTATTTTGGTTTTTCTGGAATAGAATAATGCATCTACCCCTCCAGAACTGGTTCCCGTATAGTTGATGTAGGAAGCTACAGCTGTGCCTTACATCACATACTGGTAAATTGTTTGTTTGTTTGTTTGTTTAATACTTTTTAAATGGTTACAACTGTTAAACATGTAAAAGTTTTCATTTATTAAAACTAAAGAATATATTTACATATATGTACGTATTGTTAAAGTAATTACAGAGAATCAGAAGAGCTGGAAGGGACCTCAAAAAGTCATCTAGCACAGCATCCTATGTGGGATTGAATAAGACCGCCCCGACAGGTATTTGCCCAACCTGTTGTTTTAAAAGCCTGCAATGACAGGGATTCCACAATCTCTTCTAGAAGATACTCCATAGTTTAATTGCCCTATAGTTAAGAAAGCTTTTCCTAATATCTAACTTAAATCTTCCTTACTGCAGATTAAACCCCTCTCCAGCCCCACTCTTTGTCCTTCCTTTTCCAGACATGTAGAATAAGTGATCACTACTATCTTTATAATAGTCCTTAACGTATCTGAAAACTGTTATCAGGTCCTGCCTTTATGTTCCTTGCTCAAGACTAAACATAGCTTTTATTTATTTATTACCTTTCCTTATAGGTCAAGTTTTCTACACCTTTTATCAGTGTGTCTTTCCTTTGCACTCTAGCTGCTTTGTCAATGTTTTTCCTAACATGCGGCGCCCTGCACTGGATGCAGTAGTTTAGCTGAGGCTGTGTCAGTGCCAAGTTCAGCAGGGCAGTGACTGTCCATGTCTATGCTAGGGATTCCCAAGTTATGGACCATAGCACTGAGGTGGGACACAGCCCCAGCTGGCTGCCATCATGGATGGAGGGTTTGGGGGGGGGCAATGTTAGGCACTCTAAACCCAGATCACTTTCCACATGTGGGCTGGATTACAACAGTCGTGCCCTCCAGGCTGAGAAAAGCATAGTCCTTGCTGCCCATGATCCACCCTGAACTGGTGTCCACAATGATCATGTAGGAAGGCATTGTTCTGTGATGCGTACAGCCACAAACAGTGAAACTGTTGTCACTATGCTAGCTAGAGACCAAATCCCTGGCCACACCCAACAGCAGAGGCATCAACTTGGAGTCCTGGACCCTGTCCCTCCTTGCATCCTCAGGTGCCCTCTCTGCTCACAGCCCCTATCTGCCCCTTCTTCCCAAGTCTCCCATCCTCTCCCCCAGTCTGTGTTCTGAACTGGGTGTAAGGCTGAAAACTGAGGATGAGACCAAGTTCAGCCTCACTAATGTATGTGCCCAACTGGAAAAAATTGTGAAAGGAGAAGCACGCACATTTTGCTTTCAACATTATTTTAAAGTGTAGTTTTACTAAAACTGTTTGGTTTCAGCAATACTCAAGTATTTCTTTGTGTGCAAATTGCTTTGGGTTTCTATCTTTACAATTGTTTAGATGAAAATGAAAAGGAAATTTGTACATTGTTTATTTAAAGTATCATAGTTTATACATATGTAATAGTTAAAAGTAGCGATTTTCCTCAAAAAGGGTTAATAGTGGACCACAGCATCTATTGCAACTGCACAGGTGGGCCTCAAGGAAAATAAGTTTGAGAGCCACTATCTTATACCTCCTGTTTATAGCAGACTTTGAACACTTCTGTTAAAACATCCCATAATATAAGCCTTATAAACCTGTATCACATTGTTTGAATTATATTTCATTTGTGATCCACTATAAGTCTCTTCAAGTGTACCAATTCACTGGCTGTCCTGAGGATTAACTGTGTTCCAGGTCCAACACCTTCCCATATGGTCTCTTCACCCATTGTTCTCTCTCTCATTTCATGAACCATTTCTTGTTCCAGGACCTGTAACCTCATCTTCGGGATTCATCTCTTAAGTCAGGTCAAAATGTGGTTTCTCCTTCCAGCATATAGAGTTCCTTTGGACTAGTAGTTCATGATCTACTTCTGAAGAGCAGTTGCCATTGAAATCTATGAGTGTTGCACCATCTGCTGGTGGAAGGTTGGAGAGCACTGCTCTGGACCAACTAAACAGGCAATAGTACTTGGCCAGTGGATGGGAAGCCAAACCGTCCTTTACTTCAGTTTCCACCCCAAGGACCCTATTGCATTAAGTCAATGTCTATTCAGTCCCTGTTACTGTTCTCTCCATGGGCTGCTTTCTACTCTCTGCCTTGCCTGCCTTTCTATCAGTAGAGCCCTGCATGGATACAAATACATGGATCCTTATCCTATCTGCATCCACAAGAAATGGTCCGTGAATATCCTTGTAGTATCTGTGGATGAAGACATAATGCAGATATCCATGGATATCTGCATAGTTGCATGGCTCTAGCTCTGTGAAGAGAAAAATATGTGGACCTGTAGTCAATCTGCACTCACAAGAAATGTCCATGAATATCCGTGTTGTATCTGCAGATGCAGATATAATGCAGATACCCACAGATATCTGCATATTTGCAGAGCTCTATCTATCAGGGCCAGGATCCTAGGGCCCTAGTCATTCTCTGGGTTCCCTCTTGCCTTTACTAATATATAGAGGGCTGCTGTAGTTTTCCTCACTGCTGCCATTTCTGTTGCTGTCTTTCTGGCTTTTCCTAGCCCAAGCCCAGACTGGGTCAGCTAAGCCCAATCTTCCAGTCAGGGGCTTCTTTTCTGGCCTAAACCCCTCATGTGTGGCCAGTCTCACCAACTGGCCCCTTTTTCAGTTTCCTTAACCATTCCCAAGAGTAGACTATTTGCACTTCTTTACTGAATTTCATTTAGTTGATTTCAGACAAATTCTCCATTTCTTTTCCAGAATTCGTTTTGAATTCTATTTCTGTCCTTCAGAGTGCTCAGAACACCTCTCCTTCTTGGTGTCATCCACAAATTTTAGAATCATACTCTCAAGTCTATTATCCAAGTCTTTAATGAAAATAAGGAGTAGTAACTTTTCTTTTTGCCAAGTTTATTGCATGACCTCTAAGGAGCTAAATTTTCAGGTGTCTACTTTTCTTACCTTTTTCTGATTGCTACTATGCAAGTTATGATTCCATGAGCCACATGTTCTGACACAACACTGAAGTGTAGCCTTACTAGTGTGAATTTGGCTTCATATCTTCATTTTCACTTGCTCTATAATTTTATCAATGCCACATGCCAATTTCTCTGTGTTTTTTCTAAGACAATTTTAAAGCGAGTTTCAGGTTGTCAGCTTGGATATAAAGTGATGTACAAGTAGAGTTGAACAAATAATCCATAATTATCTGAATGATTTCTGTGGATAATTCTTTCTCTTCAGATTGCTGGTGGTCAATTTGTTTCATACATTTGATAAATGTAATTTGAGCTGTATTGATTTATTCTGATTTGGCATATAGGTCATATGATAAATTTGTATTCCTGACTGAATGATACTTCAAATCCATTTTCTAGCACTCATGTGCATGTATCTAAAATTTAGTTCTGATTAATATTGTGCATTATTTATTTCAAATTTGTCATTTCCATTAACATCCCCACTACTAAAAACACTATCTATCATAGTTTAGGTAAGTTAGCACAACATGTGTGTAAACATTGGTTAATAATTCACACATTTGATAGTGTTTTTTCAGTGTTCTCCATGTAGTCATCCCAGCTATTGTGTGAATATGGTGGGATACAATATTGCAATCAACAGTGACAATTTTAGAACAGTTTTAATAGGCATGTATAGAAAGTGATTTTTTCCATTAATTTATGTTTTGTTAAATATTAGTAGTATTCTGTGTTTCAGTACATTTCCAAGTATAAATTTTACATTGAATTAAAAAGGGAATTTTACATTGATTCACAATAGAAAAATGAGTGTGGTAAAAATGAGTAATTTTACTTGGCTAGCTACTTGGCATACTGGGCTGCATCAAAAGAAGTGTTGCCAGCAGATCGAGGGATGTGATCATTCCCCTCTATTCTGCACTAGTGAGGCCACATCTGGAATACTGTGTCCAGTTTTGGGCTCCCCGCTACAAAAAGGACATGGACAAATTAGAGAGAGTCCAGAGGAGGGCAACCAAAATGATCAAAGGGCTGGAGCACAAGCCCTATGAAGAAAGACTGAAGGAACTAGGCTTATTTAGTCTGCAGAAGAGAAGACTGAGGGGGGATTTGATAACAACCTTCAGCTACTTGAAGGGTTGCTCCAAGGAGGATGGAGCTCGACTGTTCTCGGTAGTAACAGAGGGCAGAATGAGAAGCAATGGTTTCAAGTTACAGCTGGGGTGGTCCAGGCTGGATATTAGGAGAAACTTCCTTACTAGGCGAGTGGTGAAGCATTGGAATGAGCTGCCTAGGGAGGTGGTGGAATCTCCATCTCTGGAGGTGTTCAAGGCCCAGCTGGACAAAACCCTGACTGGGATGATCTAATGGGAGTGGTCCTGGTTTTTTTTGGCAGGGGGTTGGACTAGATGACCTCAAGGGGTCCCTTCCAACCCTATGATTCTATGATTCTATACTTGTACAGCTTTCTGTTTTATTTCAAATACCTTCCACTCAGTTAAGAGCTTCCTCCCTTACAATTCAGTTTCTTCTCCTGATTGATCCAGTGAAACCATAAACCTGTGTTTATGACATAAGTCTGTCATCATGGGAAAGAATGGGATTTAGAACTACTACCTAACTGCAGAATAAACAAGGAGCTGGGATGGAATGAATTAGATAACAAGAAGTCCTTTGGCATTTTTAAAGACTAACAAATTTATTTTTTTGCATGAGCTTTTGTGAAAACTTCTGCCATCTGATGAAGTGGGTCTTCATTCATGAAAGCTCATGTGAAAAATAAATTTTTTAGTGTTTAAAAGTGCCACAGGGCTCCTTGTTTGTTTGGCTGAACTAGATTAAAACAGTTATACCTTTGGAACAAGAAATTGTCAAAAAAAATAGATAAATTACTTTTGATTATTAGAATATGTAGCAAAATCTATTAAAGCCGAGAGAGACTGAATTGTGCTCAATGTGAAGTGGTTGAACATTTTCACAAACATGCAACTCCTTTAAGATATTCTACATTAATCAGTTTTCTCCTGATTTTAGTTGCTTCATAGTAGAATTAAATAGGTCTAAATATAATAATCATGAGCATTTTTTCAATAGTGTTTTAAAAACTAAACTTGTTAGTCACTCAATACTCAAAAAAACTCTTTCCCTTTCCATTTATGTTGTTTAAACAACTGACAGTTTTGCACAACTATCATATATTCACATGTATGTACCAAATTTTCAGTGCTAATAGGAAACAACACACATTGCAACAATGGCCAGTCTGTAAATCAGCTTTAGTAAATCCAAAGAGAAACATTGAATTTACCTCAGACTATGTTAGGTAAATAAACCTTTAGCGTCTGAATCATAGTAGAGGTGAATGAGTTACTGTCACATTTAAAAAGGCTACCCATTACACTAAGGACCATTCACTGATTTACAAGGATGACAATTACTACTGATCTAAGAAGCAGAATTTTGGTAATGAGTGAAACACTGCATTCTGCTTTCTCATGTAAAGAAAGCAAGAGACACTCCATATTCCTGACTAAAGCAGAGGTCTCAAACATGTGGCTGGGAGGCCGCATACAGCCCCTAAAGCTATTTCCTGCAGCACACAATGATGCTATTGTTACCAATATTTGCAATAGCATTGCATGGAAAGGTTTCAGTAGTGCGGCCCTTGGCCTAACATACTAGTCCTCAAGCAGCCCTCATGGTGGTTTGAGTTTGAGACCCCTGGACTAAAGGAAGGAAGGAGACCATGAGTACAAAAAAGGATTGAGCTAGACATAGTGAAGGGTATGCTAAGAAAACATGAAAAATTAAATACCATCTTGTGCTGTTGAGTATATTAATGAACTTTCTTGAGAAAGTAGATTCCAAAACCCTGGGATTTGAAAAGGGGATAAAGTTCAGCATATACTCTAATCCAACTGTATCTGCAGTGGAACAAAAAATATATATTGGGGATACAGATTAATGAGAAGTCTCAAGGGGAAGTAATGCTTTAACCTCCAAGTGTTCACTCTTGGTATCTGAGCAAAGGGGACTTCCTCCATTTTTTTTAGAAAGCTAAAGATTACCTGGAATATAAGAAATGGCTATATTTATGTTCTCATCACTTTTCCTTAAACATTGTTTCAGCTAGTGTGAAACACACACTATCATAAAAGAATGTTAAGACTGCAAAATCTAGCATTCAAAAGTTGGGAAATGCCAAAATTAAGGTTGCCTGTCCAACCTTGATTTGCCACACACACCCTTGTGCATATGCATCATGATATGGCCTTCAGTTACATGATAGCATACTATTCTCACTTCTTCCCCAATATGACATTCAGCTCATATGATTAAAGTCTGGCAAAATTATAAAGAATTGAAAAGAAGATGATACAATCAGTGTGTCATGCAGTCTTAATATTTGGTAGCACCACTATCTCTACCGTAATACACACCCTCTGATATTGTTTTCAATTCATATTTCTTTTTCAATAGTGCCATTGGTATGCCTGTTTCTTCAGAGAACAAAGACAAGATTCCCTGCATAAAAGAATTTACAATCCAAGTTATGACAAAAAGATACCAATAACAAAAGAGCTATGGCATAGGTGATGAGTAAGATTAAGGCAAGGACAGTTAAGATTACGTGGACAGTTGGGAGACTAAAACATGCATTCAGGTGGTTCTGGTTTCTTGTTAAGGTGAATTTCATTCAGGCTATTGTATATCAGAATTCTTGGAAGTGTATTTTTAGAAGGGACTCTTCCTGGGGGAAGGATGGGATGTGACAGCCAGGGTCAGAAAAGCAGTTTCAGGCTTAAGGGGAAGCAAGGAAGAAAATATAGAAGTCATTTGTTGTGAGCAAGGATAGGAATGGAGCATTTGTGTTCCTTTCTAGAGATGTGTATGTATTAAATTAAAACCCTGGATACAAACAGAGGAATAGGCATTTTCCAGAATCTGCAAGTAATGGTGGATTTACATTTTAAAGTTGGCTCATCCTTGCGATTAATGACAGCAAAATCCCGTATTAAAGGATCAGAAAAAAATCCTGGACTTTAAGTATTTGCCAACAGAAACATGGTCCAAATTGTGTGGTTCAGTCTCATCGGTACCTACTTTTAAGGTTCATCTAAATGGGGGAAAAAAGAAAACAACAACAACAACCTTATCCCGGTAGCAACAAGGATATTTTCCCTGTGGCAGTTTTCCCAGCTCTGGTGCATGGAGTACTTGCTAAATGTCTGTGGAGAGCTGACTGATCAAGTGGGACAGGCTTTCTCCTTGTTTTCAGGTGCTGAACTGCATTGAAAAAAAACCCTCAAGAAATGTTACTTTTCTACAGTGGTTTTCCAGATAAACAACAGCTGTTCTTCTTTGAGCACTGCTCAGATGCATTCAGTAATAGGTGTATCTGTGCCGCAGCGCACAGTTGGTTGGAAACTTTTTGCCCTAGCCTGTCAGAAGAGGGCTGGCAGCCACCGCCCCCCATGCCACCCTGTGGTTATATATTTGGCCGCCACCCAGCCCCTTCTCAGTTCCATTTTGTCAGCCCCACCAACAGTTTGTGGAACAGCCCACTCCTTGCAATCATGCAGGCAGCCTGTCTCCTTCATTTATGAGCCAGCAGCCAACTGGGAACACCTCTTTGTGGATGTCATCCCACGGAAGATTGTTTCCTCTTCCTAGTGTCTGTCAGAGCAGCAACACTGCTCTCCTCTGGCGCCCACAATACCAGGGTTTAAACTTTGTGCTGCCTCCGGCAAAGTCTTCCCACGGGACTACCCCCACGAGAAGTGCCTTTGGTGCCTGGGCGAAGCCTACTTGGTCATCTCCTGCTCCATCTGCCTGTCCTTCAAACGTAAGACAATATGATACAGGGAGTGAAGGCCCCATGCATTGGCCTCAGGGCAGGCATGGCAGCCCACCCCCAAGGCTTCGGGGTCCCCTCCAGCAATGTGTGCTTCTTCAGCACCAGAGCCCTCCCGGCACCGCTCACCATGGGGCCACAGAAAGGTGGGCTCAGTACCAGTCTGGGTACTGCATTGCCGGCACCGGTCCCAGTTCCCCTCTCGGGGGTCACCAGGGGACTGTGAGGAGTCGGTGCCACTCCCTGTGACACCAGAGGCATTCAAGGCAGCAAAGGTGCTCCTCTTATTGCCTACACCACCTTCCCTGGTACCCCCCAAGAGAAGGGGTAAGCCGGCTTTGACTCCAGGGCCTGGCCCTGCAAAGGGCAGCAAACACCCGGTCTAATCTTGGTCCCCAGTTCGCCTGCACTGGAGCCTCCTAGCCAGAGCCCTGGTACCATTGAGCTTTCTCCTTGGCACCATATCACCTTGCCATCTCCAACACCATCTTCGTGGTTCTGAGTGGCTTCCCCTCCTTTTAGCCCAGAGGAGGGTGCCTCAAGGGGGTCTAAATGGCCCTTTCCTAGGCTCTCGCCATCAGCACCATTTAGGTACCAACCCCATGAATGGGTCCCCACAGGAGACTGTGTCAAGCCCTCGCAGTGTTGCTGCGCTCCCAGCGGTACTGGCACCTCCTGCACCAGTCAGAACTTTAAACCCTGTGCCATGTTCATACACGGGAGATCTCACGATGCACTTTGACCTTCTGCACTGTATTGCTGCCCATACGGGGATGGAGGTTGAATCCCCTGAAGGGCCTGCCAACACACTGTTGGGGACTGTGATCTCGTCCAGCGATCCCATTTCAGTCCCACTCCACCCTAGCATGTGGGACCTTGCATTGTTATGATGGCGAAGCCTGGGCTCTACTCCCCCCCAGTGTCCAATACGGTGGGCCTAAAATATCAGGTCCTGGGGACACAGTTCCCCTTTCTTAACCACCATCCGGTACCGTCTCAGGGTGTGGTGGAGGCAGCCCTACGCCCAATCCAAATACCCCACGATCCCGTCCTGGTGTCAAGGGCCGTAAGAGAGATAGACCTCCTACGGCAGAAAGTATATTCCTCCTCTGCCTTCCAGTTACACATGGCAAACAACCAAGCCCTGGTTGGCAGATGCATGACCGACATGTGGAAGTCAATGAACAAATTTAGATATTTACTCCCATAGGAGGCTAGGGAGCATTACGATGCCTTCCTAGAGAAAGGCAGGATAGCATCCCAGGACCTTTTCCTTTTGGCTCAGGATGCAATAGACATTGCCTCCCATGCAATGACCTCGGCTGTGACCCTCCGCTACGCAGCATGGCTTAGGGAGGCGGGGATACCCCTGGCCTCCCAACAGGCAATCTTTGACCTCCCCTTCAATGGGGAGGACCTTTTCCTGGCGGAGACCAAGGCCATTATCACTAGCACCCAGGAGCCCCAGGGGGAATTCAAGTACTTGGGTCTCCTCCCTTCAGGAGCCCCTGAACACTCTCCTTTCAAATAGGAGTTGTAGGCCCTCTTGACTCGCCCTTCTCGGCGAAATGGTCGAGTTGTGGCATTCTAATCCCTCCGGTCTGTGTCCATTCTTGGACAGGAGGGTTTCTCCTGTCCCAGGGCCATGCCCCCTCCCCTGCTTGGAGGGACTTCCCTAGAGGTTGCAACCTCTCATCCTGGCTGTTGGTCATTGGTCTCCCCTTTAGACAGGGACTGGGTACTGGCCTGGTCCCAACACACTCCTTCCTATTAACCAGAGTAATGAGTGTAAAACATACACCCAAAATTCCCATCTTAGGTGTGCCAGCCATGAACCCTCATTTGGTCTTTCCCTGTCAGGGAAGGAGCCCCCCTTTTTCTTTCATTGCCACATGCAACAATTCTCTCCCCCCCGTGGGCACACAGGGCAGAGGCCAGGATAACCCCCATAAGTCTTGGGAGTAACAGCGTTATCCCTGCCATAGAAGTCAGGGACGCTCCCTCTGGTGTCCCTGTTGTGACTCAGACAAATACTGGTTCACTTAGCCTTCAGGGCCACACCTCACAAACCCTTGTGCCCCGACCCCATAGATACAGAATTGTCTTATCTCCATCTGGGCTTGGGACCCTCACACCTTCCTACCGTTTATGAAGGCACCCTCTGTTCCTGCCTTTGGTCCCACAAACCCCGGTGACCTACTTTATGATGATTTCCCACCAGGTCTCGGGCCCTATCACTTACCGTTCCCAAATGGTCCACCCTCCGGGGTTTCTGGATAGGGTATTCCGCTGTCACCCAGCCGTGGCGCTAGCGCACATCAGCAGCATTGAGTATTTAAAAGCCGATATCTTAGACCTGACCTCTTGCACCAGGATCAGAGACTATTAGGGGTTGTTACCTCCGTTTCCCTAGTCTCAACCCAGGGTAGCCTATCTCCACCTCAGGGAGAACACACCAGGGGGTACCTCTTCATGATGGGGCCTCCAGTCTGAACTCCAGGTTTTCCCCTTCCCAAATTAAAAGGGGACCTCTTGTTGCTAACAGAAAGGAGCCCTGCTTCCCCAGTACTTTAGCCTGGGCCATCTGACAGACTGGGGGTCTTTACCAGGCAGTCCTGGATACCCCAGGACTCGATGAACCGGAGTTTCATCCCCTAACACTCAGAAAGTTTTGGTTGTTACAGGGGGATGGGATGCGGCCTAAGGCTGCTCAATGACTACTCCAGGGTGGATGGAAACCCCCTGATAGCCACCCTCTAACAGCATGGACCCACTACCCTGGCTCATTCCCCTTTCTGCAGGTCGGGACCAGATGATTTTGCCCGGCTGGACAAACCCATGACTGGGATGGTTTAGTGGGAGTGGTCCTGCCTCTGGCAGGGGGTTGGACTAGATGACCTATGAGGTCCCTTCCAGCCCTATGATTCTATGATCCAGGACCACCTGTCCCTTGTTCTCCTCTCATGGGGTGAACTGTCATACAACTCTGGCGGTCGCTCTTTAAGATGCCACCTAGAGGCCAGTTACAAATGTTCTTTGTAAATACTGCCTTAAGTGGCTCCAGTGTCTGCACAACAGGCAGGTGTCTTTCAGTAGACTACCCATTGTTAGGGTACCCTATGGACCAGCCATCTTCCTTCCCCTCATGTGGGATGAAGTTTCTGCCCTACTCAGGCCGTTGAACCCCAATCCTCACCCTCAGGCCAGTGATAATACTTAGTTAGAACAGTGGTCTAAGTGGGATTCCCCTGCTCCTCTTCAGGAGTTTCCTTACCAATGGGGTTCCCTCCCTCATTGGAGCACCCCTCTCATGACACGGGCATATTGCAGTTATTCTTCCTGGTAATTCCTACACGTTAGCCAAGGGCCTTGTTAAATAAGGCTCTCTCCTCCCAAGTTTTCCCCAGCATTGTTAACCCTTAACACACAAAAGTTTTGGTGCCAGGCAGCCACGACAAGAACGGCAGGAAAATGTTGCCAACCTGTCCCTCACCTCAAGTGGTGACCTCAGTTCTGGGCAAACCGGATGACCCTCATCATTGGTCATCTATCACTCCCTCAAAAAAAAAAAAGGGGGGGGGAGCGGAGAGAGTAATCAGTCAAAAGGGGTAATTGGAGCTATGTTTTGTCATGGTGACACACCCTAGGCCCACTTAGCCTGGGGGAGTCTCTTCCCTCCTGCCTGCTACATTCTCAAGATCCCCCCCCCCCTTTTGCATCGCTGGTACTGGGGGTCTCAGAGGCTATCCATTTTAAAATTGGGTGTGCCTCCATTGGGTACGTAGCTGTATGGCCTCTGTGGCAGGAGTGCTGCAAATACGGGAAGTAGTGCCGAGACTTCAAGCCGTGGAGAAGTGTTTCTCCCCCATGACCGAGTTCCTTTGTTTTGATACCTTTGGCAAATTGTTGATTACCAGGCATCGGTTGCTAGATGCTTTCCCTTGCTTTGGTGTAAGGCCTTGGAATGCTTAGTAGTTGCCTTCCACGAGAACATCGGGAAGGTTATGATGTCTTCACTGAAGACATCTTGACCTTAGGCGACACCTTAATAATACTGTCATTGGCCCTGGACATGGCCAGTCACACCACCCCTACAACCAGGATGAGCAGTCTTGTCTCTCAGGGCATTAGAAGGGGGCCCACGTAGGCATTGCACTCTACTCGGCAATACTCCCTGCCCCAATCTCCCGTGACCCCTTTGGTCCGACTAAGAAAAGAGCGGGGTTTTTCCCCTCTGTTTCTCTTTTTCCTTCTTCCTTGCATTCTGCAGTATTCGGTACCCATACTTAGTAGACGGATAGCTCCAAGGTCCACTACCCCTTTTTCCTGTAACCTTAATGCTCCAATTGACACTAGTGCCAGGATTCTGGACTTCTTTTCTCAGCAGTTCCTTAATACCAATTGCTCAGGTCCTGACTGAGTCGCTCCCTTGGCTACATCCTCATAGGCACCTCCATTGGAAGTCTTACATTAAGGGATGTTAGGCCTTGCTGCTTTTCATGGATCAGCAGGCTCTCCACGACAGCGGGACTCGCACTTTATCAGTCTTTGCTGGGAAGGTGAATCTTAGTGACCATTTACCTTGGTTTGAAGCATCTCAGTGTTGAAGCTCCATTTCCTTGAAAACACCATGTACAGGCTTCTTCCTAGTGAGCCATTTACCCCCCACTGGGGTCTGATCTCCCAGATCAGGTTCTTCTTTACCTGGTCCTCGGGCCCAAGGCTGACACCCTGGGTCCCTTCCTGGGACCTCGCTGACTTGTGGTCAGCTACCCAATGTGGGAAAGCAGTGCTGGAGGCGGAGAGGGCCAACCATCCTTGAGCACAGCTAGTAGTCACTTATTATTGAATGGCTCTGAGCAGTGCTCGAAGAAGAATGGTGGGTTACTCACCAGTAACTGTCCTCCTTTGAGATGGGCTGATTGGATTCATTCACAACTCTCCCACTGTCCCCGCAAGTCAGAGTTGGCAACTTCTAGGGACTGAGGAGGGGCCAGGCGGTGGCCACATATATAGCCACTGGGTGGCATGGGGGGCGGTGGCTGCCAGCCCTCGTGCACTGCGGCATGGATCCACCTACTACTGAATGAATCTGAGCAGCCCATTTCGGAGAAGGACGGTTACTGGCAAGTAACCCACCATTTCCCAGAGGTATTAGTTGCATAGGAGAGGAAGTATTTGATCCAACTGTGAAATGGAGGGTATATGTCCCAAAAACACTCTCTCTCTCAAGGGGCAAAAGAGTAGCCGTGTTAGTCTACTTCAGTAAAACAAACAAGGAGTGCTGTGGCATGTAAAAACTAACAAATTTATTTTTTGCATGAGCTATCATGGGAGAAAATCCTACTTCGTGTCTGATGAAGTGGGATTTTCTCCCACAAAAGCTCATGCAAAAAAATAAATTTCTTAGTCTTTACGAGCCACAGGACTCCTTTCCTGTTTGTTTGTTCTACTAACTTTGTGACCCACTCTATAAAAATGTAAAAACCCTTGTTCTGTGGGAGATGGTGTTTATTAGTACTAAGATTGCTGTTTTAAAATTCACCCCCCCCCCGGTCCTTAACAAAAAATAGTGAGATGAATAAATCTAGGTTAATTGTTGAGTTATATGACTGGATTTTAGACTACAGTGCTGAGATAAATGTCATCTGTAGGACAATGTTAAATCCAATAATGCTGGGGAATGGGCTAAGACTGCCTCACATGATATATCATGGGGCTTCATTGGACACTCAGTATGTATTCCTAGCCTTAAGTTTCATAAGTTTGCTTAGAAGAAAACTTTCTGGTTTTGGCCTTGGGCAATATGTCTGTCTTATCTTGTGTAATCTATGATAGGATTGCTTAGTATAAGACTTTTCTTCATCTCCTGGCAATCTGGACAATGTCTGAAGTTAATAAAGATACTTTTCCTTCCCTGTTTCCTTGTCCCTTATCACTACGTTCTTGCTTATCCCCTCCTGTTATGTGTGACTCCCCCACGTGTGATTTCATGTGCTCCTAAGAATTATTATCTCAGCAGTTTTATAAGAGTAAGGGATAGAACATTTGCACAGAATAGATATAATCAGTAAATAGTAAACAAAGGTTTGGATAATTATATGCATTATATGCTTATTATTATTTATTGTTTAAGTATTAATATAACCAAATAAGGGTATTTGGGACAGCGCCAGTTATGTCTCTATTATCACACTGTTTGGGATAAGAAGAGTTGGTCAACAACCCAGCTCAGCTCACTCAAGACATCGAGGGAACGAGCAGTGGGTAATAAAGGGTGTCTTCCGATCCAATCCTCCTCTGGGACAGCCTGTTTGCTGCTGCTTCTAACACCTAGGTGTGATTATACGCTACAGGGGCTAGATGGTGATGGTGGAACAAAGAAGGACAACAGTGGGCTGCATTGGAGTGGGAAGAAATAGTTGCTTTAAATAAACTATTAGTCATGGCTCTTTTTAGATCTGATATTTCCATTCATTTTGGAAGCACATCACTATTACCTGAAGCCTACTGAAAGGCAGGTTACCTCTTTTAATATGGAAATGACCTACATAAACATATCAAAGTTTCTGTATTTCAGAGAAAAGATGGCGTAGCAGTAAAGTGTGAGGCTAGATGTATCCACAGTTATACATTAGAAAGCACATGAATGCTTAATATAGTGTGCTGAGATGGCGTCGGGGGGGGGTAGGCAACTTTCTCATGGACTACAATGGGAGATGGATTGAGCTGTTTGAGAACTGCTGCATTTTTAGGGGGGAAGAAGAGGAGGAGGAGATATTGTGGTACAAAAATGATTGACTGTATAGCTACATAGAGATAGTGACATGAGCAAAATACTTTAAAATGGATCTGGAGGTAACAAGGGATATCTAAGTTATCTGTTGCACTGAGAGGAATTAAATTTAAATAAGAAATGAATTCTCACCTGTTGTCAAAAAATAAATAACAATAATAAAAAACCCACCAGAGCAGAACTTGAATTCTGATCCAGCTGGGAGGAGAAGAAAAAAAAAAAACAACACAAACCCTCATTCACCAGTGTAGATCATTGAATAGAATTGTGAAGCTTTGCCATATCCATATAATTGACAAGCTCTGGCAGAAGCAAGGTATTTTATCTTCATGTGTGAGTGGGCTTCCATACCATGCCATTTTAATGTTCTATATATATCACTCTATGAAACAATAAAAGTAAAGGAGAGGATTCCCATAACTCCAGTCTCCAGCAACCTGCAGAACAGAGACACATTCCCTCCAGCTAAATGCCAGGTAATGTCATGATATTCATGGAGGGGGAAGTAAAGTTGTGCAGTGGTTTTACAAAGTAATTAGTTTCTGTTATTTTGGGCATAATAAGGGAGCTGTCATTCTGCTTGACTGGCCTTTTTTTTTTAAATAATGCCTTGGGCTGTCACTGGGTAAATGTGAACCTTTCCTTATTCTTCTTGATCTGAAATGGTATTGTGGAACCCAACATAACTTGCAGTCTCTTGGAATGACTCTTAAAATAAAAGAAGAATTTTCACTGCTCTAAAATGTTAATTTCTATGGCTCACCTTTTGAATATGTAAATGTTTATGTGATAAGATGTTTCAGCTTCTCCTTTAACCTCCCTAGGAAAAATAGAAAGTTGAAGGTAGACTTGCTGGAGGGGGTGGCAAAGTGCATGGGTCTCCAACGTGTGCAGTAGGTTACTATGCCCCTAATTGCAAGAGCTATCATATCTCAGGAGCTTTTCCATAATTTAAATACCTTTCATATGCCTCCCTCTGAGACTCTGTGGTACCAACTACAGTGAGGAATCAGTGTAACTTACTGTTGATTAGCCTTAGAGCATCACTGCATCTGAGGTAGCTATCTACAGTGGCTGGAGCGGAAGATGGGTCTTTCCAGCATCTCCCCTCTGGGAATACACTTTGAATAAGTGAAGTTAGGACAGAAAGATCGCAATATTAACTGGATATGTGCACAAAGTAAATATGGTTTTGGCTATTTAATAACAAAAACAGCTCTTCTGCAAGCCAGAGTTGGTGGTAGCAAGGGCCCGATTTATGTTAACGATACAACATTAAATGGGCTTGATCCCCCCCTCAGTCACCTAGGAAATCACACACTGTTCCCTGGATCAGTGGTGCTCAACTATTCATGAGTCATGACATGCCTGTCAACATGTGATGACCTTACAAGACACCCCCCCAGCCAAATCCAGCCATCTCTCTGCTTCTCTGCAGCCCACTTATCACTGTGTGGCAATACCAGGGATTAAAGTAAAGGGGAATGCACTAGAATGCCATTCAGGGCCCACCATTTTTAGGGGCCAGTGTTCTGGGGCCCCTTAAAATAAAATATGGGGGCAGAACAGAGTTCTGGTGTGTTCTGCCTTACTACTCCTGCAGCAGTTCCAAAACCTACCAGCCTGGGGGAGGCTCTATGCTGGCTGGAAGACACAGTTTTCTGGCCAGTAAGGAGCTTTCCCCAGGCTGGGAGTTTTTGAAACTCCTTCCCTGAGCATGCTTGGGGTTTGGGGGGGGGGGGGAAGCCTATGGCATGGGAGCTCCTCTATGGCAGCCATCTAAAGGGGCCTGGAGGTGGGCCTGGGCTGGACCCGGAGGAAGAGCGGGAGGCGGGTCTGCAACAGCCTGCTGGGGCCAGGGCTGCAGGGCCAAAGCTGCTTCAGCTCCACAGGCAGTGGGGCAGCAAAGTGGGCCAGGGCCAAGGCTGGTGCTGTCGTGTGGAGTGGCAGGGCGGACTGACTCCAGTCGGGCCAGCCCCAGTCGGGGTCCACGAGTTTCCCACTGCTGCAGGAGCACTGGCTGGGTGAACAGTCCAGTGGCCCCTTCATGAATAGACCCAGGCCCCCAACTTCCCTGCCCGAACCCTTCTCTTACCCAGCCCCCCACCTCTTGCTTTCAGCCCCCATATCCTGCTCCCGCTCCCCTTCACCACCCTGACACTTCCTGGCTCCCGCTCTCCCTTTCACTGCCCCCATCTCCTGCTCCTGCCCCCACCCACCCCTTCTAACCCCCCACTGCCTACCCCTGCTCTATTCCTCCTCATCTCTTTCTCCACATCCCATGCCCTCATCCTCCCTGGGTGGGGGCCCACATATGCATGAAAGGGGCCCACACAATACAGAAAGGGCGCCCGGAGATTAGAAGCTTTCTGGGGTCTGTCAAATTATACTTTAACCATTGGACAACGCTGTAATTTATCCTGACACAGTGGTCAAGAACCACTGCACTGGACACTGCCAAAAGGCAGAACTTCTTTTCCAAAAACACAGTCTAAATGTAGAAAGCAAACCTTTTAATAAAAAGAAGGACATGACATAGCACTGCTTTGGGAAAACGTTGCAAACAGAATTCATGAACAGAATTAGCAGAAAGTATCCCATCAAAGAATACAGAGGGCATCTCCTTTGCTTCTCCCTTCTTGCCTTCCCATGTCCTACTGTCATTTGTAGTTGCACTGTCCACCTTTCAGTTGTGAGGCTTAGCCACTCCAGTTTGCTGGCTCCTGCCACCTGCCAGATATGGGATTGAATGGTCACCTCTGCTACACTGCTGCTGGATCCTGCCACCTGCAGAGCCCCTCTGCTGCTGTCAGTCTTTCAGGGTTTTCCAGTTTCCCCAGCAACATCAGTTCTGGTGAGTTTGTTTCCACTGATTTCACCTCTGTGAGTTTCATCTTTTAGTGATTAAAGCTCTCAGTCCATGGGAAACCCTGTTGCTGAGACAAGGGCTCTGTCTTTGCTCTGAGTTCTGGGATTTCTGTGGGACAGGCGGATCCAACTGCCAGCAGAATGAGGAGTCCCAGGTCTTTAACAAAATAAAAAGACTCCAAGTGGAGTAATCAGTTCTGCCTTTTAACAGTGGGAAGGAGATAATCAATCAATGCCTGAGGGCAGTCCTTAGTGAAGGCTGTTATGCAGCCTCAGTGGAAAGATCGCATTACCTCACTCTTGATTTTATAATCTTTAGCATCTGTATTCCTCCTTCATGGAGCTCTGTTCAGATGAGAATGAGGCTAGACACAATTCTGTTGTCATTTGCCTATAAAATGGGGGCACAGAAACATTTTATTACTCCTCTAATTAACACAAAAATATTTTGTTACCCAATACCAGCCAAACTAGCCATTTTCCATCATGCTCAGAGCCTAGGTGTTATGCAGATACAGGATAATCTTGCTGAGCACCTACATCAGCAGTTCTCAACCACTGTGTCATGACACAAAAGTGTGTTGCGGCACAGTGGCTGAGTGTGCCACTTCACATTCGCCAGCTGCTGACAGCACGAGGAGAACTGCAGAGGCAGACACATTTAACGCTGCTGGCCCTTTAAGAGCTGAATCAGCGGCAGCTCTCTGCAACAGCTGCTGTGGAATCAGCTGTTTCTGGGGCAGTAGAGCCTGTGGATCAAGCCTCCGGCCACCAAAAAAATCCCTTCAATGGGAGATTTCTTTGACAACAGAGCTATTGACGCTTGAATTTGGCAGTGGGGGGAGCAGCAGTGGCACATGTGTTCTGCAGCTGTGTCACAACAGTAATGAGAATGCCTGATCAAGATACAAATACAGAATCCATACAAATAAAGTGCCTCCTCCTCCCCCCCCCCCGGGGTAGGGGGGAGGGGGCCACTCAGCTCTTGCTTACATGTTTTTTCTTCCTTTAAAGTGGAAGCATTTTTGTGTTTTAAATATTAGAAGATAGAAATTAGTTTAAGATCCACACCTCCCCACAATCATTTTCTGAATTGGACCTTGGTTCATGCTCTTTTTTTAAATGGCAGTATTTCCATCAACTACTTTGGAAGCAAGCCTGAACTTAATGGTATATGTCAGGGGTCTCAAACGCAAATCACTATGAGGGCCACATGAAGACTAGTACAAGGTTGCATGAGGACTAGTACATTAGCCTTTAGGACTGCACGACTGAAACCTTTTCACACAAGAATATTGCAAATATCAGTAACAATAGTGTCATTGCAGGCCACGGGAAATAGCTTTAGGGGCTGCATGCAGACTGCGGGCCACATGTGTGAGACCCCGATATACGTGAAGACCTCTAGAATGTGAAATATGAACTTTTGGGAAGAGCTCAACTCCCTCATTGACTATGAGGCAGCAGACCAAGAACAGAAGGACTGACAGACTCAAGATTTCAGCAGTGGAGAGCACCCCAATCTGATAGACTCATAGATTCTAAGGTCAGATGGGACTAGTATGATCATTTAGTCTGACCTCCTGCACAACGCAGGGCTCAAAACCTCACCTGCCAAATCCAGCAATAAGCCTCTAACCTGTGACTGAGTTATTTACATCCTCAAATCGTGATTAAAGGACTTTATAACACAGAGAATCCACTGGAAGACAATGGTTAAAGTATAATTTGACAGGCCTTGAACCCTCCTCATCTCCGGGCCCCCTTCCTGTGTTGTTTGGGCCCTTTTCATGCATTCCCAGGCCCTAGTTATGAGTGCAAAACAAACTGCTTGAGCCTCAACAGCTCCTTCCTCACAAATGAAGCACAGCCTCAAATCCACATCACCCTAACCTTGTCCACTAGTGCCCACATCAGACCCCTCTTTCCCCATCTCCTTCTCAGCCCCCATCCTCTATGCTCCCTGCCCCCCAAGTCCCCACTCCAGCCCACCTAATCCCACTTGACCAGATACTTGTTTCTCTGTACTTGGGCATGAGTGGAGAATTTAGGGGAGTTAACTTTGAAGCACAAGGGCACTGAGAGGGGAGTTTATCTTTAGCTAGCTACCATTAGAAAAAGATTAGACTGCCAACCAGCTGTGCATGCTTGCATTCCTTCTTCTTACTCCTGCCCTCCCCCAGCTGTGTCCAGCTCACCCCTCTTCCCATGCACGCCAGCTGCAGCTCTTCACCCGGCCCACCTGCATCAGGGGCAGGACCACGTTTCTCCTGTGCCCACCTGTGCAGAACCTGACCACCTTGAGAAGGGCTTGCGGCTCCCCCCTGCCTGGCTCACTGGTGGCATTGTCCACTGCGGGCATGGATGAGGCGTTGGCATCCATGGCCAGCTGGTGTGAGTCCCAGAAGGTCCTGGGATGCAGGCACCTCCTGCAGCAGCCCTGGGCAGTGGAGGGGCATGAGGTGGGAGCCGGAGAAGGGTGGTTGCCTGTCAGCTACCACCACTCTTATCTCTGCAGTTATATGAGCTCCCTGCTCTGCTGTCTCCTCCAGGGACTGCACCTGCAGGGGGGCTCACTCCACTTCATGGGGGGGGGGCAAATGGCTGGACATTGGGGCTGGCTCTGGCTCTGCTTTGGTCACTGTGGGTTGGACTGGACAGAAGGGAGTTTGGCGCCCCCTGGACTTGTCCCCTCGCTCCCGGGCAGGCCCTACCAGGCACAGGGAGAGCCGCAGCCAGGCTGTCACCACAGGGGTTAATTTTAAAGTAAGGGGGAATGCCCATGGAAAGAATGAAGGCTAAACTAGGAGATAAGGGTAGACTGCCCCATCTCCAGGGAACCCCCGGGGAATTATTCAGCCCCGTGGAGAGGGGGTCATCACTAGCTAAAGATCCAGCAGATTAGGAGGCCTTCTTTCTCGAGGTGGATTTTGGCGAACTTCTGGTGTGCCCAAACCACAAAGTGGCATTGGTGGTGGTGTGACTACATGTACCAGGGAAGTAGCCAGCACTGGAGAGTATGTTGTGTCCAGTTGGTCCAGGGAGGAGGCCAAAGGTGTTGAAGAGGTGGCTGGACCAGGAGAAACATGAACAGTTGTTTCATGCTTTTATGTTATATCATCTGTAAGGGTGAAGTCAGTTATGTCAGTTGGAGATGCATCTTTCGGATGGTTATGACGGAGCAGCAGCTGATCTACATGCCATTGCCAAACCAGGCCACCTGCCATCTGGACAGAGTAGGAAACGGGTCCTGTCTGGGTGATGGCCATTGCTGGAACCCATTTAGCTCCTAAAACATAGTTCTGAGCAAGGACAGGCTGTCCAATACTGAAGGAGCAGTCCTTTGCTCTTGGTGAATGTCTGCTGACCTGGTCCTGCTGTTGGTGTTGAACTACTTGCCATGTTTCTTGTGGCTTCAACAAATCAAAGCAAGAGTGCAACTGCCATCCCGTCATAACAAAAGCTGGAGATGCCTTAGTCATAGCCTGCTGAATGTTTCTGTAGGATAACAAGAAGTTGTCCAGATGCTTCTGAAGAGGTGAATGTCCCTTCATAGATTTTAGAGCTTGCTTCATAGTCTTTATGAACTGTTCAGTGAGTCCATTGGTGGAAGGATGATAGTTAGTGCTGATTGGATGTGATGTATTCCATTGGCCTCGATAAAAGTTTCAAAATCCTGAGAAATGAACTTTGGTCCATTGTCTCTCACCGCCTGTTCTGGAAGACCATAACGACTAAAAGAGCCACGCAGGGTCTGGATAGTGGTTTCTGTAGTAGTGGACTGCATTACAGAGAGTGCTGGCCATTTTGAATGTCAGTTTCCAAAAGGATAGCCGTGTTAGTCTAGTCCAGCAAAAAAAACAAAAACAAAAAACAAAAAAACACCAAAACAAAAACAAACAAACAAAAAAAAAACAAGGAGTCGTGTGGCACTTTAAGACTAACAGATTTATTTTTCGCATGAGCTTTCGTGGGAGAAAATCCCACTTCATCAGATGCAGTTCACCCATCTTTGAAACATCTGATGAAGTGGGATTTTCTCTTACAAAAGCTCATGCAAAAAATAAATGTTAGTCTTAAAGTGCCACACGACTCCTTGTCCATTTTGAATGGTCATCCACAGCAATTAAAAACATACATCCTTCAAATGGGCCAGCAAAATCAACATGAATACATTGCCATGGCCTTTCGGGCCAATCCTATGGGTGAAGGAATGCCAACTGAGGTGCGTTCCAGATGCTCTGGCATGAGGTGCAAACTCTAGCTATCTCTTTAATGGCCCTGTCTAAGCACAGCCACCAGAAAGAGCTCTGTGCAATTTCTTTCATGCGTACTATGCCACAGTGACTTGAATGGAGCTGTACCAACAAACGTGGTCTTAAGGAAGGTGTGATAATGACAAGCAGACCCCACAACAAACACCCAGACTGGGTTGATAACTCTGTCCTCCTAGACAGGAAGGGGTGGAGGTCAGGTGAGACCTGAGGGTCAGGTAAGAATGTTCCATGCATCATGAAGTCCACAACTTGTGAGAGTATTGGGTCAATGCATGTTGCTCTCTTCACTTCAATAGCTTTGACAGGTGTGTTTTCTACCTGTTCAAAGTAAAAGATTCCTTCCTGACCCTGATCTTGACAATGTGCCAGTAAGGGTAGCCTTGAAAGACTATCGGCATTGCAATGCAAAGAGGATTGCCTATACTTGATCTCATATGTGTATCCAGAAAGTATCAGTGCCCATTGTTGCATCCAACTAGCAGCCGAAGGTGGGATGCCTGTGTGTGGCCCCAAAATTGATGTTAGGGGTCGATGGTCAATGAGAAGCACGGACTTCTTTCCCTACAGCTACTGGTGAAATTTTTGAGTGCCAAAAACAATGCCCGGTGCTTCACATTCAATTTGGGCATAGTGAGTTTCTATCTTGGTCAGGGTGCATGAAACAAAAGCAATAGTTCTCTCTTCACCTGAAGGCATAATATGTGACAATACAGCCCCAACTACATCAGCTTTCAGAGTAGCCATCCAGCCTTATCTCTGTACTTGTATTTAACAGCAGGCAGATCAGCTTTCAGAATAGTCAGCCAGCCCTTAGGTGAACAGATCTGCTTTCAGAGTTACAACTCAACCCCCATGCAAGCAGTAAATAAAGTTTTGCTTCTTACATTGCATTCTGGTTTTCCACAGTTGCCAGGATTGTTGAGAATAGCCAACTCCATCATACATCCCATCCTCTGTTGGCAGATGTAGAGTTTTAGAGGGAATTACAATCCAATAACGAGAGGCAGCATATTCAGAGCTGTGTAGGGAATCTTTATTGAAAGAGAACTGAGAGAGAGAGAACGAGACAGACAGTTTTCCCTAGCACCTAAACAACCCTCCCATTTATCCAAAACACCACAACTTACACTCACACCACCAAGTATACAAAGCACTTATACCTAGCAAACACAGGGCTTACTCAAGACTGGCCAGATCCAGCTTTGCCCAGGTGCCAAAGTTGTCAGGGTGAGGAAGCTCCATGCACCAACCCCAGGTGCATCGATGGTAGTCTTCCTACCTCAGGTTCTCGGGCTGGGCAGTTTTATGGATGAATTGATGAAGGGGACATCCCAAAGGAGGAACGACTATCTCCATCCTCCGTCATCTACATTTGGGGATGACTTCCTTCTCGTGCTCAACTGGCACCTCTTGGATTTTGATTGGCCATTGCATTTGCCCTTAGCTAGGGACTTTGCATTCTTGCCACACATGCATACATACACCCCACTTTTCTGCTCACTTGTGCTGCTTAATACGTTTTTTGGGTGACCAGGTCTCGAGAGCTGCTGTGTAGGCCTAAAAACTGCCGACAATTACATTAAAAGTTGCTGCTTTGAGCAATTGTATATTGAGGGTGATCACTTGATTTCTGAGAGGCTCACCCTCCATCCTCTCAGGGGTACATCTTGCACACGCACTTAACTGCAAAGCTGCAAGCTGCTGGAAATGGTGCACAGCAAGTTTGCTAACCTCCAGCTTCTTGGAAAATCCCTTGAATATAGCGACTTTTTGTTTGCTTGCTTGCTTGCTTGCTTGCACTGGCTCCCGTCCAGGTTTCTGCAGCCTCCGTTACCTGAACTGGGTTCGGATCTGTTATGCACAACAACATCCCATTGTACCATCCCCGCATAAATGCATCAAGCCGAGTGTTGAAGGAGGGTCATCCCCCCCCCCCCACTTCTCCTTCAAACGCTATTCCAGAACTTTGCACCTGTGATGGTTAGGGACCTGAACCTACTTTCAAGCCTAAATTTCCTGTTGGAAAGTTTATATCCATTTGTTCTTGTTTCCACAATGGCACAGTACTCAAATAATTCCTCTCCTTCCCTGATATTTATTCCTTTGATGTATCTATAGAAAATTATCATATCACCCCTAAACCTTCTTTTGTTTAGGCTAAACAAGCCAAGCCCCTTGAGTCTCCTCTCATAAGGCAGGTTTTCCACTCCATTGACTATCCTTGTAGCTCTTTTCTGCATCTGTTCCAATATGAATTCATCCTTTTTAAACATAGGGGACCAAAACTTCACTCAGTATTCCAGATGGGGTCTCACCAGTGCCTTGTACAGGGGCACTAACACCTCCCTCCCTCTACTTGAAGTACTTCTTCTGATACATGCTAGAACTGTATTAGCTTTTTTGACAGCCCCTCACTTTGCATTGCTGGGTCACAGTCATCCTGGGATCAACTAGTATTCTGAGATCCTTCTCCTCCTCAATCCTTTCCATCTGATACAAACCCAGCTTATCAGAAGAATTCTTATTTGTCCCTAAATGCATGATCTTGCATTTCCTATTACTGAATTTCATCCTAGTCCTGATACTTCAGTTTACGGAGTCATCCGGATCTTTTTGTATGGTATCCTAACCCTTATCTGTATTAGCAATACCTCCTAACGTGGAGTCATTTGCAAACTTAATTAGCACATTCCCACTTTTTGTACCAAGGTCAGTAACAAAAATGTTAAATAAGATCATTCCCAAGATGGATCCATGAAGGACTCCAACTAGTAACCTCCCTCCAGCTTGACAGTTCACCCTTCAGTATAACCCGCTGTAGCTTCCCCTTCAACCAGTTCCTTATCTACCTTACTATATTCCTATTAATACCCATCTTTTGTCATTTTACTAATAATTCTCTATGTGGAACTGTATCAAACACCTTGCTAAAATCTAAGCAAATTAAGACCACCACATTCCCTTGTTATCCTCTCCAAAAAGGTGATCAGGGTGGTCTGGCATGACTTACCTTTTGTAAAACCATGTTGTATTTCATCCCAGTTACCATTATCCTCAACATCCTTAAGTACTTTCACTCCTTCAAACTCTTCTCCAAGACCTCAATACTACTCACCCCGCAGAGGCCCTCTACTGTTGAGCATTGCTCCCAAAGTGTGTTGTGCTGAAGTGAATTTCTTTTATGGGAACAGCAAGTCACAAACAGCAGAACTGTGTCAAGCTCAAAAGGAATTAAAAATAATTTCTTCCATAATTTACCTGCCAGGCCCTGAGATTATGGTAGGATTTAAGTGTGTCTCCAGAAAATTGGCAGCAGTAGTAAAACATAACATATAGCAGAGCAAGTTCAATGGTTGTTTGCATACATCTAGAATTAGGGTTCAGTGTCGGTGGGCCCCAATATCAAAGCATTTACTCACACAACATGGTTGTTTATATGACTCATCTAAGTAAAAGCTAGAAAAGAAACCAAGCCCAAATCCAGTGCTTGCTCCAGCACTCACAGCATCCACCACAGGACTTCCACTGATTTTAGGGATAACCGTGTTCTGAGCAACTGCAGGAGTAGGTCCACAACCAAAATGCTGAAGTCATGTCTTGAAAGCTAAAATAGTTTTCAGCTCACCTCCAAGAGAAATAGATAAATGAACAGCATATATTAAAGTGATTGCATGTGTAATAAGTTGAATGGGAGACAAGTGTTATGGTGCAAACCCACTCTTAAGGTGGCTCCTTGTATAAGGCCTGAAGTTACAAGAGTCTGTATTTCTATTGCCAAGTTTTCTGTCTGTGTGCACAGTTCAGTTGCCTGGCTGAGAAACATCAAAGTCCAATGCATTTCTGGGAAACAAAACACTTAGGAATTAGTAATCAGTTTCTCGTAACAAATTTACTTTTCTTCTGAGCTCAGTCTTCAGTCTCCTCCTTCAGCTTACTCTAGAGTCTCCTTCCCTAGTTTCAACAGTGAGCTCTGGGTGAGTCTCTGAGGTGGCACTTCTTTTGCAGCATTTTGTTCCAGCCACCTGGCAGAAGTCCTTCTCTTCTGTCCAGATTGAACTCACCCACTTTTGTGAATCCCAAGTGTCCATTAAGTTATCACTTGGTGCTTTCCAGTCCCACCTCTCTGGCTGAGAACTAGTTAGCTACATCTATTGCACCAGTGCCATAATTAATTGGCCAATAACCCTTTCCCAGAACGTGATAAGGTTGGGGAGGGGAGAATCATAACATTTAACTACTTTTATGTAGTAATGATGGCTAAACCAAAACTGTTCAAACACCAAGTTACCACTGCTGAGAGACAATTTAATTAATTATGCAGTTGAATCACTTTAGACTGACAGTGACCCATGTGTGCAGTAAAAATCACACTGGTTTGGTTTAGTTTATTAATTTCTAATTTGGTTTAAATAATTATCTAAAACTGTATTTAATAGCAATCTTTTTATGTCTATTTTTCCCCCCAATATTTTGTGCCAGTGTTTAGTTTGAGTCATCTGAATGGCTTACTAGCAAGGATCTACAGAAACATGTAAAATCTAATTAAGAAATCTCTCTGGGAACAGAATGTCACAGCTGTAATGGTGCACAGTAAATATTTATTTTCTGAGAGTCTTGCTTGCTAATACTGTTTGCACCTAATTTGCTTTATGAACTGAATACAAGTCTCACAGCCACTTTGCAAAGTGCAAGAAATTCTGACAGCTTCAGGAATTGACTATGGATAAAAAATAAAAAATCAGATGTTTTTACTTTGAGTTCAATATTTTCATTTCTGAATAATATTTTTGCTTCATACAATTGCAAAAGGGTCTCTCTATCATCCTGCAGTCACCTTCACTGGCTTCCCATGTGGCATCACTGAAGAAAAAATAACCATTCTGATTCAGAACACTCATGGAACTTCTTGTATTTAGACTTCATTGACTCTACAATTCTCTTTCCAACACTATCTTACCCAGAGTTAAACATATGTGGTTTAAGAGAACAATGTAGAAGACAGGATGGTAGTGTGATGTAGAGATTTGGCTTGTTTGTGGTGGTGGTGATGGTAAATTTCCAGAAGGCTGTTGCTCAGCTTCGAACTAAGTGGTATACAGCAATTGTGAACATTTGTGTGTCTGGGAGCAGAAGTAGAGGGCATCTTCTCTTTGCTTAACTTTTCATTTCCTCATGTTTGCTTTTTCACATTAGATATGCTATGTTAGTGGCAACTTTGAACAATAGCCCAAATAGTGTTTTCATGGACAAGTTCAGAAGAATTCAAGAATTTACCAGTTTAATGACATGGAATAGACTACCACTCATATTTTATATTTGATTTTGCTTCCCACAAATTTGCACGTGATGCCAAAAATCAGTCATCAAAACAGAAATAAAAGCTTGAAGGTAATAATTTTGCCAGTCCAAATGCTACAACAGGAAAACTAAAGCCTTCTCTCCGCACCTAGATGGACAGAGTACAAGTCTGAAGAGTTCTTGTGTTCAGTGGCAGCCTGGAAACATCAAAATTCAGCAAGACGTAGTGAGTTTGTCTGTAACTCAATGACAGTTGATGTTTCTGACATCACTGTGAATGTTAAAGTCACAAGAAATTAATTGGAATGAATTTGGGTCCAACTGTGACTTAAGAACTTTTATTTTCTGACCAAATTACAGCACCCGTTGCCTAAATGAAATTGTCTTGATTTTTAGAGGAGCTGAGCATTCACGGCTGAAAGGAAAGGATGATTCTGTGATTGGGCTGCTAGGATGGGGCTTGGGAGATCTTGGCTGAGTTATGTGTTCTGCCACAGACTTTCCACTGTGATCTAGGACAAGTCACTTACCCTTCTCTGTACCTCTGTTCTCCATCTGTAAAATGGGGGTAGCAGCTTTTACCTACTTCACTGAGTTGGTGACAGAATGGACATATTTCAAAGAACTGAGATGCTCACATAACACAGTAATGCCAGTGATGTAAATCCTTCAGATTTATATGCCTTCAGTGGGTTCTCAGCACTTTGAAAGATGAAGTCACTTATTCAGGTGTCTAAAGGTAATCACAAAGTTTTGGTGAGCATATTCAGGAGTGGAATCCTGACCCCTTTGAATTTCAGTTGACTTTAAAATGGCCAAGATACCAGTCCAGCCCTCTGCACAGACTTCCTTAGGGACCAAATGACACAATAAGCTTGCTTTTCTGTGAAGAATCTTGATATCTTGGCATATATCCTTCAGTACCTTTTTTTCTTAATCTTACTTTAGAATCTCCTAATATTTAGAACGTCATGGGCTAATAGGAGGAAGGGAATTTTACTTACCACTGAGGTAGGGCGTGTACCTTTATATAGACATGCATGTCTATAGTGTACCAGGAGAACATGCATGGTAATGTTTAAGGAACATATGAATTTCTTGACACTTTTCCATGTGCCACATACGCAGACCTCAATTATCCAAACACCTGTGAATTAAAAACTCCATTATACAGAAGGCAGATCTGTCCCTCTGTGGTTTGATATCATTTTATAAGGATGGACTGATCAGACTTGTGCATATAGATCTTTATATGCTCCAGTGATTTATACGCTCAAGTCTTTATATTTGCATTTAGGCAGTACATCAAGACTTGTAAACTGCTGTCTTGAATTATAGCTCCTTCTGGCATGTCTTGGACATCTAGCAGACACTAGAAGCTTGCCAGTAAAGCTGAACAGTACTCTCAGGATCAGGGGACTTAAAAGCCTGTTCACTGGCTCTTCCAATTACCTGAAGTTTTCTAGAGTCCCTCTAGGTCAGGGGTCAGCAACTCAGGAAGGAAGAAGAGCCATTCCCTCCCAAATGCATGAGCTGGAGCTGGCCCATTGGCTGTGCCATGGCCCGCCAGCACTGGCGGGGGTGAGGGGGGTGCGCAGGCAGTGCATACTCTCTCCCTGCGCTGGCAGGGTGGAGCAGAGGGGCCCTGCCTACCAGCTGGCCGTCTCTCCCAAAAGTGCCCAGGGGAGAGCTGTGGCTTGCGGAGGTGGGGCCCTGGAACAGTCCCTCTGCAGAGTTCAGGCAGCTTCGAACCAGTCGCTGCAGGCACTGGATTAGGCCCATTCAGCCCTGGGTGGCCAAGTCGAAGTGGCCTGAACTCCACAGAGGAGCTGTTTCAGGGCATTACGTCCTCAAGCCACAGCTCTCTGCTGGCTGCTCTTGGGAAGGATGGTTGGCGGGTAGGCGGGTCCTTCTGCTCCACCCCGCCAGTGGAGGGAGCAAGGGAAGGGGAGAGCTTGCACCGCCTGTGTACCCCCCCTCCCCAGTGCTGGGAAGACATGACACAACCGCTGGGCTGGCTCCAGCTCATGAGGTTGTGCTGCGGGGGGGGGTGACCTGAGAGTCCGTGGGCATGGCAGGGAGCCAGAAGGAGACACTCATTGAGCCACAGGTGGCTTACTGAGCCTGTGTTGCCTATCCCTGCTTTAGGCCTTTGGAGAATTGGGGTTCTAATTCATCTTTTTTTTTAAAAAAAAAATCTGACTCTTTTTTAGAAGCATCTCAGTGCTTTGATCAATTTCTTTTTGAGGTCTACACTACTGAAATATTTCCCAAAATTTAGGCAGAGTTTACAGTTCCTACAGTTATAAATAGTAATGAGGATTAGTAAATAAACATCTTTTGTGATCATTTGAGAATGAGCAGTGCAATCATTGTCTGATTTCATTTTTCCGTTCATTTTTTACTTTAGTTGCCTTTTGTTTCTGACTAGTAAAGAAGTGTACAGCTGTTAAGTGGTTGCAATTAGACAAAGAATCATTCTTCATAAACAGAAGAGGAAAGAGTAATTTATAAGTGTTTTCATATTCCTTAGAAAACCCCAAACAACAAAACACAATGTTATGAGCATCGCAGTTAGCAAAAAAAAACAACCCCAGAAATGAAAAATTTCTCCTCCAATAACACAAAGTACTTTCTAGATTATCTCAGAACTATTGAATTAAAATTAAAACAACATGCTCAAGAAGTATTTTATGAACTGCATTGTGGTTGGTGCTGTTACATAGTAGAAGATAAATGCTCACTCTTTCTTTGCAGATAGTTTCAGAACAAGATAAACTCCATTTTTGTGGCAGGTTTCAATTTTCAAGCAATGCATTGCATTTATTTTTTTCTTCCTAAATAGTCAGAATTGCAACAGTGAGAGAACCTTGATTCCTTACCTGTGGACTACCCCTTCGTACCACATTTATAAGAATACAACTTGCTTTCATTAAGGTAAGGTGCAGCCATGACCTTACCTTTTCCCTTCTCCAGCTCTCCATCATTTAGAGTGGTTTGATCTTCAGGGAAATGCAGCTGTAAACAGTCCCTGCACAGAATGAAAGGGGACAGTGCTCTTTATGCTGTCGCCTTTGTACACTTGCACAAAAGACAGCTACAGTCTGGCTTTTAGGTAATATTTAGTGATTCTCTATAACTTATGGCATTTTTTGTTACTTTGTTCATGTGGTGGTGTTGTTAATTGAAAGTAAGTCACTAGACTGATATTAAAGGACATACATTTAAAAATGGCCCCATAAACTCTTGGTGCATCTGTATTTTATGTTATGTAAAAGTTATGATACAGCACAGTTATGAAAGATGAAAAGATTCCAGTTCATAAAACCAGTTGAGTGCACAGAAAGAAATCTTACAAGCCACTGAACGCTTAGTACTGAAAAGATCCACCATTCTCCCAGCTGATGAAATGTCACAGCAAATCTCCCAAAACAGAGCAGACCCTAGCAACCAAATGAAATTGCTAAAATCCATTTCAAAACTCATAGTATAATCCTTGTTTGTTCCTACAAAACACAAAAATCATCACATAATTCTGAGGGTGGAATGAAAACAGGAGTCAACAGGAAAAATAATATTCTAAATAAATATGACATGAAGCGAGTCTTAAGAAGGGTAAAGAGGGAAAAGAATCTTGCAAAATGATATTTTTTGATACATAGCTCAAAATAGCTAAGATGTGATTTCAGTTTTGGAGGTTCAGCTTTACAAGGGTATTTTTTATCCCATTGGTGCTTGCATTTAGGACCATAGGAGGCACTTGTTCTCTTGAAACATATATTCAGCTTTTACTGGGATTAATGTGATTTGTGTGTGTATTTTTGTAATTCTCTTTATTATGGAATTATTTGAAAAACAACATCGAGTTGGGTTTCAAAGGGGTAGCCACATTAGTTCAGTCCAGCAAAACAAACAAGGAGTCCAGTGGCACTTTTGAAGAATCATGCATATCTTTTGATGAACGGGGTTGCTGGGGCACTGTGGGTTGGGTGTTTTGAGATTGGCAGCCAGCTTTAGCACAGCTCTCCCTTCTCCAAACTTCCCAGTATTGCTTTCTCCTGGGGCCTCTTGTCCTAGGGCCAGGTTCTTCACTTCACAGGCTACAGAGTCTGGGGCTGTGAGGCCCATCTGGGTGAGTTTGCCCTGTCTGACTTAACTTCTAGGTGGTCACAACAAAATCTACTAGTCAGCTTTCTCCAGTTCTTCACTCTGCTACTTCACTCCACTCAATCCTCCAGTCCTCCAGCCATAGCACCCAACACTCTTCCTCTGCTTGCAGCAGAGGCCTTTTTTATCTACTGTGGCCAATCACCCAATTTGATCTCAGGCACTCTGATTAGTTTCAGTGAAGCCCTGCCCTACTTCTCCTGGAAACAGGGATTTATTAAGCTTGGGGCTAACACATTTACCTTTCAGCACCCTCCTGTAGCTCTCTAGCTTTATTCTGTCACAATATTTATCATGAGCCTTCGTGGGAGAAAATCCCATTTCATCTTCAAATCGTCTGATGCAGTAGGATTTTCTGCCAATATAGCTCATGTGATAAATAAATTTGTTAGTCTTCAAAAGTGCCACCAGATTCCTTTTGTATAGAGGTGAGTACCCAGAGATTTGAACTTAGGCCAGGGCCAATATAAGTGTTTCCTATTTTAATGACTGAATTAAGTTTCCAGCTTTTGCACAGTGATTGTGTAGAAGACAGTTGTTGTTGTTGTTGTTGTTATTAGTATGGCTATTTGTTATTAAAATAATTCCTTGGGGCTTCGATCAAGGTTCCACTGTGCTACATGCTGTGGAAGCAAGTAATAAGGTAAGAATTCCTCCCTCAGGGAGCTCTCAGATGAATTTCCTTGAATATTTTATGGCAAACATTTTTTCTAACTTTTGCAAAAGAACAGTTTAAATATGCTCCCTTTTGCAAATAGATTCCTGATCATCTTTTTTGTTGCTGTTCTCTTAGCTGAATAACAACATCCCAAACTTCTCTCACAGAGATTTTGTTCAAAGAACTCCTCAGACAGGTCAATTATAAACACTTAAAATAAAATATACACCAATGACTTCTGTTTTAGACAATACAGATGGCTGTTGCCTCTATAGCTCAGCTCCATGATTCAAGTCTGAGAACTTTGACTTAGGCCTGATCTACAATTCCTGCAAATTTTTATGGCAGTTAATGGTAGTTGCACAAGCTATGCAGAGTAGCTTGCATGACTCCTACTGACTTTATAACTTGCCTTTAGCATGCCATCTACACTGTGCTACACCAGAGTGATATGCATTCTTGTCAGTGTAATGTTATGTCACTTGAGGGAATGATTTTATTACATCTGTTTATAGATGGACTGAGCATGTCTTTATTGACTGCTTAGTCAATGTAGGAAAAATTGATCTGATGGCAGCAAATTTGCTGCTGTCAGTTTAGACATGCCAGTGGACTCTAAACACTCCTCGAGGCCAGTCCGTCCACAGAGGTGATGTAGGCAGTCACCCTAAGGCACCAAAAATTAGGGGGCGACAAGGGCTGGGCTTGAGGCTGCTCCACTCCCTACCGGTGGCTGGACCCCAGCCCATGCTGCTACTCTCCAGCTGGGGCCGGACCCCTGGCCAGGGCCAGATCCTGGTGGTGGTGCTGTACCACCAGCTGCTGCAGGGGATGGGGGTGGAGCCCCAAAATCAGTGTAGGCCTAGGGTGGCAAAAAATGACAAAAAATCTTCTGACCACTTTAACCCTCCCTCACATCCTATTATTAACAAGTAGTAAGGGAAGAGCCAGTGTGTAGCCTTAATTCCTGATAAATAAGCATATCTAGTTTATTTTTTTTAATGTCTACATAAATGTGATCACCAAATACAGAAAAGTACTAACTGCAGAGCTCACCCATTACTTAAGTTTTCTTAACTAGAGAGAGAGAGAGAGAGAGAGAAATAAACCTGGGTGGTACTGAGATCTTCTTAGAGCTCAGTCAGTCCAAAGATAAGTTACAGCTAGTTATCTCAGTTTATGTTGGTGGACTATTCAATCTAACTATTTTAATTCTAAGGGATCAAGTTTGACTATGCTGTGCTTCTTCAGGGGCAAATTAGGAAACACATTATCACTCGACAATCACAGTCCAGTCCTGATTTCCTAATTGCTCCACAGAGGAAGTAAGCCATGTCAGCCATGTACTTGATGTAGACCACTTCATCCTGCTTGCTGATTTACCTGCAGAGTTTGGTGTTGTCTCAGGAGCAGAGCTACCTATCTGCATACCGTATTAGGTCTCAATTTAGAACAGCAGAAGCAGAGACATGTGGTTTAATCTCTCTGCCAATTCAAGTTTGTACCTTGTGGTGCTGGCATATTCTAAACATTGCAGATAGGCAGTTGCCTGGCAGCACTGAAGAGACTTACCTCTGCCTCTGTTCATAGACTTGAGATTTCCTGGGGAAGTAAGAAGGTGCATACTCCTTTCTCACACTGCATTGTGGAAGTGCATAGGGTGACACACAACTGAATCCCACATTAACAAATGTTTTTGTGTAGGGATTTATGTTTCACTAGTACCACAAATCATTCTTCCTTGAGATTATATAAAAAAAAAAAAAAAAAAATCCCCTCCCACCCCTATGGGTGGTATGTGACATCCTCAACCTCGGGTCCTCTACCAGAGGCCTGGGAGTTTGAGGGTTCTGCGCAGTATCTTAGCTGTTCCTAGCACTGCACTCTTCTGGACAGAGAGCTCTGATGTTGTTCCTGGGATCTGTTGGAGCCACTCTCCCAGCTTAGGAGTCACAGCCCCGAGTGCTCCTACCACCACTGGGACCACTCTGGCCTTCACTTTCCACATCCGTTCTAGTTCCTCTTTCAGGCCCTGGTACTTCTCCAGCTTCTCATACTCCTTCTTCCTGATGTTGCTGTCACTTGGCACTGCTACATCTATCACCACCGCTGTCTTCTGGTCCTTGTCTATTAGCACGATGTCTCGTTGATTGGCCAGTACCTGCCTGTCTGTCTGGATCTGGAAGTCCCACAGAATCTTAGCCCTGTTATTCTCCACGACCTTCTGTGGGATCTCCCATCTGGACTTGGGAGGGTCTAGCCCATACACTGTGCAGATGTTCCTGTACACAATGCCAGCTACTTGGTTGTGTCGTTCAGTGTATGCTGTTCCTGCCTGCATCTTACATCCTGCCACTATGTGTTGGACTGTCTCTGAGGCCTCTCTGCACAGTCTGCACCTTGCGTCCTGTCTAATGTGGTAGACCCCTGCTTCAATGGATCTGGTGCTAAGTGCCTGTTCTTCTGCTGCTATGATCAGTGCCTCAGTGCTGTCTTTTAGTCCAGCCCTTTCCAGCCACTGGTAGGATTTCCCAGTGTCAGCCACCTCAGCTATCTGGCAATGGTACATCCCATGCAGGGACTTGTGTTGCCATGGCACTACTTCTGCTTGATCTTCCTCCCATATCTGCTGCTGCCTCAGGCATTCTCTCAGCAGCTCATCTTTGGGTGCCATCTTACTGATGTACTCCTGGATGCTCTGGGTTTCATCCAGGACAGTGGCTTTGAC
>ML682060.1:22783319-22826145 GCA_007922195.1 Podocnemis expansa
CATCCAGGAGTACATCAGTAAGATGGCACCCAAAGATGAGCTGCTGAGAGAATGCCTGAGGCAGCAGCAGACATGGGAGGAAGATCAAGCAGAAGAAGTGCCATGGCAAGACAAGACCCTGCATGGAATGTACCATCGACAGACAGCTGAGGTGGCTGACATTGGGAAATCCTACCAGTGGCTGGAAAGGGCTGGACTAAAAGACAGCACTGAGGCACTGATCATAGCAGCAGAAGAACAGGCACTGAGCACCAGATCCATTGAAGCAGAGGTCTACCACACTAGACAGGACCCAAGGTGCAGACTGTGCAGAGAGGCCTCAGAGACAGTCCAACACATAGTGGCAGGATGTAAGATGTAGACAGGAACAGCATACACTGAATGGCACAACCAAGTAGCTGACATTGTGTACAGGAACATCTGCACAGTGTATGGGCTAGACCCCCCCAAGACCAGATGGGAGATCCCACAGAAGGTCGTGGAGAATAACAGGGCTAAGATTCTGTGGGACTTCCAGATCCAGACAGACAGGCAGGTACTGGCCAATCAACGAGACATCGTGCTAATAGACAAGGACCAGAAGACAGCGGTGGTGATAGATGTAGCAGTGCCAAGTGACAGCAACATCAGGAAGAAGGAGTATGAGAAGCTGGAGAAGTACCAGGGCCTGAAAGAGGAACCAGAACGGATGTGGAAAGTAAAGGCCAAAGTGGTCCCAGTGGTGGTAGGAGCACTCGGGGCTGTGACTCCTAAGCTGGGAGAGTGGCTCCAACAGATCCCAGGAACAACATCAGAGCTCTCTGTCCAGAAGAGTGCAGTGCTAGGAACAGCTAAGATACTGTGCAGAACCCTCAAACTCCCAGGCCTCTGGTAGAGGACCCGAGGTTGAGGATGACCCATACCACCCATAGGGGGTGAGAGAGGAATTTTTTATATAATTCTTAATTCTCCTCTCACCCCTGTGGGTGTTATGGGTCATCCTCAACCACGGGTCCTCTACCGGAGGCCTGGGAGTTTGAGGGTTTTGCGCAGTATCTTAGCTGTTCCAAGCACTGCAATCTTCTGGACAGAATATATATATCCTGTGTTGAAACCATGAACTTGATTAAGGCTTTAAGGCTATGTCTACACTAGTAAATGTTAGGTTGAATTTGTTAATTCAAACTTAATAAATTCATCATTAATTCAAGCTAAACTGGACCTTATTAAATTGAATTAACAAAGTGGACTAAGTTGACTTAAAGTTAAATTGACTTAGTCCACTTTCTTAATTTGAGCTAACTGCTCTTAATTCGATCTTAAATAAAGTTTCCTTAAGGGTTAATCCAGGTCTACACCATCCTTAGTTCAACATAAGTAATCAAATTAAGGTTTAGTTCAAACTAACGTGGTTCTTATTAATTTGAATTAAGCTTTCATTAAGTCAAGTTAGCAAATTTCTTAATTCAACTTAATGAATGTCCAGTATAGACAAGGACTAATTTAGTTTGAATTAAGCCTCCTTAATTCAACCTCAATTGCCAGTGGAGACATAGCCTAAGATATTTGTATGGTCTATTGAGAGTGCAAAATTTTGTCTATTTCAATTTAGCAAGGATTAGCCATCAATTATTTTAAAAGAAGTGTTTCAATCATGTAGTAATTAATTTTAGATTTATTAGTAAAATTAGCAGGCCAGGATGTAATATGGCTTTAATATGGAAGTGGGAATATAACACAACAGTTGTGGTGATTTTTTTTATTTCATCATTTAGTAAATTTGTAATTAATTTCCTTTATCCCCTATGCTATAAAACCTACCAGACTGCACTCATGAGTTTCATCTCTTCTATCTAAAGTGACAGCAGCAGTGTCATGAGAAGACAGCCACATTTTTAGCACCAGGAATTTCTGCAGTGTGTTTTCTCTATTTTCCCCACATTTGCTGTTCCAGCACGGGACCTCACTCCTGATAAAATGTTTTTGCATATCATTTGCTGTATTTAAAAAAAAAATCATTATTTTTTCAGCAAAATAAAAGAAACTTTACAGTGTTTTGGGTTTCCTTTGAAATCATAAGGAATTTATAACTTGGAAGGTGGAATTTGACAGTTTTGACAGTCACTTTGAGATTTTGTAGGTATGCAGGATTTTTCTAACTTTCACATATATGTAATTCTTTCTCTTGAAAGAGTACATTCTTGTTCTATCATACTGTAGTAATTGTGGGAAATATTTGAATTAATAAAATATTTCAACACACACTCAAAAATCTGAATGAAATTACATTTCCACATGCTAGGGGATTTCACTTTAAGATGTAGTATTATCTGAAGATTTTATTAACATCTAAAAGAATAAAAAAGCTATTTGGAGACCATGATTTTGTTATTGTCGTGGTTTCATTTTACATGGTAAGACATGCTTCATGTAGGATCCTTATTGATGATAATACCTATATAATGTTTTACAAATTATATCAGCATAATCCCCATTTTACAGATGGAGAAGCAGAACCATGGAAAGGAGACTTTCCCAGGTCAGGTCTAGGAATAGAATCCAAAGTTCTTGAGCCCCAATCCAGTGCTCTGTCCACTGGACCACATTGCTACTTCACACATTTGCTTAAAAAATCATGAACTATCTTCATAGCTGATTGACGTAGGTAAAAGGATAGATGCTGAAGAGACGAGGGGAAAGAGATAAGTGGTGTTTTCAGTGGAGATTGGCATGGAAGCTGAGGGCCGAGGGAAGAGACTGAACTGGATTGAGGGAAGACAGGTGTATCAGTAACAGATGTGAGTGAGACCAGGCATGTCAGGAGTGTAGCAGGGAATAAAACAAGTGATAGTTACTCTACAAAGCTCAGTGAAGGGAGACCTGATATGCCAGTGAGAGGTATTTGGTTGTGAGTGAGGAAGGAGTCTGAGAGCACCATGTTCTCTCTGGGCTCTTGTGGAAACACCGTTAGAAGGGTGGCATGGCTATGGAGAGTGTTTGATAACTGATGCCAATGACCTAAGCAGATCATTGTTACTAAACTCAAGTTCTCTATCAAAGTAAAAGATTATAATGATAAACAGAGGCTATATTTCATGGATCAGTGAGCCCAAGGATTAGGCCACAATTTGGAACAGCAGAAGCAGATGTATATTTAGTCTGTCTGTCTGCCAGTTCAAAATTGTTCCTCTATCCCAGGGGTCAGCAACCCAAAAGATGAGAAGAGCCATTTAAAAAAAAATATTCCTTCACTAACCAAGTATTTTGAGAGCCACAATTGGTATAGCCTCCTGGTGGGGGTTAGGGAGAGGTGGATCAGGGCGCCTGCCACAGAGTCCCATGGTTGGGGGACAGAGCCTGGCCCTCCTGCAGGGTTCCCCAGTTGTGGTGTGGAGCCTGAAGTCAGGCACAGGACACCAGCAAGGTGCTCAGAGTTACAAGGAGGCAGCAAAAGAGCAGCATGCGGCTCCAGGGCTGCAGGTTGCAGACCCCTGCTGTATAGTGACATATTCATGAAAGCACAGACTCATCTAATATTAAATGAATGTGGCCCTAACTTAACAAACTTAGCATAAACTTAAATCCAATTTACTTCAAGGTGATATAAGGACATGCTTAAAGTTAAGCACACGTGTAAGTGTATTGCTGAAAAGGAATGGACTTAGCTTTGTGTTTAATTATGTCTCAGTCTGGATTTCCACACTTCTATTCAGGAGTTAGATCAGCCACAATCAGATAGACCTTATTTTGTAGTTATTTTGCTGACACCTAACTTATGAGTTATACCATAAACTCTCTTGTGGAGGAGTTTCTTGTTGTTGTATGTGTAAATGGGACCCCAACAATAAATTGTACATTTAATCATTGTACAAGTTCAAATAATAAATAATAATAAAAAGCTCTATTTGGTCCCGTGGGGGTTATTCATCTGAATTACAGTTATTTAGATGATCCTAAGTATATTGACCCTCACCTAAATGTTCACATCTTTCAAGTATTTGAATACATTTAACAGTGCCCATATATTTCTTTGCTCACCCATGTGTAGTAAATATCTTATAAATCAGTCCTTCCTTCTCTTTGATCAATTTATATGATGATTTGTGGATTCTGTTATTTGTCTTCATCTTTCTCATATCACAGTGCTCAGAATTACATATATATTCCTAACAGCAATAAAGCTAGATGCCTGTAAATTATAGGATAGTTAGAGGCATCCATGATGGTAGTGCATCCGCACATGAAGCATTTTTCTCCCACCGTTTCCTCTCTCACAATCCTTTGATGTGAATCCACTTCACATCATTGTATATGACAATCTTTTTTTCATTTCCCCTGAGCACCCCACTGGACGCCTCTTGTTGTCCTGTTGTTCATTCTCCATTATTTCATTATGTAGGCATTGCAGCTTTTTGTTTATATTTTTTAAATATACATTGTGTTCTGTTTGTTAGAGAAGACAATGTCAAAGACTTGCATTTGGCATTGAAGGTGGGATGGTTTGGAATGGTCCTTATTTCTTACAGGAATTTTTTCCACAGTGTCAGGCTGGCCTCCAATATTTTTTTCTGTGCTGAACACATAAACTTTACCCTTATGATATAAAGTTCCATGTCCTTGAGGACGCAAGCTGTCAGCTCCATTCATCTCACTGATTTAGGCAACTTTTAAAGTATCCTGTGTGCAGGATACTGAACACCTTTGAACTTGCCTTAATAATTTATGGGGAAAGTTCATAGAGAAGAGGACAAGTCTGATGCTCTTTCAATAACCTATGTTTCTGAAGAGACATGCTATAGCATTCTATGCTAGATCAGCTTCAGAAAGGATGATGATGGCTTCATGCATTACTGTAGTCCAGCTGGGTGTAAGATGGATGTGTATATAACCTTGTCAGGGCATTATATACCAGGATGGGACAAAGTCTCATAGACAACAGGAGAGAGTAAAATGTGTTACTCATGGATAATGCTATGAGGAAGCTTGGTGTCAATGAGAAGTCCAAAAACCCTGTTCAGCTATTGGAGTAACTCTCTGAACAGAGCACTTGTAGGAATGTGACTTAACCAAAGGAGACTGCATCATATTCAAGACAATTTGAATATTTTTAATATAACCATTCTGCCAGGGCAGGCTGGCAGGACAAGGGCCAGATTCTATATCTAGGAGTTTCACAATGATGCAACACCAACAACTGGCTCAAGCCCCCATCCAGATTTCTGGGAATCCTTCACTATTCCCTGGGCACCCCAAAGGGATAAGGCTTCCCCACTCACAAGCATGAAACTGAGTGTAATACAAAACTTTTAATGGAAAAGGCCAAATACAGAGACCAGCACTCATCTAGAAAAATTAGCATAGAGCGAAGTTCCCAACAACCCACACCACATAACAGAAAATACAAACTTAATGGCAAAACTGGCACCGATCTGGAGAATCAGTGCTGACTAGACTTCCAACCAACTCTAGTTTATGTAGAGTGTCTTTCACTCCAGCTGTCTGCCAACGCCATCTACTGGTCACTCACTCCATCCTGTAGAACTGTTTCTTGGCTCTGCCCGCTGTCTGCCAGCTCTGCCCACCGGTCACTTGCACCGCCCAGCTCGCTGTTGGTCGCTCTCACCTTCCACTGGTTCTGCGCATTGGCCACCGGCTCCACCCTCCAGTCACTCGTCACCCACCTCACTACTGGTCACTCTCACCATCCACCAGCTCTACCTGCTGTCACCCCATCGCTGTTCCTCTTCAGCTCAGAGAGAGAAGGACTCTCTCCCTCTAGTGAGCTCAAAATAAATCTGTAAGTCTTAAAGTGCCATACAACTCCTTGTTGTTTTTATACTGGACTAGACTAACACGGCTATCCCTTTTGAAATTCAGCTCTCTTAGTCTTTAAGTACCTGCTAATAGCTACTTCCATAACAAAGAACAGGAGAAGCAATAGGGAAGGAAGCAAACTGCCTCAAGCATTACTTCAGAAGAAACAATAGAGACCCCTCCACTCCTGTTTTTCCACTCTTTCAGGCTGAAACATAGTCACCTTTCCTACAAGCTCTTTTTAACTAAGGGTAGTTTTTATCCTAACCCAAACAGACTTGAAGCAAACAGAGAGTAGCAGTTCACACAAATACTTTATTTCATATTTCCCCTTACTAGAATTACAGATATTGATAGATTTGTGAGCAGACTAACCCCAAATACCATTACCCACTATGCCCTGCACCCATCATGCTAATCAGCTAATTGTACCGTTTTGTGTTCATGCTAATACAAAATCCATGCAAATTAGAATCCACCCTCAGAAGCTGTTAGGCACAGCTTCTAAGGCTGCCTTACATTAATAAATTAAACCATCATAAAACACTACATGAAATGCTTTGACAAAGTCTTGTTAAGTCTCTGATTGTCTGTTGCTTCCCTTCTATCTACGAAGTTTTTAATTCTTGGAATGAATGGATGCTATTTGGGAAAGTGACCTCATTTGTAGGTGATGGTTGCTTGAGGCAATTTCTCTGAGATGGAAGCCAACAAAATCCACTGCTACTGGCCTCTTTGTCCACCCCGTCATGCTGAAAAGGAAACCTATAAGGACTCTGTATAAAGAACCCCACATCTGAATTTAGTGCCCAATGATAGCCACTATAGCAGATACAATAGAGAGCCCTCTTCACTGTCAGTGCACATAAAGAAAATATGGTGCCCAAATGCTGATCAGAGAGATTTAAAATGGGCCAGAACTAATCTGTAATGAAATCAGATTTTAAGGAATTAGTATCAGAATTTGAGGAGTGAGAGTAGATATTAGTATCAAACTACTTACCATAGAGAAAGAGCCAGCAATTTGAGTTTGAGTTGAGAACAGGTTAGAAGAAAATGTAAACAGTAAATTATCTGTTTGAGAAAAGAATGAAAGTAATGAAAAGCATAGAAAGAGCAGTACCTTAAAATAATATTGGAAGTAAACAAAAGAGGAATATTATACATAGAGTACCTGAGAACACAGTGACTAGATTTGCTCAGTAGCTGTTAAAAAAAAAAAAACAAAAAACAAATCTATCAAGTGAAATTCTAATGACTACAGCATGCAGAGAACCTGTACCTTCCTGATAATGCAGGTAGAAGACCAAAAAACTTTATAATAAGACTTCACTGTTTCCATGAAAAAGAAAGGATTATGTGAAAGGCCAGGGAATTGAGTGAGATTCATTTGTATTTTACTCCCTTGAAAAATTATCATGGGATCTCTTCATTGACCTTAAGAATGAGACTGGAGCTGAAGGAAATAACCTAGATCCTAAAGGAACAGAGATCCGCTACTGCTGCATTTTTCCTTTCAGACTGTCTTTTATATCTTACAGACAATCTCACAATATCAGAGACTTGAAATAAGGCAATAATAAGATTCTAAAAATATTGTGTCTGAATGCATGGAATAAAGGAAACCAAGAGGGATATCTAGAGGAGAGTTCAGAAGGAGGATAGAAATGAGCAGTTTGGGCTTGGAATGTAGGAAGCATCTATTTGCACCCTGTAAGGGTTTTTCACTGGAAAAATATATGGATGTGCTTCTGTGAATTCTCCTAATAAAGTCATTTGTGTTAATAAACCTCAGTCTCTTCCTTTCAGCTCAATATGGGTCCTCCCTCTTTTTTTTTTGTCCCTGATTCTACAATCAGATGCTTGTGAGCACAGTACTGTAATCATGACCCCATTATCGTTTAGTTCCAGGACATGCAGGATACTAGACAAGTTTCCACACAGAGTAACTAAAAATCATCCATAATAGCAACATAATATTTGTATTTGTAAATTATCTGATAATATTAAATATCAATATGATATTATGAGTTAATCTACTCTGTTTGCAAACTGAATTCCAGTCATCTTTGGAGCATTCCAAATAGATGGACCATTCTCTGCTGTCAGTGAATAGTGTAAACAAAAGCAGAATTTGATTGCAGGATTCTGATTCTATTTACATGATATTGTTAAAGAGCTCTGTAAGTGTTTAAAAAGTTGGTTAAAGTCATAGAATGGGAGGAAGGGATGGGGGTTTCTATGATTAGTACAGCCGGGAGCCAAACTCCTTTTTTTTTATAACCCATCTTAATCCTTCAGTGAGGAAGGTAGATGGTAAGGTCCCAGCAATGGGTTGGTTGGGAGACCTGGATGGACAGAGCGAGAGCTGTTAGAACCCCAGGAAATTAATGAAAGAGCATGGGTTTACCTGCAGTATACCTTTTTTATCTGCTGGGTAGTCCCAGACATTTAATAATAAAGTTGTGGCCTCACTAAAGCCACAACAAATGTCTTCTGTTTTTCTTTCAGTTTAGTCAGACAATGAACTATTTTCATATTTCAAGCATGTCATGGCTGCAGTAACAGAGGAGGCGGTAAACAGAGCTGTAAACAAGGAAGCTTGATGGGACTCTGCAAAGGGAGATTGGAGAGCAATGTATGGTGTTCAGTGATTGTTGGGATGCTCATTTGGGGTTGTGTTTTAGAGGTCATTTTCTGTTTTTGTCTTTCTCATTGACAGGAAGTAGGAGGAAAGCCTAAAACAGACACAGAGGCAGTAGTGATAGTGACTCAAGCAGTGGCAGGAACAATGATGATGACTGGATGTGGAATTCCCAGGATGTACATGATCTTGGAGGGGCACTTCAAAACCATTTTGTTTGTGTGAAGTAGCACCTCATAGAGCCGATGAAAGAAAATATTTGAGGTTTAGGGATCCAGGTAGAAACTCTCTTTGAGTTTAGAAGGGGGGTTGAGCAAATGGTGGAAAAAAGTAATTAAGAGACTGAAGGGAAAATCCCAGACCTGAAGGTGGAAGTAGGACCTAAGTACTGTGAGGGGAGAATGCTGGGTCAGAAAAAGTGACCAGTGGAAGCATGTTACCGCAAGAACCTGACAGGGGAAAGAAGGGCCAGTGAAGGAGACAGATTGGGAAGTGGCTTGCAGACCTGGAAGATAAAGAAGGGGAACAGCAGGTGGTTACTGAAAATGGGAGTGTAATGAGGAAGAAAAGAGCAGCTAGTTCTATACAGAGAGTGGATGAGCCAATGGAGATACAAGCACATGAGAGCCCCAGTAGAATACAGGAGTGATTGCAGAGGATTACAAATATGATTAGTAAAAGAGAGAGCTTGCAGTCAGAAAGAACAAGTGGGTTACAGAATCACAGTGGTATGAAAAAAAGGCAAGTCTACATGATAAGAGACTCCCTGATGAGAAGAACAGACAGGTGTATAACCCAAGTTGATAAAGATAGCAGAAGGGTATTCTGTCTGCCAGGTGCTATGATACAGAATATGGACCTGAGGCTGAAAAGGGTCCTAACAGGAGTGGGACAGAATCCCTTGATTGTCTGTCTGTCATGTGAGTATAAATTATATAGCTAGATTCTTTCTGAAACTTCTCAAAGGAGATTGTACAAGGCTGGAGAAGGTTCTTAGGGAAAATCAAGACTTGGTGGGCTTCTGCTTGTTCCTATAGGAGGAAAACAAAGGTGTCACAAGATTCTAATGATCAACATATGGGTCAGTCACTGGTGCTAAGAGGAGGGCTTTGAGACATTCATATACTGAAGACTATTCCTTTAGGATGGACTTCACCTGAACAAGGAGGGAAATACATGTCTAGGATGAAGGCTGATACAACTAATTAAGAGAGCTTTAACCAGGGAACTGGGAGATATAGTTGGCAGATAGCCAGATAATCTTAATGACTGCTTTTAGCATGGGGGGGTGACATATAAAAGGGCATGACAGTGGGGAACAGAATGGGCACTGAGAAGAAGGTTAGTGTATATGCCAGTCTCATAGGTGATAGTCACAGTGGAACGACTATGCCAAATCAGGTAAGGAAAGCGAGTGACGCCAAAGAGCAACATTAAGGTATGTGTATACCAATGTGAGGAGCCTGGGTAACAAAATGGAGGAACAAGAGCTACTTGTAGAGAAAGCAAAACCAGATATAAGGTCTAACAGAAACATGGGGGAATAGTAGTCATGACTGGTGTGCAAGTATTGAAGGGTATGTGCTATTTAGGAAAGAGAGATAAAAAGGCAGAAGTGATGGAGAATCATTTTATGTCATCTGTATACTGATATTACTGTATATCAGTATACAGATGAGGTAGATTGTAAAGAAATTAGAAGTGATTGAATTGTTAAGACAGAGTCTGTCTGGGTAAAAATCACATTGAGGAAGAAAAAAAAAATCTAATGATTCCCCTGGGTCAGTGCTTGGGGTTTGCTACAGACCACTTTGATCTGGTTTGGATGTTGACAGAGTCTTCTTTAAAGCTTGTAATGAAATAAACATTATTGAGAACTATATGATTATAGGAAACTTTACCTTCCCAGATATAGACTGGAGGACAAGTGCTAGTAGTAGTTATAGCCCCAGATTTCCCTGGATGTGATAGCTGACAGTATCCTTTATGAAATAGGTATGTAACCAGTAAGATGGGATACCACATTAGATTTGGTGTTGGTAAGTAGTGAGGACCCCATAGAACTGACTGTAGCAGACAACCTTCTTTCAGGAGACCATGAGCTAATTCAATTCCTATTAAATGGTTAAGCAACATAAATCTGTGACTCAGACCTTTGACTTCAGAAGGGCTAACATTAAAAAAAAAAAAAAAAAAAAAAAAAAAAAAAAAAAAATTAGTCGCAGAGGTAGACTGATCTGGAGAACTCATGGATCTAAAAGTGGAAGAGACTTGGAATTCCTTCAAGTCAAATTATTGGAACTATCTGAAGCCTGCATCCCAAGGAAAATCAAAGAAATCATAGAAAGATATGTAGGCCAAGCTAGATTAGTAAGCATCTCAGACAGGTGATTAAAAGCAGAAAGCCTTCAAGGAGTGGAAGATGGGATGAATCAGGAAAGACAGCTGTCTCTTGGAGGTCAGAACATGTAAAGATGAAGTGAGAAAAAGCCAAACAGAGTTGGACCATACACAATGAATTAAAACCAATAGTAAAAGGCTCTATAATCATATAAATAGGAAGAAAAGTAGGGCCACTAAAAACTGAGTATGGGGTGGAGGTTAAGGTAATCTAAGCGTGGTCAAATATCTTAACATGATATATAAATCTTACCCTTAATGAGGGTAATACATGGGGATAGTGGTAGGCTAGCTAATGGGAATAAGGATATGGAGGTTGAAATGACCACATCCAGGGTAGAAGAAGAACTTAAACAGTTTAATGGGACTCAGTCGGGGGACTCAGATAACCTCCTTCCAAGAATATTAAAGTAACTGACACATGGAATCGCAAGGCCAATAGCAAGGATTTTGAATGAATAACTCAGATGTTATCCTTTATTACTGCAGAATTTCTAACATAGTTCCTATCTTTAAGTAAGGGGTGTGTGGAGGTTACCTGGGCAACTACAGGCCTCTTTATTTGACTTCAGTAGTGTGCAAGGTCTTGGTGGTTGTTTTTGTTTTTGTTGTTTTGTTTTTAAACAGAAAGAAGTTATGGGCATTGAGGTTAACAGTGATTGGGATAAAATACATGGCTTTACAAAGGGTAAATCATACCAGAACAACCTGATTTCCTTTTTTGAGAAGATAACAGATATTTTTAAACAAAGGGAATGTGGCAGATCTAGCTTATGCAGATTTCAGTAAGGCATTTGATATGGTTTCCTATAAGGCATTATTAGTTACATTGGGAAGAATGGGGATTAATATGAAAATTGAAAGGTGGATAAGGAACTGGTTAAAGGGGAAACTGTAATGGATCATACTGAAAGGTCAATTGTCAGGCTGGAGGGAGGTTACTAGTAGGGTATGTCCAGACATAGGTTTTAAAGTGAAACAACCCTGCTTGTTTCACTTTAAAAAAAATATATATATATTAGGTCCACACAATGTTTTGCTGTTTCAATGTTACGAGCTCCATCATATCGAAACAACAAAACTTGAATCAAAAAATTAAAACCTAGTAGGTAATTGAAACAGTCGTTGAAGAGAAATGGTTGTTTCGAAACAACACTGTTTGGACGCGCTGTTTCGAAATAACATTGTTTTGCTTGAATGGCTTTGACCTTCCTCCCATGGTGCATGGCACCCTGGAAGGAAGACCCGCTCCCTCAGCACAGTGGCTAGGGAGGAATCAGGACCCTGGTTACGTAGTGGGGCCATCGGGGCAGGAGAATGGAGCCCCAGGCACCCGGCATCCCCCACTGCTGGCTGCGGCAGGGGAGGGATCACCGGGTGCCCCGCATCCCCTGCTGCTGGCTGGGCAGCGGAGGCAGGGAGCTCCACAAGCTTGGCTCCCCCACTGCTGGCCTGGCATGTGGGGAATGGAGCTCCACGCCCCTGCTCCCCCTCACAGATGCCAGGAGGTGGGGGCAAGCAGTCCTCTGTGCCCGGCTTCACTGCACCTGGCTGGGCGGCGGGGACAGGTAACCAGGTGCACCTGGCTTCCCCCTGCAGCTGCCAGGCGGTGGGGGAAGGGAGTCCCATGCAGTCGGCATCCCCTCCCCCCCACTGGCTGGGTGCGCAGGGAATGGAGCCCCACATGCCTGGCTCCCCCGCAGCTGCTGGACGTGTGGGGAATGGAGTCCTGCACACCCAGCATCTCCTGCAGCTGCTGGGCCTGCAGCGCTATTCCCAGCATGCAAGGAGCCGAGTGCACAGGACTCCATTCTCCACATGCCCAGCAGTGGCGGGGGGAGCCGGGAGCTCCTGGCTCCATTCCCTGCATGCACGGCCAGTGGCAGGGGGATGCCCAGCATATGGGACTCCCTGCCCAAGCCAGCCAGCAGCTGCAGGGGGAAGCCAGGCGTGTGGGGCTCCCATTTCCCCCCGCTTGACTAGGGGGATAGCTTTTCCTCTCTGTCACTGGCTCTCATTGGGAGGGCCAGGAAGGGGATCGGGTGTCAACATGGCCCAGCCAGGGGCCATATTGCCAGACCTCTCATGGTCCCCATCTCCTAAATCAAACTAGCAAGTCCTGCCCATGCATGCTTGTTCAATTTGTTTTCTTTTTTGTGGGGATCTGTTAAATTTATTTCAGTTAAATTGATTTAATGATTGTTATATCGATATAACTTAAGTTGCTTCCAGTTAAATCCATTTAACTCCCTGTGTGTGTACATAGCCATAGAGTTTCTCTGTGATCAGTCTTGTGACCAATTATTCAAACTTTTTATTAGTGAACTTGGCACAGAAAGTGGGAATGTGCTAGTAAAGCTTGCATCACACAAAGTTGGAAGGTGTTTCCCAGCAGTGGAATAAGCTGCCTAGGGAGGTGGTGGAATCTCCATCTCTGGAGGTGTTCAAGTCCCAGCTGGACAAAACACTGACTGGGATGATCTAATGGGAGTGGTCCTGCTTTTTTTGGCAGGGGGTTGGACTAGATGACCTTGTGGGGTCCCTTCCAACCCTATGATTCTATGATTCTATGATTTCTCTGTACTGGCTATTTTATAGGAAAATTAAGATGACCTTGTAAACTAGAGTAATAAAAACAAGATGAAATTTAATAGGCATTGATATGAAACTTTTTTGCTATAAGCTGGGGATGCATAAAGTGACAAAGGAGGTGCAAGTGAAAAGAGAGGAAAAGGACCTAGGGATACTTTGTTGATCACAGGATGACAGTGAACTTCCCATGAGATTTAGCTGTGGGGGAAACAAAAACAAAAACAAAACAAAACAAAAACAAACCTAATGTGATCCTTGTATGCATCAGATGAGATATTTCCAATAGAAATAAGGAAGAGTTAGTACTGTTATACAAGGGACTGATGAAAACTTATGTGGAATATTGTATTGCTTTCTAGTCCCTTATGTTTAAAAAAAGATTAATTGAAACTGAAACGGTGCAGAGAACGTCAACTAGTATGAGCTGTGAAATGGAAAACCTGTGTATGTGAGGATGCTCAAAGAGCTTGGCTTGTTTTGCCTAACCAAAGGAAAACTGTTGGGAAATAAGATTGCTCTAACTATATCAGAGGAATAAATATTAGGGAGTGAGAGAAATTATTTAAGTTTAACATCAATATGAACACAATAACAAATTGATATAAATCAGCCACCAGGAAATGTAGACTCATTTTGATGTAGGGTTCTAACTATTAAAGGAGTGAAGTTCTAGAATAGTTTTCCAAGAGGGACAGAAGACCAAGTTGGACTCAGAATTTGAGTTTGATAAATTCATGGAGGGTATGGTATTACGGGATAGCCTAGTTTAGTAATTTACAGATTTTTGGTTACAGATGGTAGACATGCCAATGGCATGTGAAAGGATATCTGATGAGGTGGTTTCTGAGTTATTGTGGTCTGATCAGGGTTTAAGTTATCACAATATTTGGGGTAAAGAAGGTGTATTCCCATAGGGCATTAGTGAAGGCTATGGGTGGGAGGCTGTTTTTTTTCTGCAGCATGGGGCACAGGTACTTGCTGGTAGATTCTCTGTATGATAAATCATTAAACCATGATTCAAGGACTTTAATAACTCAGTCATAGGTTAGAAGTTTATTGCCTGAGTGGGCGTGTGATGATCTGTGGCCTGCATTGTGCAGCAGGTCAAACTAGATGATTATATTGGTCCATTCTGACCTTAGATCTGTTTGTCTATTTCTGATTATATTTTTATTTCAGTAAATGAGCAGTCAAAATAAAATGAAAATTTATGGGGATTCAGACCTGGTTCAGACACATCCCAGAAGAGTTCCCTAATCATTGGGTTGTTGGCTTTATACATGGGGACCAGGGAATTTGTGCTCCTTGGTTTTATGAATGGGGCACTAACTGCCAAGATGAATCTAGCCATTTGTTTCTAAATGGTCTTCTGAATTTTTGTCTTAAAAAAATAAAGTCAAATAAAATCAAAACTCAACTGTTTTTTTCTATTTTTCAGAACCATCATCAAACCAAAAACTTAGGTATTCATTCAACTGTAGCCACCACTAAACCTTTAAGTAATAAAACTGTGTTAAATAATAAAACAATGTAAACACTTACTCTTGGGCTTAATTTTGCTGTCATGAATAGTACATTGCAATCAATGATGATACACATTGGTGATGTATAGAGTACAGATGCCGTAAACCCAGCTAACACAGGTGAAAATGATGGTGTAGATGGTGAAGTACTCCTCATTCAAGAAAAATAGGTTGTGTCCAGACTTAGATCATTATTTCGATATAAATTAATTTGAATTAAGAAAAATGTTAATTCCAATTAAGAGAGAAGCTCAAAGCAAAATAGCATGTCCAAACACAGGACTTGCTATTTTGCTTTAGGAGAGGGGCACCATGGGAGGTGTGGCAACATGGCCCCCTCCCTGGGCTATGCCCCCACCCAATATAGGCTAAAGGAAGGCACCCTGGGGAGGAGAAGGGCAAAAGTGTTGTTTTGAAATAATGGTTATTTCGAAATAACATGTCCGAATGGCATTATTTCAAAATAACAGCCGTTTTGATTTAAAGGAGGTTTAAGCTATTTCAAAATGACAGCTCTTATTTTGAAATGATGGAGCCCATCATTTCAAAATAAGAATACGTCGTGTGGACCTAATCTCTTTTATTTCGAAATAACCAGTGTTATTTCAAAATAAGAGATGTGTGGACATACCCATAGAGACATGTAGAATCCTAAGGTATAGACCTTATATGGCCCTCAACACACCCAAATAAAGCCTTCCCCCTCCACACTGCCATTTTAAGCAATATCATATCCTACTGCCTCCGTGTTGCTGGAGCCTTTCCCTGCTGCCTTCCCACTGCCAGAGCCTTTAACTGATGTGTAAAGCTGCCCACTGCAGTGTGACACAGTCTGTCTTTTGCATTGGCATGTACTTTCTCACAGGTGTAGACAGGCTGTAAAAATAAGCCCATACATACCTATGTGCAGAGTCTGGTTAATACAGCTGTACTGTGGCATTAAAAATTAAATTTATCTAATAGCATCTCTGTAATCAAAAAATTAAAAAAAAAAAATTCTTATTACAACTCAGTGAAATCATTCCAAGCAATAGAATGTGAAGTCATTCAGTCTGAAACATTTTAACACCTTCATAAAGATAGGCCCGTCTTTAAGTGGTTTTGTTTGTTTGTTTGTTTGTTCAGGTCGATGTTTGAATGTAAAGAATGAGCACAATACATATGCTTTGTGATGCAGGTGTCTGCTTCCCTAGCCAAAACATCAGAGGAGTGTTTGAAACACATACATGGAGGCAGTAGTGAAAACAGGTCACTCAGTGTTGAGTTAAGCCAGGAACTGCATATAGGATCTAGTCTGGACTTCCTTGAGAATCTGACAGAGGTCTTTCAGTCTCTGAAAATAATCAGTGACATATTTGTTGATTGTGGATATTTTCCTAGTGTTAAGAAGTTCTGAACACTTCAGCGAGTTGATTAACAAGTCTTTTGTCTCAGTGACATACCTGCATAATTAGTTTTATAGGACAGTTTAAAGTGCTATGGAACAATAAACTTTCTCTTCCTCCCCTCCCCATAGTTTGGACTGTGTTCAGGTTAATATGACTTATAAAAGTTTTATCAGCAACAAAGACTGGAACATTGTCTGATAAAATCATAAGACAAAGTATTGTTACTGCAGATTTTTATTTGATATAATGTAAGGGCCCAATTTCTAAATTAGCGATATAGAGATTTCAACAGCTTTTGTACCAGTTTATATAGCTGCCATATACCTATTGACTGACAATCTAGATATAACTTGGACCTAATGTAGTTTACAAATGTCTTACCGTATTTCCCCTATTCCTTATCTGCTTAGCATAATTAGAACAGCCACATACCCCGCGATCCAATCAACATTATGGAGGTTCTTCTGTAAAAAGAAGACATTAAGATAAACGGCTTATGTATCACAGTGTAACTCCCCAAGGTCTCATGTTCACATTTTGAGCCCAGTTTTTCAGTTTGGATATCTAAATTAAATTGTTCAGTGCCGCACTTGCATTGCTTACAACCCATCCTTTTTAAAGATGTTTAGCACTGAAATCTGTAAATCTCGTTTTCAGAAAGGAGTTAGGCACTTAGGACCCTAATGGGAGATTTTGAATTGGATTTTGGCTCCTAAATACCTAAATCCCCTTTTAAAATGAGAACTAAGTTCATAAATCAGCAGGGCAGCACAGAACAGAACAACATGCAAACACCTTAAAGTCTGGGCCTTCATGAGACTGTGGTCTCCAAACACTTGTTTTAGGTGCTTGGAATCCATTTGAATGATTAAATGCAAAAGGATGGAGTGGGGGGCTAGCCTGCATAAGTGCTTTCGAAACCTGGGCTTTCTGTTTTATGTCAGAAAACTATGTGTGATCATTTCCAGAACTATATCTTATACAAAAGCTAAAACAGAACTAATTTTGTTGAGGGAGAGGGAATCGGGCTTCCCATGAAAAATAGGATGACATTAAAAAAAAAAAAGCTGACCTTTTCCTGTTCGCTGTTCCCCAGCTTTTGTTAAAATAATGCTAATATCTCCTCTTAAACTGATTAGTATTGGGCTGTGTATATGGAAGATCTCTCCTACCCTTATTTCGTTTATAGGAATTGGTATGTTTAATGAATTTCTGTAGGTGATTCAAAGGAGCCAATCAGGAAGGAAGTGGACACTAGAAAAAACTGGGTGTTCCAGAAATGTCAATGCATAATATTCTGTGCTAGACATCTACAAACTCAACCCAGTGGGGAAAATGCCACAATGGCTTTTATCCATCTATGCTTCTTCATGACCTTCAGCTATTCTGCAGACCCTGATGTAATTCAGATAGCTCAAGCAACTTGTGTAATTCATCCTATCCTTTCCCTGGCTAACATGTGGACTATAACGTTTCCCAGAACCTCACAATACCATGGGCTAAACCCAGTGACATTCCTCACCACCTTTCCCTGCCACCAGTACCTCTCCTGTGACAGGATTTGTGAGATGGTTCTCAGAAAGTAGCTTTATGGCCGTTAGCAACAGTACCGGCACTGATGTAATATCCCCCTGACAGATCCAAAACTTTTTTGGAGGGGGGAGGATACTGTAACCCTTTAGTTTAGCAACAATGGATCACCTTTGAGGTGAGGAACTCACTTAATTTTTTAAAGTGAGGCTTTCTTAAAACGTAGGTTGGAAGGGTTGCTATTATAATGGAAACTTGACATTGAGCAGCTCAATAACCTATGAATGAATGTGGGATGTGAGAATCCACTTAAAGAATCTGACTGAAGGGTGATTCCCTAAACTATGGCAGTACTAGAGGTCTTGCAATGATATCATATAGGTTATTCTAACTGTCAAATGACTGTGGTTAATATAAAATACAGATAGTAACATAGCACATTATTATATAAAGTGTCATAAATGAAGACCTAATAGACCTGGGATTATTAATTGACATACTTACGCTCTCACCCTGCAAATATTCACGTGCTTACGTTTATGTATGTGAGTTATTATGGGAAGAATTGGGATCTTAATTAGTAATCCCTTTAAATTACAATCAATATCATACCATATCTGCTAACAGAACAGCACTGAAGGTATGTCTTTCCCGCTGTTCCTGCACTGTGATGTAATGGTGTCTGCAGTAAATGCCACATCTACAAATACTGTAGGATCTGGTTAAAATATCACATGCTAGTAAATGGAAAATGAAACCAGAATAATATCAAATGGAATTGACTTTAATCTTTTGGCTATTAAATACAATCTAGTTACCGTAAATGTTAAAGTAAGCTTTGTCACTACTAAAATGTCAACTGGACGAAAAATGTGCATGCTGTAGTCTTAACTTTCATTTGTATCAATGAACTTTTACTTCTAATGAGGCATTTTGAAGAAATAAAAAGTAAAGAATGGAGAGCTAGACAAGTAATATGATAGCTCTAAATTACAAGGAGCTGTGGGGGGGTATTTAATTAGTTTTCAACTTTGCCAAACTCATTGTTAAAGATTTCCATTTTAGATATGTTCAAATATTAACTGTTTAATTCCTTAATAGTATTAAATGTTAAACTGGTATAGAAGTCATGGAACCCTTACACCAACAATTACCACTACTTTGAAAGAATATTGTCAAAATGCTACCTATTGAGTGATGTGATCTGCTTGTCACATATATTCAGTCATAGCTTGTTCTTTCAGTTGAAAACATGAACTTAAGCTATTGGCTCTAGCTACACAGTGAAGTGCATGAGGAATATTACCTACCAATCATGACCAGAATTTTTCACTAAAAGCCAGCTACAAGCTCAATCAGTTGTACACTTGTACGACTCTGCTGAAGGCAATGAGATTTCATGGGGGTAATTGAGGGCATAGCTTGTTGTGCAGACTTAATTATTAGTGACACATCAGAAGGAACGGAGTAGTTTGCCTTGTAGATGTCAGGGTAAGTTTACAGGTCTGAGAGATACAGGATGATGTCTTCTGTTTCCTTTGAAGTCTTCAGATGAAGACTGGAGGTCTTGCTAGTACATGTGCCTTGGCCAAATACAAGTTGTTGGTTTCCACAAGAACTAATGCCAATGATATTATGTGGCTTGTATTACACAGAGTATTGGACTCGGTGATCTAATGGTACCCGATGGCCATAAAATCTATGACTGTGCCATTGTAATAATTAGTCTTCAAAATACCGTTAGACTTTGTAATTCTCCCCAAGAAATTTGACTTAAATAAGACAAACGTAGGAAGGATAAAACTATAAAACTAACTTTCAGTGATAATGTAAGAAGACTTCTCATGCTGTATAGGATATTCACCACCAAATTTTGCTTTGCCAAAAATCTGCCTTTGATCTTTATAAACAAAAGTGCAGTACTTTAGCTCACTATTTTTTTTAAAAACCAGAAACCAGGCTTCATATTATATTACTTTTTCTACCTGCAGTGAACAGATGTCCAGTAATCTATTTTGTGGTTATGATGGGGACACTAAAAATGCTGTCTTTTTTTTTCTTCCATTACTCATTTATCTATTGAATTACTTGACAAAACAAAAGAAATGCAACTAAATATTTTCTTTCAATTAAAATAGAGCGTACCATTCAGAAAACCTCCATGCTCTGTTTATGCTTAGGGAAAATAGCAAACATTACATTTTATCACAAATCAATATAAGGGAACTTTGTGTGTCGTCTGCTCCACTAAAAAAATGTACTAACATTGTTCACAATTCTCACTAAACCTAAACCAATCTAGTGTGCATTACAGAATGTTTTCCCAATTATGGAAAGCATTTTTTGATCTCAATAAACAGCAGTATTGGAGTGACTTTTTTTTTTCCCCCCTAATCAGAAGAATTCAGTTGTCTGGCAGAACTGCAATACTTTCTTCTATTAAAAAAAAAATGGGAATTACTTTTGGTTTCTTGACTTCTGTTTCCAGTTCTGCAACTGATTCATGGTGCGACTTCAGGAAAACACCATAAACTCTTAGTGCCGTGGTTCACTTGAGCTCTTCATATGAAAGTCGAGATTCTGGGACCTCTAGCAAGGTCATTATTCTTTATCTTTCATCCCCTCAGTTTTGTTTTCCTCCAAGAAATCTGCTCTCTCTTCTTCTATCTTTGCCTGAAACTCAGTTCACTCACTGCTCATGGAACCGTAATAGACTCCATGGCCTTATGTGAAATATGATCTTCTCACAAAGTGGATTCTTTAGCATTTTGGATATCTTAATAGTTAGTTTAGCAATTCCATAGGCCAGTTTTGGTACTATATTACTATTATTGTTAATGTCCACAAATATAGCTTGAAAAACATGACAAATTAATTTCTTTTAAACTTTTCTCCTCCTTTCCTCCTGCATGCATTCAGTAGAGTTACACACATGGCAGCAATATTTGGAGAGTGTCTCCCAACAGAAGAATGTTTTGTCTTTATGAAAGTTTTCCTAGGATTAAAGTAGAAATGCCTGGAATATAATAGTAAAGGGAACACTAAGGACTCCTCTGGAGTGAGAGAACTTTTCCAAGTCTCAAAGCAGATTCTCTCCTGTAAAAAAGGGATAAAAATAGCATTTGGAAGGTTTTATTTTCCTTAACACTGCTTAATCATATTTCACCAATGTTGTCTCAGAAGAATGAATACCCACACATGAATAGAAATCTCATCATCAACATACTACATTTCAGAAGTCTCACTTCCAATCCACAGTTACCTAGTCTATTGTATTGCTGAATCTCAGCTGGAGTTATTCTATGCTGTCTGCCATCTTATGGTACATTCATCATACCCCTAAAAGCTGTCATTCCTTTAGACAGACTTGAGAAGAGACTTTCTGTTTAGAAAGTTCTTCATATTCAAAATCTTCACTGTTACTTCCAATGTGTCAGTTGATAAAAATGTTCATTCAACATTTGACTGAATATCTACAGGTATTTTGTGGCCAACATGCAGTCAGTTTTTCATTTGGTGGTTCTGACATATGCAAAAATCTAAAGGGTTTTTATTGTTAGTTTAGTGTTGTTACTTAAATATATGTTTAGTGCTTGTGGAAAGGGTGAAACAAACTTGTCTATTTAGAATTTGAAAACAAAATTGGAAAACTGTTCTGAAATCAAAAAGATGAAACTCAGTAAAGACAAGTGCAAAGTACACTTAGGAAGTCAAAATCAAGAACAGAAATACAAACTGGGAAGCAGCTGGCTAGCAGTACTGTAGAAAAGGATTTTTGTGTTTTAAGCAATCAGTAATTAAAAATAATGTGGTACACTTGAGAAAAGGCTAATATTCAGGTTTATTAATGGCAATGTTGCATGTAAGAAGGGAGATAATTCTTCTGCTCTGATTGGCGCTGGGGAATCATACAATCATAGAGTCATAGGGTTGGAAGGGAGCTTATGAAGTCATTTAGTCCAGCCCCCCACCTAAAAACAGCATTACACCCACTAAATCATCTCAGCCAGGGTTTTGTCTCACCAGGCCTTAAATGTTTCTGGAGATGGAGATTCTACCACCTCTCTAGGTAACCCATTGGAATGCTTCACCACCCTCCTAGTGAGAGAGTTTTTCCAAAGATCCAACCTCGACTACCCCACCTGCAGCCTGAAACTATTGCTCCTTGTTCTGTCCTCTCTTACTACTGAAAACAGCCTAGCTCCCTCCTCTTTGGGGCATCCCTTCAAGTGGCTTATGGTTGCTATCAAGTGTCCTTTCAGTCTCCTCTTCTGCAGACTATATAAGCCTCGTTTCTTCAGTCTCTCCTCATAAGTCTTGTGCCCCAACCAACTAATCATTTTTGTTGCCCTCTGTTGGATTCTTTCTAATTTGTCAATGTGCTTTCTGTAGTGTGGAGCCCAAAAGTGGACACAGCATTCCAGATGCGGCCTCATCAGCACTAAATAGAAGGGAATAATCACATCACACAGTCTGCTGGCAATGCTCCTATTGATGCAGCCCACTATGCCATTGGCCTTTTTGACAATAGGAGCACATCACTGACGTATATCCAGCTTCCCATCCACCATAACCCCCAGGTCCTTTTCTACAGTGCTGCTACTTACCCGATCAGTCCGCAGCCTGTAGCAGCACATGGGATTTTTCTGTCATAAGTATAGGACTTTGCACTTATCCCTGTTGAACCTCAGGAGATTTTGTTTGGCCCAAAGCTCTAATTTGTCTAGGTCTCCCTGAATCCTATCCCTGCCCTCCAGCATGTTTACCATTCCCCGCAGCTTGGTGTCATCTGCAAATTTACTGTGTGTGCAATCCATCCCATCATTTAGATCATTAATGAAGATGTTGAACAGAGCCGGCCCCATGACCAGCCCTTGGGGCACTCCACATGTTACTGGTTGCCAGCTAGGCATTGAGCCATTGATCCTTACTTGCTGAGCCTGATGATCTAGCTTGTTTTCTATCCATCTTACTGTCCATTCATTCATACCATACTTCCTTAACTTGCTGACAAGAATGCTGTGGGAAGCAATATCAAAAGCTTTGCTAAAGTCAAGGTATATCACAGCAGCAGCTATTCCCACATCAACATATCCCATCATCTCATCTGGAGTCCAGTTTTGGGTGCCACACTTTATGAAAGATGTGGATGTACTGGAGAAAGTTCAAAGGAGATCCACAAAAATAATAAAAGTTTTAGAAAGCTTTACCTATGAGGAAAGCTTAAAAAATGGGCATGATAATTCTTGAGGAAAAAAGATGCACTGACACAAAAGGAATTGCTAAGTCTTCAAATATGTTAACAGTTATTATAAAGAGGGCAGCACTCAAATGTTTTTGTTATCCACTGTGTGAAGGAAAAGAAGTAATGGGCTTCATCTGTAGCAAGGGAAATTTAGGTTAGATATTAAGGGGAAAAAATAACTGTAAGGATAGTTATCAAGGGAAGCTGAAATAGGTTATCAAAGGAAAGTTAGAAATCCCCGTCACTGGAGATAGTTAAGAAATTAGACAAAAGCCTCTCAGGAAAAGTTAAGGATCTAAGTGTACTTTGTCTTACCACTAGGGGTCTCTTCTGGCCTTGGATTTCCAAGATTCTGTGATTTGCAGGTACAGACATGACATCATGTTTCCTACACAGAACATTAGACATATTGTTGAAATGGAGGGCCTACCATTAGAAGTGATATAACAGTTATCTCTGTGACCATCCAATCCTGTGACCAGCAACTGTGGCCAAATGAAATCAGCTATAATCGACTTTCACGAAGTTATTACTTGTCCTGTAGGTACTCATCTGAAACCACCATCTCCTGCCCCAGAGGTGACTCAGCAGCTTTTAGATGTTAAGATTTATTCAGTGCTGACCTGAAATGAATTTAAAAAATGTCAGAGGGGTGATAGAATCTGTATCCCATTACCATTCACATGAGCTGAGGGCCGCCCCTAGGGTAGGGTGACCAGGGCAGCTGCCTGGGGCCCCACAGCGTGCACGTGACTGCCCCCCTCCCCATGCTGGGGACCAGGTGAGCTGGCCAAAAGGGTGGCCCAGTTCAGCACTGTTGGTCCAGGCACACCCCCCACCACTTGTGCTGCTCTCAACTCTGAGCCAGAGCAGGGCAAAGAGGGTGGGAGGCAGCGCAGAGCCAATATTGCTACACCCCGCCCCAGCTGTGCTGCCTCCCACCCCTTCCCCACTGCTTTGGCACAGAGCCAAGAGCAGTGTGTGTACTGGGGCGGGCGGCGGGCCAGCAGCACTGAACCAGGATGCCTTTTTGGCTGGCTAGCCCAGTTCCTGACATGGGACAGCCAGCGCAGAGGCTTGCCCCTCCACTGGGCTGTCCGGCCCCATCTCCCCATGCCACTGGTACGTGAGGGGGCGCTGCAGAGGGCGAATTGCCCAGGGCCCTGCACCTCCCTAGGGACAGCCCTGCATGAGCCATCCAATTCTGCCATTACATGCTTAACTTGAAAACAAGCGTTTTGACACCAGATGGTGTATTGTATGCAAGTAGAATGTAAAGAGAATTAGCAGTATGAGTCACTGAAAAAAGCTGATCTATGAGTTAGCATTAGTATCAGTACACCAAGATTGTTTCTCTTGTCTCAGTTTAGAAGATACAGATTCATCATGAGAAGCAAGCCCACAAAAATGTTTCATATTCTTGTGTGTGCCTTACTCAGTTACTTGAGAGTATCCCAATTAAACAGCAATTATTTTCATTTATATACTGTTAGGGATATTTTGGTATCCTAGGATATGGCCCAGTAAAGTAGTTTTCCTCCTTATGTACATCCTGACTAATTGAAGTGTACAATATTTACTAATGCAACGTGTAACAGACTAGGCAGAAAGATCTCTTGACATATGAATCAGACACAGCACTGTCTATACTCTGTCTACTTGTCCCCTCCTTTTCTTTACTTTCTTCCATTTCACTATGTATGATGACACAGAATCTCGGGGCGTTTCAGCACTAGAAACTCTATAGAACCACTATATTGCAGACACTACAGTAACACAAAGGGGTTCTTACACTGCTGAAATAAGATCACATCACTCAGGGGTGGTAGCTAAGTCAATAGAAGAATGTGAAGAGCCTGGGTAATGAAAAGGAGGAACCAGAGCTCCTAGTAGAAATGAGACCAAATATTATAGGATGACAGAAATGTGGTGGAATAGTTGACATAACTGGTGTGCAACTATTGAAGGGTATGTGCTGTTTAGGGAGGACAGATAAAACGACAAAGACACCAGAGTATCACTGTATATCAATGATGTGGTAAAATGTAAAGAAATTAGAAATAATGAAATTGATATGACAGACTCTGTTTGGGTAAAAAATCACATTGGGGAAGAAAACTACTAGAGTTTGACATATGATAGCGGGGGCTGAAGCTACAGTGGGGTGAATAGGGCAAAGCCCCAGGCATGAATTAGAGAAGGCACCTGAGTAGACCCTTCTTGGCCCCAAAGAGGAATGTGCCTTAAAGGCATTAAGGCACATTCCTCTGGGAGCTGGGGAAGGTGCTCCCTGACCCCAACTCAGAACAGCCGAGGCACCCCTTGCCCAGCCTTGGCTGCACTTGGCCTCTGGAAGGGAAGGGATCCACCCCCACCCACGCTTGCTGGTCGGCTGAGGAAGACAAACCTCAGCCCGGCACTGGCCGTGGTTGCTGGCCAGTGGGGGAAGATAACCTCTCCCAGCCGTGCCCATGCTTGCTGGGTGGTGGGGGAAGACAGCCCCATGATTGGCCAGCCAGCGGGGAAAGGCACGTGCCTGGCCAGGGTACTGGGGCCCAATCTGGCTGCTCACCGCCAGGACGGATCAAGGCCCAGGTGGGGAGGGCGCCTTTGGGTCTGCTTGCCCAAGGCACCAGACATCCTCATTGTGAGCCTGTAGGATAGTGCTCATGAGCATGCTACAGACCACCAGGATCAGATCTGGACATGCCTAAAGACTGCTAAGATTTTTGATGAAGTAAACACTACTGGAAACTGATTATGGAAGACTCTAACCTCTGAGAAATATAGTGGAGAATAAGTCTAGTAGTAATAAAATAACAGGGCCCAGATTTTCCAGGATGTGACAGCTGACAGTTTCCTTCACCAAATAGTTACTGAACCATGAAGGGCAGAGTGCCATTTTAGGTTTGGTATTGGTGAGGAGTGAGGATCTCGTAGAAGAACTGATTATAGGGGACAACGTCTGTTCTCGCAACCATGAGTTAATTCAGTTCAAGCTAAATTGAAGGATAAACAAAAATATATCTGTGATTATGGCCATTGACTTCAAACAGGGTAATTTTAAAAAAAAATAAGGGCTTAGTTGAAAGAAGTGGACTGGACAGAAAAACTCAATGACCTAAAGTTGGAGGAGGCTTGAATTACCTCATGTCAAAGTTCCAGGAACTATCTGAAGCCTGCATCCCAAGGAAGGGGAAAGAAATCATAGGCAAGCTATGTAGACCAAGCTGGATGAGTAAGCATCTCAGACATGTGATTAAGAGCAAGCAGATAGTGTACAAGGAGTGAAAGATGGGAGGAATCAACTCGGGAAGCTACCTTTTGAAGGTCAGAACATGTTGAGATAAAGTGAGACAGTCTGAAAGCCAAATAGCATTGGACCTTGCAAAGGGAATTAAAACCGATTGTAAAAGGTTCCATAGCCATATAAATAGGAAGAAAACAAAGAAGTGGGACCTGCTAATCACTGAGGATGAGGCGGAGGTTAAAGACAATCTGTGCATTGCTGAATATCTAAACAAATACGTTTTTTTTTGTTTTGTTTTGTTTTTTAATGATAAGCTTTGAGATCATGGTAGCTTGGCTAACAGGACTGAGGGTATGAAGCTGGAAATTACCGTATCGGAGGTGGAAACCAAACAAGGGTAATGCAGTGGATCTAATTTACCTAGATTTCAATAAGGCATTTATTATGGTTCCCAATAGGGAATTATTACTTAAATTGCAAAAGATGGGGATTAATATGAAAATTGAAAGGTGGCTAAGAAATGATGGGACAATTGATTGGGTCAGTTCTGAGTGATTACAGAAGATTCTTTCTTGGGTGTCTGACTGGTGTCTTGCCTACATGCTCAGAGTTTAACTGCTCACCATATTGGGTTTAGGGAGGAATTTTCTCCCAGAGGCAGTTTGGCAAAGGCTCTGGGTTCTTTTTCGCCTTCCTCTGTAGCGTGGTTCATGACTCAGTAGCTGGTGGATTCTTCGTACCTTTAAAGTCTTTAAATCATGGTTTGCAGACTTAAATAACTTTGTCATAAGTTATTACTTTGTTGCAGAAGTGGGTGGGTAAGGTTATGTGGCCTGAATTGTGCAAGAAGTCAGACTAGATGATCATAGTGGTCCCTTCTGACCTCTGAGTCCATGAGTCTTGGAACCTTCTAGTGTTTACATCAGAGCTTAGGTTGCTTAACTCCATTTCACAGAACCTGATTTTTTTTTCACAGCTCTGAGTGATGGAGTTAGGTTTGCCTAGCACTGTAGTGTAGAGCAGGCCTCAATAAAGGAAATGGCACCCCTATTTTTCTCCCTCGCCCAGAGATGTTTTCATAATCTCTCTAGTTCTTTGCAGCTGCAGAAAGGATTGGTTAGTGCATACATAAATGGAAGCAGGCAGTTGCATGGCATGGGAACTTTGTTTTCTGCATGTTCCAGCAGCATGTTTTACCAGTAGTTTTATGGAATATTAAAGAGAAAAAAGCCCCTGTATTACTCATTTTCTGTGATTGGCAACTGTTATTGGCATCACTCTATTTAGCAACAGATGTTGTTTTGTTAGAAAGTACTCCAGTGGAATTTCATGTAGAGGGAGCCAAGGCAGCAGCAGCACCATCACCCTGAGTTTTGGTGGATGTTGCAGAATTTTCAAATATTTTACAAATAGTTTTTTTTTTTTATTCAAGCTTTAAAAGAAACTTTTAAAAGAAATGTGCAGGACTGGATGAGGAAAGAGTTTGATATTTAAGAGATAATAAAGAATTAATTATCCTTTTGCTTGATTGAATGATCATTCCAGAACAGGACAGAAGACTTACTGTGCATAGTGAAATATTTACTGATTAAAAATTAAGGTATTCATTCTCTAGTGCCGTCAATTTTCCTGTAAGAGTATCTATGAGAAATAATGTTCATATTAATTTTAATATAATCAAATTTCTCTTGCATAACTACATTTTTCATTTATCTGAGTTTTGAGGAAGATTGTTTCATACTCAGTCTTACTGGCATGGGTGCATGTGTCAAGGCATGCAAGGATTCATAGTTTTATTACAAAGATTATGCCTATTAAAGGACAATATTAATACATTTTTTGCCAAGTAGACTTAGGAGATTTAGGAGTTAGTCTCCTTAAGTCTCTATTTGGAACTCTACGTAAATATAGCTTGATTTTTAGGAGCAGTTAGCACACAATAATCCATGGGAACCGGAATGAATCAGTACTTATGGAAATTACAGAAACTCAGGCATGAAAATATTGGCCAGAGACTTTGAAGGGTTTTTGCAGTAGCTGTGGTAACTATTTTCACTTATTATTTTTTTTTTCTGTTTTCTGTTACTTGAGGCTAAGCCTTGGTCCATACTTACCGTATATAATCACCTATAAGCTGAAAATTTTGTGCCTGAAAATTGGCTTGAAAATAGGTGCTTGGCTTATACTCAAGAGAATATGGTAGACAGCCCCTCCCAGGAGTTTCCCAGAGCATGCGGCAGCCCAGAGCCCCAGTGTTGCCGGGCGGCCGTCTTGGGCAGTCGGCTGGGGCTGGGGCTGGAGTGAGGAGGGGACCCTGGCGTCTGGAGCGGCCGCGTAAGGGGGCCCGGGGGGGTCGGCCTGGACATTGAGGGGGGGATTCAGGGAGGCCAGGGAAGTGGTGGCAGGGACCGGCAGTTGGGGAGGGGGGAGGGGAGTTGGGGAAAGTGATGGGGCGGCCGGGAGGGTTTGGGGGAGGGTTCAGGGAGGCCAGGGAAGGGGCGGCAGGGGTCGGGCATTGGGGGGAGGTTGGGGAGTCGGGAAGGCGTCAGGAGGACCCAGGGTTTTTGGGGAGCCCAGGGAAGCAGCGACAGGGACTGGGGATTGGGGGGTGCCTGGCAGGCTGGGAAGAGTGGCAGCAGGGGTTGGGGGGTGACAGGGAAAAGGTGTTGGGGAACAGGGGAGCAACAGCACCAAACTGAGAAGGGAGTAGGGGGGTGGCAGTGAAGAGCCAGGGGGAAGCAGGAGGAGCAGGGGGGCAGCAGTGGGGAAGGGGCAGAGAAGGGGGGCAGCAGTGGGGAAGTGGCAGAGCAGGGGGGGCAGCAGGTAGCAGTGAGGGAAGGGTGGAGTAGGGGATGGCAGTGAGGAGGGGGCAGTAGGAGGAGCAGAGAGCAGCAGTGAGGAAAGGGCAGAGCAGGTGGGAGCAAGGTGGCAACAGTGAGGAAAAGGCGCAGCAGGGGGCAACAGTGAGGTAAATGGGAAGTGAGCGGGGGGCAGCAGGGGGTGAGGGAAGTGAGGAAAGGGCAGAGCAGGAGGGCAGAAGTGAGGAATGGACAGCAGGGAGGAGGGGAAAGAGAAAAGCAGCAGCAGAGATTTTGGGGTAGGGAAGCTGTCAGAAACTCCAGAGGAAGCCAGCGTCAGTGGGTGGTGGGTTAGGGGCCAAGGCCAAAAGGGGACCTCAGCTTATACCTGGGTCACCAATTTTAGCTTCTTTTTTGGGTTCAGAATTGGGGGGTCGGCTTGTGCCTGGATAAGCTTATACCCGATTATATACGGTGTTTTAGATGAGGTAGCAGTCAATGGGAATTATGCAAGTTACTGAGTACTTAGAGTAGGATGCATAACTCATGTGGCCTTCAGAAGTCCTCTTCTATGTGACATCTTCACTGCTCTGTGCTGATGGGAAATGTGTTCCTGTCAAAGGAGCACTATGCCACTTGTTAGGGTGGTTTAAAAGCTTGACTCCTGGTGACTTCTGAGTTTGATTTATCATGTCTGTACTGAAGCTCAGTCAAATGTGTAAAATCAATCCTGCACTGTCTGTCGCATATCTGGCAGAGCAGACATAGCCTAACTTTGGTTCTAAACCAATAGCTTGCCATAGTGGGTTGGAGAGATGAGATTCAATGAGAGACGTGAAATGCCAGATTGAGACAAACTGCAGTGTGAAGGATGTGTTATGCATCTTGAGAAACAGTGATATTTAATCCATTTTTCTCATGTCTTGTTAGAATAATTATTGTTTTATTATTTCTACAGAATGCAAAGAGAGGTATGCACTTTCTAGACAGGTCCTCCAAGTCCTGAAGAAATATAATTCAGAGGAGATGCACATGACCTGTTCCCAAGCTGTGGTAAGTATGCCTACAATGATTTGGCCTTTTCCTATGAGAGCAATGGAAAAACTCTTAATGGGTTGCAATGCCCCCAGGACTGTCCTGGAATGTCCAGGAATTAGAGATTAATTCATGTGATGAAACCTCCAGGAATATATCCAACCAAAATCAAAAACTGTGACTCCCATTGAATTCAATGGGGGCAGTATTAAACCCATAGTATGATGGAGATGATGTATTAATGTATACACTCTTCTATAGCAGTATGTAGAAAGAGTTTAATGAGTAGTGTTATTTGGATTGTTAGTTCCCAGAGGTCCTAATCCAGATACAGGCCTTATCCTACTAGATGATGTCAAAGCTTATGGGAAAATACTGTCTAAGGGAATGTAGAATTTAATTAAAACAAAATACAATAAATGTAAGTAGAAAACAACAGGATGAGGGTAACTCTAATTAGTGACCATCCAGCAGAAATGCTCTGCTATACATTGACATCTATTGTTTTGTTATGTGTGTCAGTAACATGGAAAGGTCTTGTAAAGGTTACTGAGTGGGTAAAAATGTGTTTAAAACATGCAAAGTGTGATAATGAAAGGAGATTTAAAAAATCACTGTGATAGTCAAACATACACAAATGAGCGGCTATTTTTATGACTTAAAAGCTGAGGACAAATATATGGTGGAGAGCAGTCAAATGTTTCACTGTTGCTGTGAAAATCACAAACATTTAAACTGCTAGTTTCATTCGTTTTCAGAGATGGTGATCCCATTCCTTTCAGGGTTTTAAAGTAGATTGATGATCAATCAACAAAAATTCTTCTCTGACTTTTGGAAAGAAGAAACAATTTCTGACTGTTCTTGTAAGAATGGAAAGTCTGTGCTTAAATAAAAAAATAAAAAAGGTGAAGGCTGCTTCCCTGGTGTTAATGTAATATTTATCAGCAGTAGAAATCTTAGAAGATCCAGTAGTGGGATCCTTGGCAACAAATGTTTTACTGTTCTTTGCTGTGATACACAGAACAGGTATTTTTTTAGCCTTTGTGAACATCCACAGGGTGCAGGCATTTTTCAATCTGTAAATGACCCTTATTTCTTGTTACCTGATTTACTAATGAACCATCAGTCTTCTTATAACTGCTTGAATATCGGCTGAATGAACAGTTTTCTACCAGTTAACTGCAATATGATCAATACATTTAGCATATTAAGTGCCAGCAAAGAAAGACTAGATAAATTAAAATTGTTCTTCAAATGGTTAACTAGAGCTGTTCCCCCCGCCCCCAACACTCAAAGGTGAACTTACACATTTTCTTTTTTAATGTAAAAAATAGGATTGGTGCTGTAGTGAAGAGCTGCATATTCTTCAGAACAAGAAACATCTATTTTACTGTTACTCTTAAAAGGACTGTATAACAAGCCCTTAAGCTGGAAAATACTAAAAAGAAGGTTCCCCACCACCACCCTTGTGGTGATTGTCACAACCTCATGAGTTCACAAAAGTGATGTTCTGCATCTAGTCTGCAGGAGGAATTTCTACCTTTTGAGAATTAAAACTACAGATATCTACTGAACTCTTGAGATAAAATTATGTATAGAATTACTTGAATGTGCTATGCCTAAATTTACTTGAGAATGCCTCTGATAGCACCAAGGCAATCCAGGTCAGTTATTTTATCTTTTGATGTTTTAGTAGGTCCTTGCTGAATTCTGAGTTAGATTCATCTGTATCACTGGCAGAAAGGGTTCTTTCATCACCCACAAAGTAATGTGAGTAGGAACCTGGCATCAGCAATACCCATTCTCTCAGTCTAACAGCTTGGCGCAATAATAAATCCCAGTAGCTGATGTGGTGTACATTTTTGTGCAATCATTTTTGATATAAATAACCTTAAGCACCTTACACAATAGCTTGATTTTACAGATATGGGCTGTTTGCTCATTTTGATTCTCCTTATAAACTCTGTAGTAAAAGGAAAGTCTGACAGGCAATGCACTTACTCCTTTTTTTTTTTCCGACTGTCTACTTCTTCTCATGAGCCTCTCTAATCATTCCAAATTGTTCAGAACATTTCTAACCATTTTATACCAGTTCATCTTGCAGTGCTCCCTGTAAATGCCACACACTGACGTTTCCTGAGTAGATTCTGTTTAATGTCAGAAAAAGCAGAAGACCCCCAACTCTGTTTATGGAATTTGTACAGTGCTCTTTGGCATTATTAATACTCCCCTCTGCATGTCATCCCACTGTACAGTAGCACATACCTGTTGATTTGCATTATATATTTCTACTGGATGTGCCTAGCTGTTTTAAACAGTGAAAACCATAATGGAAGGCTTACAATACTACATTGTGTTGTTGAGTTTGTTTCATATTGGTGGCATCTGAACAAATGCTTCAGAAGCAGACATGCAGGCAAACATTTTGTCTCTTTTCAGTAGGGGCAGTGAAATATACTAAAATAAGGTGTCGCTAGAGAATATCTTAGGCAGTTTTTTGTTTGTTTTTTGTTTTTTTAAGAAGCCGTATCACCCATTACAGGGTAAAAAATTTGGTGGGTGCCCCCCCAACACAACTTTTTTTTTAACACACGCACTGCCCCTAGCCCTATCACTTTCTGACAGAGGGAGATTCAAAGTTATTCCTGAGATAACGAGAGAGAGAGCTGAATTAAAAACAACAACAAAAAATCTGAATCTGGAGATAAGCAAATCATAGTTAGTTCACAAGAGAAGCTTCATAAGAGAGGGCATGTAGAAATACTGAACATTAAAGCATTGAATCATATATGATGCTGTTGCACATGAAAGACATAAAAATAGCTGATGGGTCACTTTCTGTTTTAGTTCCTTTTGAGAGTTTAGATCTTCCAATCTAAATTACTAATTCCCTTTGGCTTTAACATTCCTCCACAAATGACAAACATCTTTTAAAATGTGTATCCAAAGGAAGCTCACAGTGTTCATGTTTGGAAAGTGCTCAAGGCCCAGCATTGGATTTTATCTTCATGCATGTCTAACTATTCATAGGACACAATTCTGCTACTTCTTCAATCTACTTCTGCTGTTAGTTCAATTACATTAAGTTATAGAATTTCTCTTGCCATCTCACCTTTACACAGCCTAGACCATTTTTATTTTTTGTTTCACTATGAGATTTTTTTATCCTATTTTTTCCTCTTTCTAAGAATATTCTTGCACATTTAGCATATTCAGTTTCATTTGTCTGCCTATTCCCATTCATGCTGCTGTCCTCATAGCTAAAAAAAAGGATCCCTGACTGCCAACAGTCTGTGCCTGAGTTGCCTCTTGTATGTTAATTACGTTTCTGATGGGTTGCCTACAGCAGGTTGGGTAAGCAGAGTTTGGCACTTGTTTATTCCGTTATTGAAAACCTGGATGAGATCAGTACTGTTTATCTTGGGGTGAGTGGGCATGTCTGTGTTTGGAGTGAAGGTTTTAAAAAAGACATGGATCACAGAATACATTTTTTATAAAGTCATGGTGTCCTGACACAGAGCTGTCAGAGGTAAAAGAATTATCTTCAGAATTACAATTTATAGTGGAATAATGCAAATGAGGGGGTGTTGAAGGGCATAAAACCCATATCTATTCATCTTTAAATATGCAGGGATGACCTGGATTAGGGAGGGGAGAGGCTATCCAGCATGAAACTTCCTGTTGCCCTGGCTAGATTGGAATAAGGCATTAAAGGACATCACTCAAACTGAATCTCTCCACTACCGTCAGACTGTGTGGATCACTGATGAATGAGCCGGCAGTTGAATGTTTAGCAGGCTGTGACGACTTTGCACAGAAATATGAAAATTTATTACCATGTTGCCAACCAATGCCTTACTGCCTGTTTTCCCTTGTACACTCCTTCCGTGCACTCCCAATCCATTTGACAGCCAAGCCCCTTCTTTCTGCTGTCTCCCTCCTCTTCTGCACTGAATTTATGGGCTAACTGCCACAGAGCTCTGGCTGTCATTTTTATAGAGCTCTAGTACCACGGAGTGTGTATTTTTTTTTTTTTGAGTGATGCTGATACTGGACTAAGATATGTGTTTTCTTTGTTATGTTTCATTCAAAATGACTTTGCTGAAAGGACTAAAGGGGGGGACCCACATCGTACGCTGTAGAATTCACACAGCCCTGAAGTGCTTAAGAAAGAAAAACAAGGGGGGCAAAAAGGAGAGAGGGTGAGAGATAGAGAGTGGATCAAGCAGACAGCCAGAGCCAGCCAATCAGAGAAGCTCTCACGAACTGCAGAAGCAGAGCATATGAGCTGAGGGGTTTAGAGGTACACAGAGCTGGAGTCGTGTGCCTCTCTGAGGACTGGGAGCAGCTGTGCTGCGAGCACTGAGAAAAGTCCCCATTTGCTTCTTATAAATTAAGTTCCTTGTCACCAGTTAGGGCAAGTCAGCCAAGGTAAGGCTTAAATAAAATGACATTTTAATATGTCGCAACATTAATATTTCTAGACTATAGTGCTGCTAACATAGTCTTCTAACCAGTGCCAATAATATTTTGTGAACTATTACTGTAGCTGTGGATCCAAAACCTATAATATGCTTATTTTAAAGTTAACTCTAATATGTAAGCCTTACCCTTGTGTTATGTCAGGGTTATGTTTGCTTATCCAAGAATATTGTTGTGAAACATACAAAATATAAGCAGAAAAAAAAATATAGCTGTGTTCTCTGTGTATTTATCTGTGACTGTCTTAACAGTACCTTCCTTTCTGCTGTATAACTTGTCAGAATAATGTTCAGATGCATTTTAATGGTGATCACATTTAGATGCTATAGATGAGAACTCATTTGTATATGTGCATAAATATATATAAAAATCAAACCATGTGAGACTGTGCAGCAGGAATATTAAATGTGGTATTTGAACAATGATTTTTAATCAGCCTTTCCAGTGCCCGTAACATTACATGATATCAGACCATTGAAACTGCAGTAGAACAGAGCTCTTGTCACGGTTTTAGCTGTAGCTCCTTGCTAAAGCTTAAAGCAGTGACTAAACTTTTACTTCTTGTAAAAGGCACAGTAAGTGATGCACAGCCAGAAATTAGACTTCCTTTTCATTTCTCCTTCCCGACCCCCACTCCACTTGCACTTTAATGAATAATAATAATCAAAAAAACAAAAAGTTGATTCAGCATTACTTTAGCTCACACTGTAATTTTTGCCATTTGTATTTCTGCTGGGTTTGGAATTGAAGGGTTTAGCAAGGAAGGAAGGAGTTCATCAATATGACTTCCCTAATGTGTATTCTGAAGACCAGGTGGCACTGAACCACTGTATGTGTGTGGATTGTGTTTGTCTGCATGAGTGACACCATGGAGAGTGTGGAAGCCACTGACATGACACAGATGTAAACAAATAGTATTGCTTTTCTGAGTCAGACTTCGTAACTCTCTTTCTCTCTCTGGTTTAAACTGAGTCTTGGGATAGATCCAACTTTAAGAGCAGTGATGTCTCATCAGTTTTTTCTTGCTCAAAGGAAAAGTAATGAAAAAGTAAAAACAATCATGAACTTTAGTTAGCTCAGGTGATAGCATCACTCACTCTATTTAATGTACAGATTTTGTTCTTCATCCAGGAACACTAAACATAGTTCAGCTGTTTTCAAAGCTTTATTTTCTATGCTGCAGTCAATCAAATTCTGTTGTCTGAAAACACAGTGAAGTTTTCACCTTCTGTAATAATTGACTCTTTTATGGTAGTAAACAGTCTTCAGGGGCTGTATTTAATTATTCTTAAGAGTCTGACATGTATTTGGCATAATGTCCATTGTGGTAGGGAAAAGGACACATTTAGGGTTTAAAAAAAAAAAAAAAGAAAAAAAAAACCTGACTTTATCCAAAGGTGCTTTACCCTATTGGTGTTTGCCAGCCTGGAAGAATAATTAACTTAAGCTATTTTTGGATATGCTTTAGGTAAACATGTTATAGGATTTGAAGTCAATATATGGTTCCCGCTGCACACAGCAGATCTACTTATATAAAGCATTTGTCAGGTAGAATATTTCTGTGCTTCCTGACTGGTTAAAATCCCTTGTGATATTGCTGACCAGCTCTGACTCACTTCTTTTTTCATTTCTGTTGTGAAAACTGTCAAAGAAAACCTCATGATCAGGAATATTTGTATAGGTAACAAACAGATGGCACTCTCTCTTCAAGTCAGCAATGATCCAGTGCATCAGCATGGTGTGAGGGGGCACTGTGCTGCAGGACATGCTGCCATCTTTTAGATCAGACACAGAATAAAACTTCTGATTACTAAAACTCCGCAGTGACTCTGTTTTGAGCAGCTTACTGGCTGTCCTGTGTGATGTATATTGTACAGATATGCTTTGCAAAAAAACAATTATTATTCTAATAGTTACAGTTAGTGCTGATGAACATGAGCAATTCTGAAAAAAAAAAACAAACAGCTGGCGATGAAAGCCCTAAACATCTGATTATCAAATCCAAAATGAAATGTGTGTTTGTGTGTGTGTGTGTTCTTGTGCACCAGAAATGCACAGGTATTTATTTATTGTTCCTGACCCATCTGCTGTATGTGCTGCCTTAGTTTAGTTTGGGAGACAGTCTACATTAGAAAAGGATTTTTTTTTAAGTGCATTGACTTTTTCCTATCACATTCTTTTCTCCTTATTTTAAAGTTATTTACTGAGTTTAGCGAAGCCTGCCAATTGATAAATAAAAATGAATTTATTGAAAAGTTAGACTGCTCAACGAGGTGGGTTTACGCACTCACGCGCATGCACGCACACACTCACTCACTCAGAATCTGATGAAAAGTGTGTGAGTGTGTGTGTATTGCATAATTAAACCCACTTGCTTGGGAAGTCTAGTTTTTTTAAAAAAAATATTTTCATATCCATTAAACTCTATTCATTAGACTCTGAAGGGAGTTAAATTATTATTATTTATGAAATATAATTTAAGTTCCTTCAGAGTCTAATGAATGGAGTTTAATGGATATGAAAACTATGCTTTCATTCCAACAAACCCTACTTTCAAAAATAATTAGAATTGATTTAATATGGTTCTGGTATTGAACTTACTGGGCATGACTACCTCAAACTTGAGAGGTAGTGGTAAGTCATTTGTTTCTCTCACAGCTAATTTAGCCTTGGTAGGCATGTGCTGTCAGATGAGCTACATTAGATAAGCACAGGAGTGGACAAAATTGGCTCACAGCTAGGTACCAGCGATTTTACTATTTGTTAACACAGGGAGTTCCTCTGTTACATTTTTGCAGTGACGTTTGGTGAGAGGCTACTAAAACTGGTCACCAAGGCAACCTAGAACATTGATTTGTGAGGTTTGGATTATTAATAAGTAACACCGTGGCATAGTATGCTTAAGTGTCTTGAAGATGGGGGGTGCAGACTGACAAGATATCAAGGCATGGTTGTAAGAGGTACCAAGCAAAGCAATATAGTGTATTCTGTTTTTAGTGTTGGACACTCACTATGTGACATGCATGCATGGTTAAAAAGAAATGGTAGTGCACACTGTACTCTATATAATCCCAAATATAAAAGCTAGCTAGAATTTTTTTTGTGAGACTTCAGTATTGGACATATGTTGTCGAACAGCAGTGTAGGCCCTTGAAGGAGAGGGAGCATGGCCTAAGTGATAATAGTGAGAGGGAACTCTTGGATTCTGTGTCAGACTCTGTCACTTACTTGCTGTGTAATCTTACAAATCCCTTAATCATAAAATTAAAGTCACTTACTCATAAGATTATAGAAATGTAAATTGGAAGGGATCCTGGTATGTCATCCAACTTAATCCGCTGAAGCAAGGTTAAGTATTATCTCTTGATCATTCATGACAGGTGTGAGTCTAACCTTTTCTTAAAAACATCCAGTGATGAAGATTTGAAAACCTCCCCAGGTAGTTTGTTCCAGGATTCAACTAATTTTACAGTTAAGTTTTTCTTAATGTCTAACTTGAAATTCTCTTGCTGCAATGTAAGCCCATTACTACTTGTCCTGTCCTTAATGGTTCAGGAGAACAATTTATCAGCTCTACAGCCCCCAAACCTGAAGCAAATACTCACCAGCTATACAACAGAAACTCAACAGAGGGACCTATCCCTGTTGCCAAATGTGCCCACAGGTATACTCATGTGACAACATTATAGGACCTAAGCATATCTGCCACTCCACTAGGGGCTCATTCACATGCACATCTACCAAAGCAATATGTGCCATCACATGCCAACAATGCCTTATACATTGGCCAAACTAGGCTCTGTCTGCCCAAAAGAATAATTGGACACAAATCAGGCATCAGGAATGGTAATATTAAAAAAAGCAAATAGTGGAATATTTGCCTCACTGTATAGTCTTTAACAGACACGACAGTTGCAGTACTTCAGCAAAAAAACCCAAAACAAAACAAAACCAGGGTTCAGTGTGAAACTCTGGAGCTGGAATTCATATGCAAATTTGATGCCATCACCATTGGTCTGAATAGAAACTTTGAATGGCTAACTCATTATAATGGTTTCCAAATTCCAAATGGACAGCTGTGTTAGTCTAGTTCAGCACAACAAAGAAGTAACGAGTCCTCTTGTACTTAAAGATTAACAAATTTAATTGTTGCATGAGTTTTCATGGGAGAAAATCCCACTTCATCAGATGCTTTGAGGTTGGGGGAACTTATAGAATGGGAGGAAGTAAATGCAGGGAAGTGTAAGTCATAGGAACAGGGCATACTTTAAAAGCAAATCAAAGCATCTGTTAAGATGCAAACACTGGGGAATAGCATAAAGAGGAAGATGTGGTTAGATTACCTGTTGTAATGGGAGAAAAAAAAATGTGAAGTCCCTATTTAGCCTGGAAGTATCACAGTCAAATTTGCAAACAAATTTGAGCTCTACATTGTCTTTTTGAAGTCTTGAGCTGTTATTCATTTGCCACAGCATACCAATTAGTAAATTGTCAATGGAGTGATTTGGAAGATTTAAAAGCTCAGCCACCAGTTTTAGAATGTTCTGATTCCTGATGTCAGATTTGTGCCCATTTATTCTTTGCATGGAAACTGTTCTGTTTGTCCAACGTATGAGGCACAGGGGCATTTCAAGCACATGATGGCGCAAATCACATTGGTGGATGAGCATGAAAATGACCCTTTGATGGAGTAGCTGTTTTTCCTAGGTCCTGTAATAATGTCTTCTGTGCAGATACATGGGCAAAGTTAGCAGTGTGATTTATTGCAAGGATGTGTGCCTGCTATAATGATTCTGTTGTTAGGTAGTTGCTGTTGCATGTCTGCTTAAGGTTGGGTAGCTGTCTGTAAGTGGGGAGGGTTCTGTCTCCCAAAGCTTGAGAGAGTAAGGGATTGCTTGTAAAATAAACTGTAGATCTTTGATGATGTGCTGTAGAGGTCTGGCTTGGGGCTTGTAGGTGATGACTAGTGGCATTCTGTTGTCTTCTTTCTTGAGCTCTTCCTGTAGTAGTTGACTTCAGGGTACCCGCCTGTCTCTGTCAATCTTTTTCTTCACTTCTGCAGGTGGGTACTGTAGTTTTAAGAATGCCTTATAGAGATCCTGAAGTTGTCTGTCTCTGTCTGAGTGATTGGAACACATGCTGTTATATTATTAATCTTTGGCTGTAGACAATGGATTGTGTTGTGGGTTTTGGATGAAAGGTCGCAGGATGAAGGTAATTATACTGATCAGTAGATTTCTTTATAGGGTGATGCTTATGTGTCCATCCTTAATTTGTACTGTAGTGTCCAGAAAGTGGGTCTCCTATGTGGAGTGTTTAATAGTGGAGTGGAAGTTGGTCAAATCAATGTGGAAATCTTCAAGGGCATCCCTACTGTGGGTCCAGATGATGAAGATGTCATCAGCTTAGCATAAACAGGGGGAGGTGCTTTGGGATGAGACTTGAGGAAATATTGTTCTAAGTCGGCCATAAAAATAATGGCATATTGTTGCAATACCTGGGTACTCATAGTAGTGCCATGGACTTGAAGGTATAAAATGTCCAACAAAGTGGGATTTTCTCCCATGAAATCTCATTCAATAAATACATTTGTTAGTTTTTAAGTGCCACAGGACTCCTTGTTTGTTTTTCATAATAACAGGTAATTTTCCACTTTTAACATGAACACATTTTTATCTATTGTTCTTTAAAGGTCACATGGTCACTGTTTGAATCAAAACAACTAATTTTGTTTGCTAAAAGAGACAATCAGTCTTGTGTCTCAGCCTTCTATTCATGTGTTTACACACCTAACATACTGCAAATTCCATGTCATGCATCTGATCAAGTGGAATTATACTCATGGAAGTTTATGAAAAAATAAATGCATTAGTCTTTAAAAAAGTGCCACAGGACTCTTCCTTCCCACATGCTTGAAAATTATCATGTCTCCCCTCATTCCAGACTAAACAAACCCTTTTTCCCATCTTTCCTAATAGGTATTGTTTTCTAGATATTTAACAATTTTTGTTGCTCTTCTCTGGACTTTCTTCAGTTTTTCCACATCTGCCTCAAGAGTTTGCCTAGAACTGGACACAATGCTCTAGTTGTGGCCTGAGCTGTGCTGAGTAGAGTACAAGAGTTACTTCTTGTGTCTTGATTACTTGCAACATTCATGCTAGTACAGCCCAAAATGATTTTTTTTTCTTTTTGGCAACAGTATTACATTGTTGATATATATTTATTTTGTGATCCACTATAACTATGAGATATTTTTCTGCAGTATTGCTTTCTAGGAAATCATTTCTTTTGTTGCATTTGTGTAATTGATTATTCCTTCGTATATGTAGTACTTTGCATTTATCCTTATTATCCTTAATCTTGCTTCATTAAACTTAATCCTTCTTGTCTTAATTATTTCATCTATAAAATTAATATAAATAATATGCAACTACTTTTGAAGGATGTTTTGGGCCCTAAATATGGAGTTTGAGAAATCCCAAAATTAAATGAGTTTCCATTAGAAGCCCAGTTTTGCCCTCCACTTCTACCAAATGAAGGAATATCGACCCCAAAACTGATAGATTTAGGTTCTGAACTGAAGATTTTTTCACCAAATGTGAAGTGTCTGTGTGTGTGCGTGTGCGCGCGCGTGTGTGCACGCACACACGCATGCATGTGTAAAATGTACCACTTCTGAGACAAAACAAAAAGAAAGAGAAAACAGTTTTCTAGATTTCCATGCCCGAAGAACAGTTAACTTGACCAAAGATTATTTTACTACAATCAAATCTTAAATATTCAACCTTTTAATTAGGAACATTGTAATAGATTCATGTTTTCAACAAATTTAATATAGGGCCTCACACTGAATGATTATTTGTGAAGGCCAAAGCTTAATTTAAAAAAAATGCCACTTTTAAAGATGAACAAATTTATTTATTACATGAGCTTTCATAGGAGAAAATTCCTATTCATCAGGCAAGTGGGATTTTCTCCCACAAAAGCTCTTGTAAAATAAATTTGTTTGTCTTTAAAAGTATCACCAGACTGTTTTGTTGAACTGGACTGAAATGACTACCCCTTTGGAATTTGTCAAAAAAACAAAACAAAACAAAACAAAACACGGTGTCTGTTTTTATTTTTCAATTCTAGAAACCGATCTCAAAGTTGATAAAGAAGCTTTTCAATGCACAAAACAATTTGTGCATAAGCCTGGAGTGAATACAACAAGCTGACAGTAAATTAAAATACAAACTCACAAAACAGTGACTTCAAATTTCTTAAATAATTCATGAACATTTTGGCAGATCTTCACCTGGGAACAGAGAGTGAGAGGCGATTAAAATGAAATTGATCGTAATAATTTATTTAATCAATGATGATGGGGGAATGCATCTATATTCTTTTGCCTATGCCCCCTACCTCCATTTGCCTGCTAGCCGTAGTATCTTCTGGCACTTGAGAGATCAGAAGCAAATGTGTATGTGAGAGGGAGATCAAAGAGAACTTGAAGATTGAGGGGATGTTACCAGTAGAGCAGAAAAGTCATAGAAAAGGGAGGAGGGGAACAGCAGAGTGAGAGAAAATGGGAAGTATGACATGAAACATGGTGGTAGTAGAAGATAGATTTTTTTTTTAACATTTTATATTGACTTGTAGCTTAGAAAAGTACAAAAAACATTTTAGTAATTTTACAAATCCAATGAAGTAAGTTGATACTGTAATGTATTAGTTAATTGGTGTATGATGTAGCAACACTTGCATGTCATCATGCTTTGTGTTGTTATGCAAATAGCTGTAGAAATGACTGAAACCTCCAAAGTTAATATTTTTGTTTTGCATTTGTTATATTGACATGTATATTTTTTGTTGGAATTACATGAACTGGAATTTTTGGTTATTTTTTCCTCTATTGGGTAGAGTTAAGGTTGCAGCAGCTACTGCATGAAAAACAAAATCCTATTTAAGAAGCACAACCTTAAATGCTGATCTGTCTTTCTAATGGTTATTGGCATTTTATAAACAGATATTCTCAAAAGATATGACAAAATATACTTACTTCACTGATTTTTATTGCAACCTTTAGCTCCTCTTTAAGTAAATTTTTATCTGTGAATTAATGTTTGTAGACCACTTAGAGGGTGTAATACACACACACACACAC
>ML682060.1:22826155-22847809 GCA_007922195.1 Podocnemis expansa
CTCTCTCTCTCTCTCTCTCTCTCTCTCTCTCCGCAAATTTAAAAGTCAATCAGCCAGGAGGACCCAAGAAAAGGCTAAGGGTTTTCTGTGGTGATGGTTTCCAATATAACCAAACAAGGAGTCTGTTGTTAACTGTAGTTTTTAGTATTTCCAGTGCCCAGTTAATTATAACTACAGGATATAAATCTCTTCCATGCCATTTGCTACTTCATTTGGCTGACAATTTCATCTATATTATGTCTATCTCATAATTGGATGAACATTGATGCTTCTAAGAAAGGAAATGATAATGCCATTAAGGATAGAAGGTTTGTAACAAGTGTATACATTTATAAAGTACCTCTCAAAATATGTAGCTGAACAATGAAGTTGTTCTCAAATTAAATGTAATTATGCTAAATGAATAATTTAAATAAGGCCAATATATTTATTTTCAGAGACGAACATATCCATCATCACAATTACACTAACTGGTTTTATCTTAAAAAAAAAAAAAAAAAAAAGTGCTAAATGACTGGTTCACATAATCTACTGGGAATGTTGTTATAATACAATGCAGGTGACCTGGATTTGAATCTTGTATCACTCAAATCTCTTCCTCCTTCCAAAGACGGAGAAAACTGTGAATGGAAAGTTTTTGCCCCCAAAGGACTGTGTGTGTCTTATGTTTCACAATAGTGATGTCTTGGGTTGATAATGGAATAGCTCTTGTAGGCATAAAGGCTATTTTTAACATTGAAAATAAAAGTTGCTTCCAGGTCTCCTAAACTGAAAGAATCGAGGTCAAAAACTAGGGCAACGAAGGTTAAGGCAGGAAATAAAGGATACCATCCTCAGGCTTTAGTCAGAAATCTGAAGGAAATTTTGAGAAGAGGAAAAATGAAAACAATTAAATCTCATTAGAATATGATGAGCAAAGCTTTTTTCATCACTCTGTTCCTGTTGATGTTTAGAATGCATGAACTGTTTTGACAGTTTAAGTCTAGCTGAAGAAATGTTTGCTTCTGTTTTCAGCTTTTCTTTGTGGGTGAAATTCTGTGCTTCACTGCATTCAAGTAACAGTGTGGCTACATGAGTGTGTGCAGAATGTTATCCCTCATGTTTAATTATGTCATGTCCTGTGCCTTTTTATTAAGGCCAGTACAGAAGACTAGGCTGTGTTTTGCATACACTCCATTTTATCCATAACAATAGACTGATATTGATGGAGGAACATGGAAATGCTAGTTATAACCATATGAAATATTTTTTTTGGTTTGTTTTTACTTGCCAGTGGTTGTTTGGGTATGGGTAGGGGTAGGCAGGCAGAGAGTGAGTATCCCACTGAGCGAAAGCTGACTGCTATGGCTTGTCCTGTCGTGAAAGAGATTTCATTTGACTCTAAGAAGGTATTTTTAACACTGATATATGGCATTAGCACTATGGAAGTGCTGACTCTTCTAAGTGTAAAATCTTGGCTTTCAGGAGAGGTGAAATAAACTAGGGCACACAAGCTGCACCAAAGCACATTATCTAACTGACTGTGCAAAGTGCCAATATTTAAAAATAAAGATGAAAACTGTAATTTACAGCTGGGTTAGAAACCCAACTCTCAACTTCTTTTATGTTTCAAATTTTGTTCTTCCTAATAAATAACAGGTCTTATTATTGTAGTCGCAGAAAAGCTACATGTCATTTATTATATGTAATTTTCACACTAAGCTGATGAAGAGGACATGCTCTACTTGTGTTTGTAATTAATTAAAACAAGATCTGTTGTATTCAGTTCAGAGATATTCAGCTTAGAGTTATCTCACTTATTTAGCTTAAAGTGGTATAAAATACATAAATTCAGTTACAAGTGTCTTGTGCAGGGGCATAAAATAAGTTTATTATAACAGCTACCTTTGAAAAATATTTTAAATTGTAAAACGTCTAAACCCTTTTTTTAAAACTACTAAAGAAAAATACAGGGATAGAGCTTTCACCCCCAGGGACTTCTCTGGATATTGCACTGAGGCGTTAGAATCCAGCACAGCTTTGTATGAGAAACGATTATAGGGTGGGGAGGTAGAAAAGGATCAAATGTTTATAATACACAATATTTAGACATGGCAAACTTGATCACATTTCACTCCTTGTCCCCCAAATTTTTTGGCCACAAATTCAGAAATAAGACCCTCAGACTGACAACTTTCTTAGCTGGATGATTAATGTATATAATCATATAATAGAGGTTTTTCTCCATGGGGTTCTTCTGATTATAAATCCAGATTCTGGAGTCTCTCTTTCTCCCTTTGCACCATTACTTTCCAAAGGGTCACTCAGCTGTTTAATTCAGTGCTGGTGACCCGGGTAGTGTTCAGCTATGGAACACATTTAATACTACTGACCTCTGACAGGTATTCATGATACTGTAAAGACTGCCTTGGTGTTTCCTTCAATTATGGAAAAGATCTATGTGATTTAATAGAGATTTATGTCCCTACTCTTTTATGCTATACACAGAGCTGGTAGCAAGAGCTATACTTAAGGTTGCCTGACATAATTTATGCGACTCTCTATTCAGTTTCTGGTAACTTTGCCAAGTGTCAACCATTTGGTTTAAAATTTCCCATGTTCCTTGTCTACCTCAGGCTAGTTTTATTGGTGTGAGTTTTTTAATTTTTTGCAAGAAACAGTCAACATTTTCAGAGAATGACATTTGGGGAAAGTACATTGTGTTGTCAAAGTTAAAAAAGTTCTTAAAAACTTCATTGAGAAACTCTGGCCTTTTTTTTCCCCCTACTGTTTCATTCAAAATATCATATTTTTTATGATCGTTAAAAAAAAAAAAAAATGTCCTTTCTCTCCATCCTCTCCTCTCCCTCTTTTTTGGGGAGCAGAGGGGAATGGTGGGGAGAAGAGACCAGTAGTGTACCAACAGTCTCCAGCACCCAGGGACCAAGCCTACATTTGCAACCTCACCCACTTCATACCCTTGCAGAGGGCACAAGATATCCTGCCACCATCCACCCCCAAGTGGCCCAGAGAGGGTGGCCTGTATCTGCAGGGAGGGTAGGCATGGAGGCTGGCGGGGGGATGGCAGTGCAGGTTCGGCTCCACTGCCTCCATCCCTCTGTTGTGGAAACTTTAACCCCAGCCAGGGATTTCAGCCAGCCTTTCATGAGGAGCTGGTAGGAGAGGTAAGAGCTGAGGGGTACTCTGAGAGCTTTTTGCTTCCCCTGCTTTCCCCCCATTATGGAGGGCTGTCCAGGTGTGCCACCGCTCCCTCCCCCGCACTTATCCATGACTTCTGTAGCCGTTGACTTTACCCATGTTTTGCTTCCATACATATATTCAGTCTAAATATTATCTATGTATCCTTTTTTTTATGAGCTTAAGAAATCCAGTTGTTAGAGTTTTAGAGGCTTATATATATAGCATAAATTTATAAGCTAGCATAACTTTTAGTTTCCTGGAAATGCAAAAAACCTTACAGGCCTGTATAAAATTATACAGTTTGTAATGAACAGTTAAAGGGTGTAGGCATAGGTCAGAACCATAAGTTAATGTTACATAAGAAGCTAGACAGGTGGGTCCATTCTTCGGCAAGTGTTTGATGATGCATAGACCCAAAAAGCTATATTTTGGTCATAAAACCCAGGTCAGCATGCAGAAAACAATCCATGACTTTCCAGTTTAACACTTTTGACATTTGGTGGAAACCCTCAAAACTCACAAAAATATCCATAAATAATAAAAGGGGAAGGCCAAGGAACTTTCTAGAAGGTGGACATGCATCAATTAAATGCATGAACTATTTGTCCAATGATATAGATGTACCACTATAATTTCTGGAGAAAAGACCTATATTTGGGTCAGAGTGGTTGGGCTTGCTTGTTGTATGTTGAGAGGAGATTTAAGACCCAGACCCTTGTTGCTAGGATTAGATTTCTGCTTTTGCTCTCAGCTTCTAGCTCTGAGCTTCTTCAACTCTCAGCTAGACCCTTCTCGAGAAGATACAGATTTGTTTTATTTCCTTTTTTTAGTCAGTTATTTTAAATTTTCATAGAATCAGAGAATTACAGCGTTAGAAGGGACCTCATGAGGTCATCTAGTTCAACCCTCTGCAAAAAAGCAGGGCCACTCTCACTAAATCATGCCAGCCAGGGTTTTATCTAACTGAGCCTTAAATATCTCTGAAGATGGAGATTCCACCACCTCCCTATTTAACCCATTCAAATGCTTCACCACCCTCCTATTAACCTCAACCTCCCTAGCTATAACTTGAAACCATTGCTCCTTCTTCTGTCCTCTGTTACTGCTGAGCTGAGCTCCCCCCTCTTTGGAGCACCCCTTCAAGTAGTATGGTTATGGCAGAAATGTCAGTTAAGGTCAAGTAACAGATTCCATCCTATTCACCTGCTTTTAGTCCTTCATAAATTTTGAGGCTTGGTATCTGAATGAAGCTGATCTATTTTGAAGTACAAGTGGAACAATATTTTGGCACTCAAAGTAGGGTTTAAGTGGTGGCTACGCCTCATGCTGTCTCTGCACAGGAGTGTATTTGTTTACTTGAGGTTACTGTGGGTGAATCACCTAGCTTCTGTGTGACTCAGGGAGCCCAAATTAGTGTGGATACCATACCTCACAAGGAGTGTTATGATTTTTAAAATGTTTATAAAATATTTTTAGGACACTATATGAAAGACACCAGGGCTTAAAGCTTTTATCTACTACTTACCAGGAAGGATTAAACTCACTCATCTGGCCAAAATACACCAGCATTGCTAGTTATGTTCCTGTCCTGGCATAAGCTGTTATGGGATAAGAAAACTCCCCACATATCAGGGATTGTAAGATGGATGGGGATGCTGGACACCTTGTTGCAGAATAACACAGTATAAAACTTTCATTTGTTAATCAAGTTGACAGCAGTGTACGCAACTCAAAGCAAAAGGAGACTGGACACAAGCAACAGGAGGAATCTTGGACCCACACACTCTTTCAAACCCCAGTCATGCTTAAATTAACTAAGGGTGGCCAGCACAAAGTCAGCTTACGTGTGGAGGCATACTGGGGTGGAGAAGCTGCTGTGCACAAAGATCCCAGTTGCAGGCAGATGGTGACTTCTCTACCCCTGCTGTGGGGTGTGGTTCCACTTATAGGCTTGACTGTGGATATGGCATTGCTCACTCTGGTCCTGGAAGGCCCCTTCCCATAGCTGGGTGGTCACACATTCCCTGGAGTCAAGCCTTGGCTCCCTGAGAGTCTTCAGAACACGTTCTCAGATCCAGTAGATCATTCTTTTCACTCATATTAGGAAGTCCAACTACAGTTCCCTCCCTCCACCTCACTCTTCAGCCCATTGACATTTCCTTCCCAACTACCTGTTTTTCTTCTTACGTGTGCTCACTCACAGATTCCTCTTCTGTGGCCAAATAAGAGTCGCATAGTCTGATGCAACTGACTCTAGTTTGAGAAAAACATTTTATGAAAAATCTTGTGAAATTAGATGTTGGCCATTGCATGACAAAACAATGTGTGAAATGTGGTGTTGGTCATAGTAAGCATAGCATAAACAACTTCCTTGACCTTTGACCTTTGAGCCTTAGAGCCTTTAATCTGCCCATCTGTCAGGACAATGCCTCTGTTCTCTTTAATCACTTATTGGCTGTGCCTGAACACACTAGTTTCCTAGCGGCTACTCTGCCTCACAACCTAGCAGAGAACATTTGTATGGTGGCATTTTCTGCCGATGCCACCCTACCAAACAGTGGACTCTGTGCAGTATTCTCCTGCCAACTCAGCAGAGGGATCTGTGAGAGAGGGAGCCTTATAACTATCTACTTCAGCAAAATTGTTAGTGGCAGCAGCAAATGCCCTCACTCAGAAAGCCTTGTTTTCAGGTGGTTTGGGCCATATGCACTATGTCGTTGTTTCATTGTAAACCTGTATATCTGGGACCTAATGTTTCCATGTCCATCCTTACACTTCTACACTGGATTGTACAATGGAGTTTACAATTATTAAACCTGACTATCACAGCCATGATATACCATGCAGACCTTCTGACTTGGGTCTGTGGAATGGCTGGTGTCCTTAACACAAAATGATAAGGCTTGGACCTGAGTTCTAGTGGATTCAGGTTTTCACCCATCCCTTTAGCGTGGTTCTAGTGGCCATGTCCTGAATGCTTGTTGACTTGAGTTAGACTGATTTCTGTGTGAATGGGAGGTGGTTTGGGCTCAAACCTGAGTCTTAGCTTGTTCTCTGCGGTGTAAATAATAATAAGAAATATACTCTTCCTGAGATGTTTCAGTAATACTGTTGTAGAGTGGTTTCACATGAGCCTTTTGAGCCTGACATCTTAACATTTATTCAGTCTGAACCTCTACAGTTTTCACTTTTTCTCTCTGAAATACCACATAACTCTACAGACACGAGAGATTAATTTTTGTCTCACAAGTAAATGAATAGATATTTAGAACTGCCTCCATTTTGCTTACAGTTTGTCTCTGAAAGCTTAGTATGATGGACTTCAGATTGCCTTTCAGGCATCCACCAATTTAGTCACATTATTTATATTTTAAGGTAATGCTTTTCTCTTTTGTTGAAGTTGCTTAAGTGTAGTGGAGGACTATTTAGCTCCTTTATGTAAGAGGCACCACAGACACACTGCAGCATCATTTTTGCGTTGGTGGACCTTTTTACACATACAGTGCCTCATGCATCATTGATTTTCCATAACAAATACCAGAAGTGTTGTTGTTGTTAATAATAATAATAATAATAATAATAATGTCAAAGGATCAACAGATGTTCTACATGGAAAGAAATTCATCTTCCTTTTTCCCATGCTGAAAGTTCTATACAAATCCTGTTCTCTCAATTTTCTCTTTCCCCGTCTCTCTTTTTGTAGTCCCCTGAATCTTCTAGCCTTATTGATCCAATTATCTTCTATTCTTGGACTTACACTTTGAGATTTGCTGCCTCTTACTCTTAGACCACATGTTCTTTAATTGCCATGTTGTTGCTGTTTGCCTTCAAAAATCTCTTTATAACTGACTTTGGACTATCCTTACGTTCTTTTCTTCCTCAGTAATTTTATCACAGCTTCTCTTGTAAGCTGATGTTCTAAATCTTGTCATACCTGTTTTGCATTAAGCTTTTAAGAACAGGCATGAGGTCTAGGAGGTCCCAGATGTAGGCTGGCAAAGATGCTAGTTCTACACTGCCAGTGGCAGCTATGCGTACCTTTTACTGCACTATCCATGACATGCTGTGGAAACAGACCACAGAAAGTTCCACTTTGAGGAGTCTGATAGGCAGCAGCTTCAAGGCTACTGATTGCCTCCCCACCCTTTAGGAAGAGTCCTAGCAACAGTTTGGTTTTCCTCTAACGTCTATGACCGTTCTGGCTCTTAAGTTCCTGGCTTTGACCTCCACTTTATCTGGACAGGATGTTTGATACCAACCTGAGACTGCAGCTTGACTATGAAACCCTCTGTTATTCACAGCCTCTGGTTTTACCCTGTTCTGACTTGCTCCTGACTGTCCTTGTACTGACAGTAGGGGATACAGCTTTTTTTTTCTTTAAGTAGCCATGTAAATTTGTGACTCTACAGAAAACTTTTTTTATTAATAAACAGTAATGTGCATGGTAGAGGGGGATGGTGAGCACCACAGAGATCAGTGTTAGTTTAGGTCTTAGTTAAAATCCTCTTTAATGATCTTGATATGCAAGAAAAAGAACAGGGGGTCACATGTTCCATCGTAATACAGTAGAAGTGTATGCATATGACAAAAAAGACAAACAAAACAGTGTTTAAAAATATGGACAGAAAGTAATGAAATAAATTAATTTAATTAAAAATGTAAGATGAAAACTAATCCAAAACATATTAATCAATAAGAAGGAAAAAAACTTGGATAGAAGTGATCCTCAAGAAAGATTTACAAGTAATAGTGGAGAACAAAGAAGACTTAAGTTTGCAATGTGATATGGGACCAAAATACCAGTGTCATATTAGGCTGTTTATTAAAATACTTGACATCTCGGATACTGCCTTTCCATATAACTTTGCTGTGACGATATATTGAAGGATTGTGTTCAGTTTTGGCCACCTATGGTAACACATTTCTAGTAAAACAAGCAAGGAGTCCTATGGCACTTAATCACTAACAACTTTGTTTATTGCATGAGCTTTTGTGGGAAAAAATCCCACTTTCTCAGACACTTTGTATGAAGTTGGATTTTCTCCTACAAAAGTCTATGCAATAAATATTTTTTTTAGCCTTTAAGTGCCACAGGACTACTTGTTTGTTTTAGTGAACTAGACTAACACAGCTGCCCCTTTGGAACTTGGGAACATTTCTGGTAATAACTGAAAGAATTAAGAAAAGAGAAAAATCATCTGAAGACACGAGGAAACATTATAAAGTACTAAATATGTATAGCTTGGTTAAAGTAAAACTAAGAGTGTGTTGAAATGCAGCTTTCAGTGAAATTAATCTGTAGATATTTGAAGAATGTACAAATCAAAGAAAGGGTGGAATTATTGAAGGTGAAATAAATATGTGGTCTATGATTTGTGGTAAAATATTAAGAAGAGGAACTTGAGTTTGGCTATCAAAAGGAATTTCCAGATCATAAGCTGTTAGGTTGTGGACTGATTGATGCAGGAAGGCTATAGAATCTCCACAAAATAGGGTATTTAAAAATCAGTTTGCTTAGGCACTAGATAATGTACTTCTGGGAAAAAGCTTTCCCTGACAGAGGACTGTGAATCATGTTTAATTTCTGTGGTTTTGTAAAAGTAAGAAAATGCTAATTAGCAGAGCAACATTTTAAACACTCTTCCTGAGTTCTTTAAATTTGGCATCTAGTAATTTTTTTAAAACTAGAAATAATCGAATGTGCAATGCTATATGGAGAGTATACTATACATGTTTTTGTGGTAACCTCAGTATACTCCTTTGGTCTTCCAATAATATGTGCTCTATGAGGTAAACTAAAGGTCCTCTTCTCATAGACTGATGCTGAAAACAAAATAGACATAATAATAAACAATCTTTTCTTTAACTATAATCATTTCTAGGCAAGATGATGGAGTTGTTTGTGTTTTTAAGTTAAACTATCATGATGTCTTTAGTAGAAATATTTTGTTCTAAAATTATTAAGTTGATTTTGTAACAGATTTAGTATTTTAGAATTTCTTGATCTTAAGGCTGGAATTAGTGTTTTATCCAGTGAAAGGCTCAGCCTTGTCTTGGTAAAATTATTTCATTTTATGATTTCTTAAGCAATATTTTCTCTCTCATATCAGGAGAATCACTGAATGTATCAGGCTGGACCTAGTGTCGTCATAATTAATTTCAACTGCCAGGGCTAGACAGCTGCTTCAAAGTAAGCAGATACTCATGATTGTGTTCCTGAGGGACAGATAGAGTCTTGTGTGACTTCCAATTCCTACAGCATCTTACGAAGTCACCTAATTCCACTGCCCCATTTTTGTTTAAAACGAGAGAACACAGAAATGTTTATCTCTAGGACAGAAGTAAAATTAGAACGTACTGTGTCCTGATAAAATTAATGAAAGAAAATTCCTTTTCACTTTTTACCTGAAAGCACTTTTTTTTTTTTTTTTTTTTTAATGACAGCCAAACACAATCTGTTCAGTATTTACTGCACATTGCTGCCACTGGATAAAGAAAAGTTGTGAGGATGATTCATTTCATGGTTTGTTGTTGTTGTTGTTTTTTTCCGATTTTTCAAGGGTTAAAGATGTAAAGTTAGCATTGCAATGACATTATGGTGTAAGGTGTGCAATTTTTCTCATAAAAAATTATAGCCTTCATACAGGAATCTTCACTGATGGCACATAATAATGTAGTTATTTCAAAGAGATTAGTATTAAGCATGTTTGTTTTATACCGTAAAAACAGCCATGCTTTTCAGTTAGCCCCGTATCGTGTCTTCCAACAGTGGACAATGACAGATGCTGCAGAGGGAGTAAGTAGATTAGGCAATTATTGGGTGATTCATCTCATGTTGTCTACTCCCAGCTTCTGGCAAGCAATGGTACACTCAGAACATGTGATTATATCTGACCGTCTTGGCTAATAGCCATCAATGGACCTATCCTCCATGAACTTATCTAGTTCTTTTTTTGAACCCTGTTATAATTTGTCCTTCACAACATCCCCTGGCAATGATTCCATCCAAGTCAACCCCTCTATTTCATTCAGAGGTGTTCATTATAAACTACCTAAAGAATGACTTTTAGTCTAAACAAGATAACTGAAAGGAAAACTATAGTCTCATAGCTGGGATACTGGAATAGGACTGAAGTACTAAGTTATGTTCAGTTCCTCCCTCCCTCTCTCTCTGTCTCTTTCTCTCTGAGATGTTTAATCTCACTTTGTAGAATAACTTCCTAGTTATTCAGACCTGTGTGTATATAATATAAAGCCCAGATAATGAAAATGAAACTGTGGACTCTGGAAACAATGAGCCTCTAGTGGCAGGTATGCAGATGCTTCACAGAAAATATGGAGCTAGCTGGTACATCTAGGAAGTGGCCAGGGTGGGTGAGAAGCCAACAAGACTTGATGATGAGCTGATAGGCAGTATCACCTGAAGAGCTTCTGCCTCCTGAGTGCACTTAGAGACCCAACAATATTAAAAGCTAGCTAGATTTTCTAGGCAGTGACTGCAGTGACATTACCTACTTCCCACAAGGATAGTCTAGCCACCAGAGGTGGCACCCTGCTTAATAGTTGAAAAGTACAAACGTGAAGTTGCCTGTTCTGTAAAATTCATGGTGGTAATATTGCCCTGCTGCAGTGTACATACAGTCTCTGGATGAAAAATGTACCTATTTGTTAACTAATTGTGACGTTATTAAATATAGGTTTCTAATGCATATCTGTCTTATAAACTAGCACAGTGAAGATTGAAAGCTCTCTGTTTGCTTAAACAGAATTGACCTGTTGTTTAAAAATTATATTCTACTGGTGCTACTGTTCACTCTTTGCACTACCCATATGCTGCTATATATTCACATATGTTCTGTCAATTTCCCAAAACACTCACTTTCTGTAGACCTCTGAATTAAAATTCCTTCTGCTTTGTACCTTTGTTATTTCTCTGACTTACTATGTCTCACCCCACTGTTTCCTTCACATATTGCTCCTCCTCCTTTGCATGATTCTTACTTGCTGGTCAGACATTTCTGTAATTCATCAATATGAAATTAACTGTCTTTAGCTTTTATGTTTACTATTCAGTTTAGGTTTCTTAAAAGGAGTTGGAGGAACTGCATAGAGAGGATTCTATTTTAAAATTTTACTCCTGCAGTTAACAATTTGTGCCAAAATTGTTCTACATGGTATCCCCCACAAACTGCTGAAGTTGTTAGATATGCATAGGATGTAAGTCGGGAAATAATTTGGGCTGTTGAGTCTACATATCATTTTAAGTTGTAGAACTAAATCTTTCCTTTTCTCCTCAACAGAAGAACAATTGCAAAAGTCTGAGCTATGGTGATACTATTTAATTTTTATAAGAGAAACATGTGAAGTTCCTGGATTAAGAGATTTGAGGTGAAATTCTTCCAGTGGGCCGTCCAAAGTTAGACATCAAAATCAAACTGGCCATCATTCTCTTTAATTGTAGTGGGAGATGTGAGCATTCAACCTGTTTTGATGTGGGTGTCTAAATTGGTGGCTAACTTTGGGAAGTCAAATTTGAAAATGTTGGCATTAGTATAAATGTATTTTAAGTTTATGGATGACTTTATCTATTGTAGGGTGTTCTGAATCCCATAAAATAAAAAAAATCTAACTTTTTTCAAAAGAATTATACTGACATTAGCTAGGTTTGGATTTCTATTTATTTTTGTATTATTTGGTAATGCCAAAGAATATGAGAGCATATCCTTGGAAGCATTAAGTGGACTGTGTTCCCAATTCTTCTGCAATCAGCAGTAATTGCAAAAACAAACCAAACAAAAAAAAAAAAAAAAACAAAAAACAAAAAACCCACCACCACCACCACCAACCCACTAAAAAAGGAACATGTATGCAAGTAAACATCAGACCTGATACTATAAACATTAATTCCATACCACAATGCTTAAAATGGAGAAGAGTTCCACTGATATAAATTGGACAACACACCCCCTCCATGGAAATGAGTAGTTCAAGGCTAGGGGCTAAAATAAGATGCATTATTCTGTTGGTGGGTTGCTAGAAAATTCTAAAGTGACTTAAAATGTTGTTGCGTGCAGAGGAAGTGGGTGGAACTTCCACACTCTGCCCTTATTCACCTGTAGTTTCTGAAAACATAGAATTCATGGAATTTGTTCAAAGTCCTTTTTTTAAGTGTGACACAGGCTCCCTGGGATAACCTCCTGACTATGCAAAGGTCAGGGCAAGCTGCAAAAGGGAGAACAGATTCTCCCAGCACTGGTGGGTTACCTGGAGACAAACTCCCCAGCCAGTCTCAAATAATGCTTGTGATCCCCACACTGCATAGCAAGAAGCCACCATAAAATATAATCAGCCCCCCTTACTGTGTTTCAGCTACTGGTCCCCAGTACAGCCACTGGGTCTGGTAAAGAGAGAAGTTGCTTAAAACTACACATTCTTTTCTCAGAACAATTTCTTCTGACCCCAAAGGGTCAGCCACATTAGACAGAACAGTATAAGTTTGGATCTTACCCAAAATATCACATGGCCTGCCAAGTCTTTAGTAACTAAACCTAAATGTTTAATATAAAAAGAAAAGAAACAAAAAGAGAGATGTTAAGGGTCAAAATAAACCACATACATACAAATGATTTTGAGCCCATAGAGAAAGCAAGTCCTTAAAGAATTTGCAGTTTGCAGGTCTTAGGCTTGTATCCAATACCTAGATGGGTTCAGTTGTTAGAAATCCAGTTTTAAAGAATATAGACCAAATAGTTCAGGTGTAAAGTTTGTTTTAATTCTCCCATGAGAATTAGCAGGGTGATTTCCAGGCCAGTTCTGGCTGGGTTCTCAGTCCTGCGCTGTGGCTCAAACTTTCCCTGAGAAGCTTGGACACATCTGAGGTGAAGGGATTATGTTCCCAATTTCCTTTTATAGTTGTAGCAAGGTGGGCATTTGCAGGTCATTTCTTCATGTGGGCTTTGATGACAGTTCTCAGGTACTTAAGTGGAGAATAGCAATGTACATTGTCCTTTGAAGTAAAACCTTCACCTAACAGCCAGTTTACATTGGTACATCAAAGGTCCATTCAGATGTTAATGTTCCCTTTCCACCCCTTCCTATAGACCAATAGTAAGACATAGGAAGCAGTTCATTTACCTTGCCAACTTCTAACAGGATAGATATAAATTTCATTAAGAAACCACTATTGATACACATGCATATCAAAGCCCTAGCCTACTTGTAACACTATCATTGTATTTTCCTGTAATATGTCTTTAAAGGTTAGATTTGGGTCATGTATTATAAAAGATGGCTTGGCCTTCTTAGGCCTAGCATGATACTAAGCTTCAAAAGTCTTACTGGGACTGGAACTAGGCCAGCAAAAGCTATGTTTAGGGTGGATGGTACCAGCATAGTTCTTACAGTTTTCGTAGATGACATGGCTCAGGATCTTTCCCCTTCCCTGAAAGATAGGAGACAGAAAATGTTTGTAGATTATTGCAAATGGTTATTACCAGCCTCCAGCTGTAGCATAGACAGAGCCAAACATTCCTTATTGTGGAGTCCAAAAATGTAGATTTATTAATCTTTACTCACGCAGGAGGATAAAACTGGAGTTCAAATATACGGTTGTGTGTGTGTGGTCGTGCACATATAGGTATGTTTTTTTCTTCTGATAGAGGACTTATTTCCTCCCCCCCCCCCGGAAAAAAAAAAAACAGATTGAGGTATGTGGAAATTGGGGGCTAATGATGTCTAATATAGAGCCAGTTTCAGTTTTCTCAAGAAAGCTTAGATGCTTAGTTATAAGAAAAAGATTTTTACCTCACTATTGGAGTATCTGAGAAACCATTCCATGTTTTCATTTTTCATCATCCAGAGCAAAAGTAGCCTAATTAAAAAAACAAAACAAAACAAAACAAAAAAACAAAAAACAAAAAACAAACAAAAAACCCCACTGTTTTTGAGGATTCGGTGGCTATAAGCTGATGTGATTCTATTTTTTAAAGGTGTTATTTTTTGGATAAATTATGTACTCTTTTATTATATATAGAAACTCACTGAGCAAAGATTTTAGGAAAAAGTCACAGAAGCATTTTAACGTTCTACCATAGCAAAATTATTCACTTGCCTAAAACTAGTAGAATCCTATGGGAGATCACCAAGGTATCTTGGCCCTGTGCCTAAACTAGCAACAATATTTTATATATGTTCCTTTTGTTCACAGATTAGTTCATGATAGAAATACTTTTGCAATCTTTGTACCAAAAACTTAGCCTCTAGCAGAATTGGTATAATAACCAATAATTGTTTGCATATAGAAAATTTCAGTGCATTTAACAAAAATACTTAAGTATTATTATGGCATTTTACCAATGGAAAAGCTGAAGAACATAGAGCAGTGGTTCCCAACTTTTGGGGAGCATCAGGGCTGTAGCTGGATTCTGGCCCCAGGCTCTGTGAACCCCTGCAACATGTCCATGGACCCCTGGGGGTCCCCGGACCACGGGTTGGGAGCCACTGACATAGAGCTTAAAGCCCTGGTCTTGCACAGATACATGCACATTCTTAAGGATGAGCATAAACTTGTGCGGGATTAGAACGTCAGTGGCCATACAGTGAATCAGTAACCAAGCCTGGAACAGAATCCAGGGTTTCCAGCCTTGTTGCCTCTCCCTAGGGCATCTCTGTAGTCTATAGAACTGTGATATACAGGGTGCAAACAATGTACTGTAGCATTTATAATACGTCCCCATAGCACATCAGAATGATGCTAGACAGACATAGGTAAAACAGAGATGTCCTTGAATTATCTTGAGTGACCCAACAGCCCTTTGCTGGCTGTGCAGCAGGGATTATGATTAAATGCAGGAAATTTTTGTCAATATTTTTTTCAAGAAAAAAGATGCAAAAGCTGTCGAGCACTCCATAAGATTCTAACCCATTTCTAGTGAACACAAAACTGAGTCAAAGTGCTTGGGAAGGAGAAGAATCTAACTCTGAAGGTATTATGCAAGCACTGATCCTCAAAATGATTTCCTTTTGGTGCATTTTGATTTGCTGGAGTGCTCAGGATAAGTTTGAGGAAAACAGAAATGTCCTGAATAATATTAGAAAAGTTGAAGTTTGTACCTTTTCAATGCTACTGCCTGTGAAAAGAAAGAGATGAGTGTTGGAGTGTCCCAAAATCTAACAGACATCCAGAGGACACCTGAGAAATTTTGTAGGGTGTAATATGCTGTATAAACAGCATTAACTTTAAGAGTAAGGGAGCCAAACATGGTCCTCCTCAATACACCCTCTCACCAGAAAGAGGAATCTGGAGAGCTATTTTGAACACTTAATATAGGCATAATAGGGATTGTTTCAGCAGAAGCCTATACAAAGTGAATTATGTCCTCAAGAAATGTCTTCCAATTCCATTATTGTTGCCAGTTTGGGGCTCTGGAGGAGCTTGCTGTTACTGTTCTAACTTCAGTCTCCTTGCATCCGATCTCTAAGGGGACCCAATCTTTGGAATAGGATTCTGAAGGTTAATTAGTATTTCATTGTAGGTACTGGAGCTGCAAACAAGGGTTGTTTGTATTTTGTTTTTTTCTCCTGTAAGAAAATAATCACTTTGAAAAATAAAATAGACATCTACTGGCAGCATAAGTTGAACCTCTTAAAAATCAAATATAAATTAAAAGTGTCTTACAAGTTTGGGGAATCAGGTTTTTGGTTTTTTTTTTGTTTGTTTTTTGTTTAAAGGTTACTGCATAGTGACATATGGTGAAAGGTTATTGCAGTGCAAAACAGTGTAGTCCACATGCGTACTTATATCTTCAAATGTATTCAGGGCTGCATTTTTCAAGTGATGAGTGTTGCCTAAGATTTTCAGAACCTAAAGCTGTGCTAACTTAACTGTTTCACTCCCAGCAAGGTCATGGGGATGCAGTATTTCTTGCTAATGAAAATTAATACAAGCAAGTGTGCTTTAATCTAAAACTTTTTTTTTTTTAGATTTAACCACACAAAGCCCCAATCAGTAGGTTTGGAACTTCCCAAATAATTACCTAGACTCTGAGATGGTATCAAGTACTTTGCAGCATGCCTGCGATAGCAGGTTGCTTCGCTGCCAGGTAGTAATGTGTCAGGAAAAAATATTTTCAGGATAGCTTCAGAGTACTGCTTCAAAGTATGCACTGTTATCTAGTCTTTTTGTAACTAGCTTTTACAAAACACATAGCTGGTAGTGACCCCTACTGGGTCGTCACTTCTCCAACTTCAATGAAGTGCTTATCAGTAAAACATTCCTAAGAATTTTAGCCATAATAAGCTTCTGAGTCAAAGGTATCAAAACTCAGAATCCCCATTGATTTTCTTTTGTTTCCAGTTTCATAGTTTGACTCTTTTCTCTCCTCCCATTATAATAATCAGAAACTGTAAGCCTGCGGCAAGTATTTGCCTTTGCTTCCTGAAGCCCAGCTAGTTTTAATTAACCTTTAACTATGTGGTGTTCTTCATTAATATGGTGACTGAATACTCATGGTTGCAATTAGCTTACTCAATTTGTAGGGTAACTCACCCCTTAAATTTAGGACAACAATCAGTACCCACAGTTGTTCCTCACATTTTTGAAAGAGCTCAGCTTCCACTCAGATAGATACCTATATAAGAGAGAGAATTTCAAACCATTTGGTTGCTTGGAGTGTACAGTTATGGTCAGATTTCTTTTCAAAAGATTTTAATACCCAAGATGCTGGGCAGTTCTGAAAACTGGCTTTGTAAATAAAGTTGCTGTAAGAGTTTTATAAACTTTTGGCAAAAAATACTTAAATTCTGGATAGTTGGTTCTCAATAGCTCCTTAGTTGACAATTATATGTGACTTTGGAGTGAAGAATGTTTCCAATTTAAATTAGAAATGGCTAACAGCAGCATTACTAACAACATAATTAAGTGATGTTGGAAATTTACTGATCTGCCTTTGTTGAACAACTAATACTGTGAGATGGCAGAGAGAGGATTTAAGTTTGTTGTTTATTCATTGTGATGGATTATTTAATCAATATCTACACCCTTTGTTTCCAATATCTAGTGAGAATACACAAAAAATATGGCCATGTGCAGTTATAGTCGTCTTGTTTGGCATTTCATGAATAAATAATAAACCCAGATCCTTCTAATGGCAAATGACCATTTTTTTGTCATGTGATCTCACTAGATGTTGGAAATTAAAGGCATTGATTGCTTGGGATGGATGTTCTCAAATAACTTATTTCTCCCCGTGTTCTAGGAATAATTATGTGTTCACTTCTCCTTTTGTTTGTTAGTCATTGCTTATTTAATCAACAGTCCCAGTACTCTTTTTATTAATGTATTAAAAAAAACCCAAATACTGAGTCTATAACTTTACATTGATTAAGAAAAATGATTGCAGTGTAGTTTCAGTTACTACACCTGCCCTTCAGTCTCCCTGTCTATATTTTGTTTGCTACAAAATCGAATGTCCATGAGAGTATATGAATAATACATTTTTCTTTCTCCTGATTCATTGTGAAAGAACCCCCCATAGAACGAGTCTGTACAAGGAAAATATGAAACTATAATAATAATAAAAAAGACGCTTTACTTAAATAAACCCCATCCTAGATGGTTTAGCTGTGATTGTAGTAGTAATAGTTATCACAGCTTCTTGCAGAAGTGTGATTTGTAAGTTAGTAATGTCTTTTTGATTAATAATCTTATTCAGATGTCCAGAAAATAAAATCTTTGATGCAAAGTTCCCTTATATGTGTATTAATATGTTCATTATGGTGCTTTGTGAAACAAGCATGTTGGTTGTCTGATTTGTTTTGCACTATATGAAATATGTCCTGATGTAGGAAGAAAGCTGGGATTTTTCATTGTGTGAGTTGATACTGGCAACTGCCATCTCACACTCTGGTTTATGTCATGAAATTTTCCCCAAGTTAAATGATGATTGACAGTTAAATTGGAAGTGGACCACAGGTGGAGCTGTGTGCAAGGATACACAGAAAATATTTAATTGTTCTTGGTATATTAATATAGAATGATAATTCTAACTGACTAATCCCAGTAGAATGACCTATACAAAATGGACAATTAACTGTTGTATTAGTTGAGTGAATCTAGAAAGAGACTGTAATGGCATAAAATCACATGGTATTTTGTTTTCAGTGGTCATACCTTTGTCTCTGGTAACTAGAACATAGAAGCCACAGTAACATATTATACCACGATAACTGAACTTGTTTGTTAGTCAAGCCTTTTAGGTTGTGCTGATACCACATTCAGGGGCATATCTCAGTAAATGTGTGCATTTGCCAACTGCTAGAATTAATTAGACAGTCAGGCCCTGGTATATTTCTTAGTAGTTTCTGCTCAAGGGTAATTTTATTTGCTGGCCCTATTTGTAGTTCTATGGGCATAATTTATACAGTATTTAAGTTTTTTAGTTTTTACACATTAAGATATTTGTCACAGTAAGACAACAACACTTCATAGGACAGATTTTGATTTGTTTGCCACTCATCTTTTAACTAATTGAATATGACACAAGAACAGATTTCATGCCATGCACTTGTGGCAATTACTTATGATCTGTGTTCTCTGTGTGCATTCGCTATTCTTATTCATTACTGTCATTGTCTGGTGGGTAGAAAATATCACTCTCATCAATATAAGGAGGATGGCTGCCTTGCAATGCAGTCTGTGCAAAGGGTACACTTTTCAGCTGTTTAGTTTCACACTTCTTAACTGGAACTCAGTAACATATGTCAACACTCCTCTTTTCTAATGTTATGCAGTGTTTGCTCATTCTATTGAGTTACTTTGTCAGATAAATAAATTGAAATGTGAAAAAGCAATCAACGTTGATATAATGAAGTAATTCAGATGATTGAGTACATGACTGTGACTTCTTTGTGCAGTGTTATAGATGTTTTCTACCTTTTTGCCTTCACCTAGCTTCTGAACATATGCTATTTTGGATAATTGATCAGAATAGTTCAACTCAGATTGTACATCCAAATAATGACGTTTTAAATCACATCTTCTTTTCACTTTTGAAGACTGACATACATTCCATATAATGACATGTTTTATGATTTGGGTAAAGAACCAAACATGCAACTAATTTAAATCTGCGGCTTTTGGATCAGTTAGACAATTAGCATGTCTTACTATTTACATGAGTTGCAACTATAGCTGTACATCAAATAGAAAACAGGTAGTACTAAACTGAACTATTTTGCATTTGAACAGCATTTTTTTGTTAATATTATGTTAGAAAAACCTGCTCTTAAGAGGTAATATGTAATGTAATTTTATTTGTATAGCTGAAGTCTACATAAGCTCTTGTGTATTTAACACTTATTATCTCACAGTGGGAAAAATGTAATTTTATCTAAACATAGGCCCAAGCCACATAACTTAGCTCCCACTTTGGATCTAGATTTCCCTAAAATGAGGCTGTGTGTGTATTCAGAGTCTGTGTTCATGTCTATTCACTATCGTGTGTTTAAACATTTTTTGGCCACTAATATTCATGAAGACATTTTTATTTGTCTATCAGTTTGCCCCCGTAGAATCTTAAACCTTACATTTTTGGAGTATATTCCTTCTTTTCCATACGTGTATGTGTTTACCAAAGTTCTTTTCCTATTTGTCTGATGAGTAATAGAGGCTGGCTGCATTTTTTTTAATTGAAATTATGCCTGCACCACAATAAACATCAGTTTCCCCACTCTCCATCAATTTTTGATGTTGCAGAACCATCCGTGTTGATTTGCATTAAGTTGATAATGTCAGGAGTGTGTAACTCCTTTTAGTGGCAATCTGTTTATCTATGAGTCACCACCACAGTGTCATCCTTTGTTAATTGTCAACGTACAATGAAATCTTAAATAGCATAGCATTCTCTTATATATAACATCAATAATAACTGTTATCTCAAAAAATGTTGACACTTTGGCAAATACTGACTTTTTATATATGTTTTGACAAACATACTGATACATGGTGTTTTGAAAAGCCAAACAAGTTGGCTAACTTCCCTAGTTTCTTTCATGAAACGAAATGGTTAGTTTTTAGTGGTAAAATTAAAGTGCATGTAAATACAAATGTGAGTCTGTATATCTGAACTCACAGGAGGAAATCAAGGAGACTGTCTGAATTACCTAATCATAGCAGCCAGTGAAAAAGCATGAGGAAAAAGGGCTGTCTAGTTGTTGCTAGCATTTACTTTCTGATAACATCATTAAAACAATATAATGAAGCAGTGACTGGTCAGATACTATTGTAAGCTGAGGGATGTGGACCTATAATTAAAAATAGTTCAAGTGATACTTTATAGAAATTGTTTATGCAAGTGAGCTATAGCCAGCTCAACAACATACAGGTTGCAGGAAATTTTATCACAGTTTCAAAACCTCTTGGCTGTTTGCATTTGTTACACTTACTGAAAGTTAGCAATGGAATATGCTAACGACTCCATGGAACTAGAGCTTGTAGCAATGCTGCTTCATATGGATATGTTTGTGTGATAAGGAATGTCCGTTTAATTGTGAACAATCACAGTGGCGATATCTAGGCACCTTTCTACATAGTTGACCCACTTCACTTTACACACTGTCTTGCCATATTATATCACTTGCCTTTATGGCCCAAGGTGAGAATCAGTTTTATGTTCACCTGATGAGTTGGCTGAGTTAGATTCCTCCCCCCAAGAGAGATCTAGGAAGGCAGTTGCAAGTGTGAGGCTGTTGAAATTCTGGGGGATTTGACTTAATATGTTGAGAGAATTCATAAGCTGAATGCATAGATATGCATGTTCCTTTATGTTCTGGATTTTGGTCTACAGGGTCAGACTAATCAGAAAGGTCATTTATTCCATGTTAAGTTAAGAGGGAGTTCATTCTTCTTGGTCACTATGAACATGCTGTATTATCAGTCTAATTATGCTAAATACTAATTATATGGTAGCTCGTTGTGAAGAGCTTGCCTTGAATGTTTTCTGTATTTGTTCCAAAGAGGTAGCTGTGCTAGTCTAGTTCAGCAAAATAATAAAGGAGTCCTGTTGCACTTTTAAACACTAACAAATTTGTTTATTGCATGAGCTTTCATGGGAGAAAATCCCACTTTGTCAGACACTTTGAAATAAATGTATTAGTCTTTAAAAGTGCCACAAAACTCCTAGCTTGTCTTTATTTGTGATACAGTTGTCCATTGTGTATTATAAAACTTTAAAAATCTTATCTTTAAAACCTGAAACCATTCTGACATGCAAGAACAAGTCCCAACACAGTTTCACCTGAATTCAGATAACATTGCTGAACCATTAGGAATATGTAACCATACTGTAGAACAGTGGTTCCCAAACTTTTTTCAGGCTGGGGACCCCTTTTTAACCCCCCCCCCCAAAACAAAAAAAACAAAAAAACAAACCACACACACACACACACACACACACACACACACACACACACACACAC
>ML682060.1:22847819-22948062 GCA_007922195.1 Podocnemis expansa
ACACACACACACACACACACACACACACACACACACACACACACACAACAACAACAACTTTGTGGCCTGCCTGGCTGATTATGTAATCTGACTCACGCCACTCTGGCAGTTCTTCTGGGACAGCTGGTGAGCAGCACCGCCACCACCATGGCCTGTGCCACTGGGGAGCTGAACCACGGCAGCTATGGCCCCTGCCCTTGCCCCTCTGAGGGAGCCACCGCCTCCTCATCCCCCTGCCGGGATCCAGCTGCAGGTGGGGAGAGGCAGCCCTGGGTGCATCGGGCTGCAGCTGAATTCCAGCCCTGGCAGGGAGAGGCTTTGCAGACCCCCTGCAACATGTCCGCGGACCCTGGGGGTCCCTGGACACCAGCTTGGGAACCACTGTTACAGATTTTCCCAAAAAATGGGTCATTACTCTCTGATGAGAGTCATGCAAGGTTTCTTGGGGACCCAAACAGATCATACAAAGTTAATTTTCACATGCATAAATGCAATAATTTTAAAGTCAGAAACATAATTTATCCACTGGTATGATAAAGTCCATTGTATTTTGTGTTATTATTTTATGCACATCAAGATGACGTCTGGAGGTCTCAGTTAGGTTTGTCATCCACTATGCTGGTCTCTGCAGTTAAGGGCCTGCAAGACTAATGGACAGATCTCTCTGTTGACAAGCCTGATCAGTTTTAATTCTATTATTCACTGTAGGACTGACAATGTTCCCAGGGTCCTTGGATCCATAACAAGTCCACCAGGCAGGCAAAATGTTTCTGTATTTCCAAAATGACATCTCCCAGGATTTCAGTTCCATTCTTTACTTTTATACTTTCCATTCTGGTTCAGACCAGCTTCCCTGCACCTCCCAATTTGAAAATTTCTGCCGAACGAAATTTTGATTTCCTGGCAAGCTCTATTTACATTGATTTTTTTTTGGGGGGGGGGTCAGGGAGAGTCTCTTTTTTCTGTATTTTAGGGCTTTGACTCCACATAAAAACTTAGTTTGTACTTGCTTAGTCTGAACTAAGTAGTTCAAAGTTAGTTCAAACTAACCACATTTTTTTTAGTTCAAACTAACTTGTAGTTTGAACTAGCTGCACATTTTTTAGTTCAAGCTAACTTTTTAGTTTGAACTAAAAATGTGCAGCTAGTTCAAACTACAAGTTAGTTCAACCTAAAAAAAAAAACAAAAAAAAAAACACACAGTTCAAACTATCCACTAATTTGAACTTAATTTAGTTTGAACAAGCATGACTACATCATGCTAGTTTGAAATAAGTTCAAAATAAGTTTGAACTAAGCAGTTGGTTCGGACTAACCAGCTGAACTAACTAGTTCGGACTAAGCATTGCTTAGCTTGAGCTAGGCAACACCTAGTGTAGACAGGGCTGAAATTAGTTTGAATTGAGGCTCCGTATTTTGAGCTAATTTGCTAGTGTAAACATAGCCTTAGTGTTTACCAGAATAGAACTTGGTCACTGGAGCCCCTATACCACAAGATCTCTGTGCAACATTTACAATAGTCCCATTCTTCATTTATTTTGATTTATTGCAGATGGTATTATAAATATAGATTTCACCAATTATATAGCAACTGTTTATATATTAAGATTGTAATACCTGTGTTTATATTTCTTTCTTGAAATTGCAAGATAGTTCATAGCAAGGTTATTAAAACTCTTGTACTGGCAATTAAAAAATGTGTTAGTTTGAATGTACAATCGTGATTTTTGTGTGATTGCCTCACTATGAAAGGGCAATTTTCTTTTGTGGATGCAAGTATCTGCAACTGAGAACAACATTGTCATCAAATGGATAACATAATTATCACTTACAAGATTATTGTATACCGTATCTTCCCAAACGTACATAATACAAAATGTATTGAGCATATGTTAGCTAATTGACAGAGATGCAGCCAATACAGCATTAGTTATGCAGCTGTTCTCCGGTAGCCCATACTGTCAAAATATCATTTCAGATGATACCTCAAGCAACACTTGATCTGATTTCTTGATAGATAGTAAAGTGTTTTTTTCTGGTTTACTGACTTCAGGGTGCATGTTTATTCTAGAAATGATGTGCATAATAAAGAATATGATCCAGTGTCCTGTAGCATACATGGTACATAATCCTTTTCATTTATTGGACTGAGGTGATGGATATTGCCATGTTTAGATTTACTCAGATCATGCCACTTCTACGTACACTAATGCTAGCAGAATAAAATGTGATTGTAAGTAGGAAGGGTGATTGATGTTATAGGAATGATTGAACCTAGCACACATGGCTTCTATTTCTGGCTCAGTCACAGACTTCTTATGTTGAGAACTAAGATAATATTTAGGCCTTTTAGAACTAGACAAATCACTAATATTAAGAGCTAATATCAGCATTAAACACAATGCTTAATCTGTTTTACAGATCAGCGAAAACCAAGGAAAAGGAAGATTTTGCGTTTTAGATTAAAAACAACAACAACAAATTATTGCATACAACAGGGGGTCAACAGCAGTTCCAAATTAATAAGAAACATAAAAGCAGAAGCTATGCATATCCATACTGATGCCCTCTCCCCTGCATGGCATGCTTCATGCAAAAGTATAAATTCCAGTGCCACTGTGCTAATAAGCCCTAGGGGAAAATTACTTCCCAAAACCCAGTTTGGTGATCATATCAGCTCTGTATTTGTGAGTAAAAGTCATCCGATGCCTTAGTGACCTTACATCTCAGCACCTCTGCAAGAAGGACAGCAGACCTCAAATTATCACCTTGTTTTAGTGAATACTAAATAGAGGCGGCCTGTGGCTGCTGGGGGCCCTAGGCAAGGGTCCACTGTGGAGCCCGCTATAGGCCCCTGTGCATCCCATGGCCCCTACTCTCTGATGCTGATCCCCTGTGACTGCCAGTCATTCACCATGGGCTCCCCTGCCACCATCCCTGCCCCCCCCCATCAGCCCCAGCTCCTCAGCGCAGGCCCTGACCCCAGAGGCAAGCTCCTCCTCAAGGCAGACACGGCTTTTGGGATAGGAAGACAGGTGACAGGGCCCGTTACTGCTCAGGGCCCAAGGCATACACCTGCTTTGCCTACCCCAAAAGCTGCCTCTAGTACGAAATAACATACCTGATTCTTAGCACAAAGTTATGTATTTTCATTTGTTAAAAATATTTGTGTATGGAAAAAAACAAAGATTTGAAATTGTTGGATTTGATCTTTTGCATGGCTGAGGGTTTATTTAGTATACAAAGAGAAATGTTGATAGTCATTTTTCTGTCCATTTCTTCAAATTCCTTCAAGTATAAATCAACTACATGATTTTATTTTCACCTGAGTAGTTTACTAGAGTGAAGAAAATCAGTTTCATAACTTAAAACAGTTTTTGCCTTTTCCCCAGTTGCATTATGTATGTGTGCCTGTTCCTTAGATTTGAGTTAGAAATATTTTGACTGAACTTCAGTATAGAATTTGGATGGACTTCAGAGACTTCCTGAGCTCTGTATGTTATCAGCACTCTGCTCTCCATTCCATTTCAGTTCCTCATTGATTAGGATTTTCCCTGCTTTCAGAGTTTGTTTGGCTTTCACATGTTTCTGTAATTGCCTGATTGGGCTTGAAAAAACACTTTGTATTCACCCCTGTCTTTAAGCTAAAGATATCCTTGGTCTTTGGGTATGTCTGTTTAAAAGTTGATTTTCAGATGGCAAGACCATCATTTTCTATTCCATTCTATAATACACAATCTAATATAGCATTCTGTTTGCCTTTTACTTCCAGAACATACAGGTGGAAGGGGTGTTTGTATGCATGTGCATATATACCTGTGTTTTGTTTTGTTTTGTTTGGATTGAGATTTCTAAATTTGTATTAGGTGATTCAAATTAATACAGGCCTTGCATGCTTTACAGCCCATCCAAAACACTTGATTTCCCTTTCAGAGGGCACTACAGATACCAGTGTCAAAATTGTGTAAGTACCCTATCTACTCTCGAGTTTAATATCATGTAATGGGACAAAACAAAGAAAAGAGAGAGAAATCAGTCTGTTTTGAATTAAACCGCTCACAGCTGTGTGCTATAGATTTCTGAAGCTTTCTAAAGGGTCTGCTTATTGGTGTAGCTTTTAAGAGAGGATGAGAATGATAACAGAAGGAAAATTAAACACAAATTCAGAGATAACAGGATTAGTAGTTACTAGGTTTGCAATGAGAGAAATACACTTAGTATGTTGTCTACATTTTCATTGTAAAAATAACCAACCAACCAACCAACAAAAAAACAAAAACAAAAACTATGCATCAGTTAAGAAACTGTTATTGTCCCAGAACAGTGGTGGCGAAATAGCCTGTGCATGGAACGCAATGTCATATTCAGATGACTTTAATGTACATTGCTGTGTTAGGTTGATGTTTGCTTGAAGTAAATCAAAGTCAGTGAAGCTATTCTAGAATTATGTTTGTGTGAGTAAGACAGAATTTGTTCATCTATCACTGCAGTGAGGTAAGCCCACCTGTTCTTTGCTTATTGTTCTCCTGCCTCTGAATTGTGCCCTGTTGATAAATCAACTTTTGCTATACATGATTTTATGGAGAATGTAAGTGTTTGAATTGTGGAATATCTGGACTCTTTAAAAAATATGTTATAGAAAGCAGAGTTAGTTACAATTAATATAGTTACCTAGAAGTCTTTGCAATTCTTTCTCTGAAGAAAATTGTGGACATTTAAAAGCCATTTCTTGAACTGCAGTGCTCCTAAATCATCCATTACAGGAATGAAGTAAGAATCTATCTTTTAACTGTACAGCACATTTCAAATTTAGTGAATGTGAAATTAAATCTTTTATTTTGGTTTTGAGTTAAGAGTTGGGCACTCCAGGAGTATTTTTAGAAAAGATACTGGGCAGGCATTAAAAAATGGCAAGATAAGAATTTTAGAAATTTCTGATCTTTCTACAATTTCTTCTGAATGAAATCCACATTGATATTGCAGTAAACTTCATTATCAGTATGTAAGTAACTGTTATCAAATCCCATTTTATAATTAAATCTTCAAACCTGCTGGTGTTGTTCCTCACCCATTGGCTTCATGGTTTTTGTTGTTCTCAAACCAAAACTAGCTGGTGATTTATGGCAACTATTCTAGTTTAAAACAGTGTCCTCATGAAATTAATGGGTCATTAGCAGGCACCCCCCCCCCACGGCAATAGCCTATATAAAATTCACTGCAGGTCTGACCTTTCAATGACATACTGAGCTGCACTTCACGGCTCCAAAGTTTTGAAGTGAAAAGTCCTTTTATCAGAATAATGACTTGTCTGAGACAAAGTGTGGGAGACCCACATTTTATATAAAAGTTTCATTATGAGGTGTTACTGTGTCATAGCATTCAAAATTGAGATGATGGATTGCTTTTGTGTAGAAGGTGAAGGCTTCAGCACACAAGAGACTAAAAGTTACAGGCTGAACACAAATATCCACTCTCAGCATCAAAGTTAAATAACCAGCTTATTCTGAAAAGAGGTAAATAAACAAACAAATTGCTAATAAGGGTTGGATAGAGGGAGGGTGTGTTGTTTATTTATTACTCATGTTTGTTACAAGGATTTCTGAGAGAGAAATTTTGACTTAGAAGTAAGAACAGGAATCCATTATTATGAAGGATACTGACTCAGGATTACTTCAATATAATTATACGCGTGTGTTATATGTATATACACATTTCCTGTGGCATTTCAAGGGGTGGAGTGCCCTTATTATTGTAATTTATGAGGTAGTATAGTAATAAATCATTAATTGTAGAAACGTAGGGCTTCAAGGGATCCCAAGAGGTCATCTAGTCCATTTGCGTGCATGGAGACAGGCTTAGTTTAGAAAGAGGTAAGGCTGAAATTGTATTATGTGAAGTCTGGTTAACACCCCCAAATTATCATTTTTTATGCAATAGTATATTTTACAAAAAGCTTCTACTTCTTTTAAAAACCATAAATATAGAAAGTCTGGAAATCAATAAGGGGTGTAGGCTAAACTTTTAGTCAGCTTCTCCCTGACTTAGGAGCCAATGTCTCCTTTTCAACAGTGACTTTCACTGTGGGTTGGATTCCTTAATATCACAGATGTCTGTCATAGACTTGGAAGGCACTGAGATACTTTTAAAAATTGGACCTCTCCAGGAATATACTTGATGACAGGAGGTCCCTTCCAGTCTCGTATCCTATGTTTCTCTAAAATTCTTCACCACCGAAACCTCCTTCTCTCAGTTCCAAAGGGTACCAATGTTAGTCTAGGTCAGCAAAACAAACAAGGAGTCCTGTGGCCTTTCTCCACCACAAAAGGTAATGGGAAATAGAAATTTGTTTGTCACAAGATTCCTTGTTTTGTTCTCCCTCACTCACTAGCACTCCAACTGACTTATGTAACTACTCATCAACTTTTTCTTGTTCCATTCTTGATCTGTTCTTATGAATATATATTTCTGATTTAACATATTGTTCATTAGCTGTGTAATGAAGATGTCAAAATCTTCTAAGAAACATAATCGGGTCTGAGTTAAGAGTTGAAAGCAGGGGCATTGCTACATATGAAGGTTAGCTGGGGCCCAGGTCCCCACTAGGTCTAACCTCTGTCTCGTGGCCTCAGCCACACCCCCATCACCATGCCCACATGCCCTGGCTTAATGTCATGGGATGCACAGCTGTGCGCCCAGGGTTATGGTCTATATCATTTTTCTGTTCATGTTTACACTGGGATTGTATGTTTTTATGCCAATTATGCCATACAAAGTTTCTTCATAGATGCTCAAAACCTATTCTACATGATTACTATGGTGATATGTTTCCTGTAGCTACATGTGAAAACAAAGAGACACACCACACTTGGAAGAGTGTCTTTGTTTTCACTTCTTATCCCTCCCCTTCTGGCAGAGGTGATTTCTTTGTCTCCTCTGAGGAACCTCAATTTCATATCTTTGTAAAAGCAAATAAAGAGTTCTGTAGCACTTAAAGGCTAACACATTTATTCATTGCATGAGCTTCTCCCACTTCATCAGATGCTTTGAAGATGAGGGCAATTATAGAATTCAGTAATTTCCCTCATCTTTAAAGCATCTGACCAGTGGGATTTTCTCCCACAAGCTTTTGTTCATGCAATGAATAAATTTGTTAGTCTTTAAGTGCCACAGAACTTCTTGTTTGTTTTACTGAACCAGATTAACTTCCTGAGCCATGCTACACACCTGAACACATGACATACCATCATTAGCAATACTGTATAAGTTAATACCATTATACTTCACTCAAGGAATTCCTTTCCCTAACTGTATTCATCCTGCTAGTCTATAGCCACAATGTAGGGACACAGACAAAATGAATAGATTATACCTTTTAAAGCACCTGTTAGGAAACACTGTATCTGTTTTTTTTTAATATCATAACTAAAATAACTAACTCAGTTTAATAGACATTACAATCAATGTCCAACAAAGATCCATATTATAAATGTGGAGCTCTATTTTCTATTCTTGAAACTTGTTTTAGGTGTATACTGTGTAATTCCATTTAAATGTGTGAACAGGATATGTGAATGAAGAGCATGTGTGATGGGATCAGTCAACAAGCAGCCTGTGACTTTCCTGATGAAGTGCAAGTACCACCTTAACGGTTGAATAATGCAAACAAATCCCTGAAAAACAAAAAGGATCCACCCCAGGGAAGAAGAAAAATAAACAAACAACAATACACAAGATGAAAGTCATGGCTGGTGATTAATGATCTGTGAGGCAGCAAGATGTAGTTGAGGGAGAAAGAGAGGAGAGACCCCAGCAACAAAAACATTTAATACTTAACAATACTTTGCAATTCAATTGCTCAAGACCAAACATCTTGAAGTACTTATGTATTAAATAAGTTTTATAATAACATTGTGGGGTAGGTCCTTTTATGCATGAAGAAATTGGGGAACAAGAGAGGTTAAGTGACCTGCTTAAGGCCATAGTGAGACCAAATGAAAATAATCAGTGCTCCTGCCTCTCCCTCCCTCTCCCAGAGAACTACACTGCTCCCACCATTGCAGTACATTTCAGTTTGGTTTTTAGCCAGTGGTTGTACCTGCTTTTTCATCTCTTAGTGATTTTAAAGAACTCTGTATGGTACTTGTAGACCTCAGGAGGAGGACTTGGGGGGCGGGGAGAGCCAATCTCCCTCCCCAGTAGCATCTCTTGGGCTTGGGGGAAGGGGGAGAAACCCCGGCCAGGCTGCATGGGTTGGGGGGAGAGCCCCCCACCTGTGCTTTGGGGGAGAGGAGCAGGGACTTCCCTAACACCCCCTGCACAAATCTGAGTTTACAAACACTCACCCAGTTGACATCTAGTAACAATGCTATACCAATTTAGTGAGCACCCCAATACCTCCTCTACACCCCTCCATTTCAAGTCCTGGGGAAATCTCTGGAGGGGAAAGAGGGCCCCTCCCGGGTCACATCAGCTGGGCTTAGGGAGAGGGTAGAGCTACTTGCAGCCCCCATGTCACCTGGGCTTCAGAGGAGGGGAGGAAAGGGAGAGAGCCTGGGCAGTCCACTCCCGTAGACTCCCTCTGAATTTCCCAGCAACAGCCCCACAGTTATCAGGGAGCAACAGTGTTGTACCAATTTAGTGAGAACCCCAACACCTCCTACAGCTCCCCTTCCATCCCCCCCTTCAAGTCCTGGGGAAATCTTTGGAGGGGAGAGAGCTGCCCACACCCCAGGTCACACCAGGTGGGCTTAGGGAGAGGGGTAGAGCCTCCTGCAGCCCCCATACCACCTGGGCTTCAGGGGCGGGGAGAAGAGAGCCCAGCCATTCCACGCTGCCTGTGCTGAGGGTTGAGACCCCCACAGCACCCCTAACCTGAGCTTGGGGGAACCTTCTAGCCATGCCACCTGAGCTTGGGGAGGGGGGAAAGCCCTGGGGTTCCCCCAGCCACACCATCTGCAGTTTGTTCAGAGTATAGCCTTCTGTTCACACCACCTTGGCTGGGGGGCAAAGCTGCCCACCGCCCCCCCGTCAGCCTGACCCCCAAAAGGAGCAATCCCTTACCCAGTTGCCCCCACCACCACTACCACACACAAGAGTATATTACTTACCTACTGCTTGTTCCCTGGGGGACTGTGGAGAGTGAGTCACTCAGAAGGCATGTAGGGAGCTTTAAAGTTCCCTCCCTGAGGCTGCCCTGGACTCCATGACTGAGGTGCATGCTCTAGGGAGGGGTGGCAGCTGAGTTTAAGCAGGCTGACTCACTGTGGCTGGTTGAAAGTATGATCCATTGATGGTTATTCCAATTGGACTGCTTGCAGAGTAAGATACTACTCACAATAAACAAGCAGAGTAGAATCTGTCATGTGTAAGACTTATGTATCTTTTATAGACTTTGCAATTCTGTATTTTAACTATATTTTGTATCAATTAACTTTTTGACAATAAATAAAAGTATATTTTAATGCCAGAAGAAACTGGAACTGAAACCCAGGAAAGGGAAGAGCCACTTTATTACTTTAATCTTAGTATCTTTATACTCTCTATGTATGTTGCATGAACTTATTATAAAAACACCACCTATTTCTTACATACTGGTTTTCATCAACAGATCTCAAAAGAACTTCCCGCAGTTATTCTCACAACCCCCCTGTGAGGCAAGAATGTGTAACTATCCCTGTTTTCCACCTTGGGAAGTAAGACACAGAGTGACTAAGAGGATTGTCCAGCATAACACAGGAAGTTTATGGCAAAGCGGGGAACTGAATGTACAGTATTGGACTTATGGAAAATCATATACCCTCAGTGTCAAGAGTATGAGCAATTTTACTAAGTTACTTTTTCACCCCTGTACTGTAGGAGTTGGTAAAAAAAAAAAAAAAAAAAAAAAGTTTAAACTTCTCGGGCCCAGGTAAATCCTACAGTATGAAGCCTTTTAGTATCTGAAAGTATAGCTTGAACAGTCGTTATGGAATGATCTGTACTGTACTTTGGCCACGTCTGGTTATTCAGAAGGTTTAAATAAAAAATAAGATAATCTCCACAATCAGTTACAGAAAAGCTGCCTTTGACAGATCAGTTGCACTCTTTATTACTGTGGTTAAGAAACAAAAAATAAAATGAATAAATACATTAATAATTTTAAAAAATGGGAATAAATGGTACTAAACTACATAGCAGTATTTACCAGAAAGCCACTATGATGAGTGTGGATTTCAATACTTTATTTCGTTGATGGACCAATTTTTCTTTGTTCCCTGTTGATTGCAGTTTTATATAAGCCTTTAAGCTTCTTTGCAGGTACTCTGTTAAAGGCATTGTCTGTATATATCTGAGTGCTCTAGAGTTATACGATACTCAGAAGAGCAATGAATCATGCAGCTTAGCACCATCCAGTTTTATTTTGCTAGACTTATATGGGAACAAAGCCCATGCTCAGTAAAATAGCAGAGGGATCTTGAATTAATAGAGATAAAACAGGATATATTTTATAGAGATTTAATAATAATAAATAACTTTATAATAAACAGGGATACAAAAATAGTTTTAAAATAACCTTATATATTCTATATGCTTGAATCTGGACTGTGTCTAAATGCCCAAATGAAGTAGAAATAAAAAATTATTTTCAACCCTCTGCCTTACACAATGAGCAGCAGCTTATGATGGATTTACTGCTTAGAAGAAGCTAATCAACTTTTTCGGCCTAAGTCTTGGGAACAGCATATTGCAATCTATTCAAGGATGCATCTGTCCTTTCTCAATAATCCTTTTTCAAACATTTCAGATAATAGAGATATTCACCTGTTGTATCTGCTGCTCTATTATCTTGTTGTTAAGTAACTATATTCTTATACCAGAAGTGGGAAATCATCCTTTAAGATTGCATTATAATGAAAGTGCTCCTTGCCAGCACAGGAAAATGCTCTGTTATCACCCAAACCCACCTACTCTGCAAATACTCTCTTATTAAATGAATGTTGATCAAGTTCCAGTAAAATCTACAAGAAAATACTCATTTGGGTCCTGATAAGTACACACCTATCTGAATATTGTTTTTTTTTAATTTTAATTTTTATTTTATTTTAGAGCAATTTCTATAGGACCCCGTTAATTTTCCATATGACATGCTTCATTTCATTCCTATTAAATTCAATAGGATTTTTCTCTAAGGTTTTAACTAAATTAACTTCAATATATAGCACCAACAGCTAAGTAGCCTGTAATGATATCTAGTTTATTTGATCTTGGAAATGACGCTTATAGTATATGGGCATGATGTGTATCTAATGGCACTGAGATATGTTTAATAGCTGCTTCATAGCAGAGAGAAAGTGATAGGTTACTAATCACAGGAAATAAACATTGCATATTGAAGTGTGATGCCTAATGAACATCAAGAGAACTATGTCACCTAACATGAAGTATATGTGTTTCTAACCCATTGCACTCTCATTAGCGTTCTGTTTGTACAACATTTAACATTTCTGCAACAGAGCCATAGTGTAACAATTTGTCTAATTCCAATTCCATTTCCCACTGGAATAAATATTACATGAGTGGTAAGATACGCTTCACTAAACTCTTGCTGAATAACCCTATTAAGGAAATGATGCATTGTTGGTGGATACTGGATCAGAGCTGTACATTTGATGAACATTTGTAATTAAGGTTAATGTTCCTACCAAGCACCACTTAAAATTGTGTCAATTGATGTTCACATTATTCAGATTTAAAATATTTTACTGTGCATCTTATAAAAAATGATTCTGAGTCTCATCAAGAGACACAGAAGGCTGGCAATTTAACATTCTTTTTATGCTTTCTTCTGAAATAGAAATTGGGAAATATTCATTTGCTTAATGTTACAGAAAAGATATTTAAATAGCTCAAAATTTCTTAATGAGCAAAAAATTGCAGTAGAGAAATGTGACAAGATTGTTTTTGTTTCTGGCTAGTATGGAGGTTTGGAATTAACAGTGCAGGCAGGGTGATTCCTGGAATACCCTGAAGTTTCAGAAAATTTCAGGAGAGCAAGATGTGCACTATGAGATGTGTATTCTTGGTGAGTACCAAACAGTTAGGTTGAGGAGGAGTGGCTTGCATTGGCTTCATGTTTTCCCCATCTAACAGATAAAGTAAGCGGGTATAATCTTCTGGACATTGTAATGATTCAACGAGGGAGAAAATCATCTGGGCCTTATTCCCGGTGAATGAGAGTAGATCTGGATTGCATCAGAGATCTGTATCCTGGAGCTGTGATAGTTTTCTCTGATTTTGCTGAGTGACTGAATAATTGTTGCTGCAGCAGTGTGAAAGTTATTAATTTGGAAGTTGGAGGATTCATGGCTGACCAGAGGATGTGCACTGTATGACACAGGAACATTAAAAGCTGTGACATCATAGTGTTTCTTGGGGCTGGAATAAATCTATTGGACACTGATCAGTAGGTCTGTCTCTCAAACATAAGACTGAATATTTGGGGGGGGGGGGGGAATCCCTGTCTGTATTTTTTTTTTCCAACCAGAAACTCCACTGCCACGAATGTTACTGTTGAAGTACTCTGAAACGTGACCTGGAACACTTGTAGTCCACTGTAACAGAGTTGTCCACTGTTTCAGGTACTGCATGTGAGTCAATTTGTGGGAGGAAGGGAGGTAGAAACACTAGAAACATCTGCATACCAGGCTGTGAATATTTTGGGGAGATGTGTTCACTGCTTGCAATCAGTGGAAGTCCCTGGGTGCAGTACTGGGGGGAGGGACAGTTTGGAGGGGGAATGCAGTAGATTGGTCATAGCCATTACTGGAGAGGCATGCCAAAATAGGGCTAGCAGGACAGCACTGGATGAATCTAACTGACTCAGTATGCAAATTGTGCAATGTAACATATACAACTCTTAATTAACTACTAACTGCTGCCATTAACTTGTCTTTTCCTGTTCAAAACCCATTTGTTAATGCACAGTTAACATTGCATGGTGGTATGTTGTTCCCTTGGAGAACACTGAGTTGAGAACTCACATTTCTGAAAACCAGGAAATGCACAGATAAGATTACCCATGCAAGCTTAACTCTGCCCTCTCTCCTCAGTGCCTCAGAACACCACATTAACACACACAATTTGATTCTGCCAACACCATCAGAGCTAAAACGTACAAACTGTTCAACTTCTTTACACCTCATTCACTCTCACCCACAAGATTTCTTCAGATAGCATTAAAGGACAAAATTAAACAAATAAAAAGATTGCCAATTTCAAACTCCATCTGTTCCCTGAGAGCTGGCAGTAGCCAATGGGAATTATCTGGACGCACTCCAAGTGCAAGTCAGTGTGTTTGGTATGCCTGTGCTAAATGGTAAGGACAGTATTGGGCCTTCTTGGTAAAGGTGTGATTGTGATATGGGCATATGTGTGGTTTACACTGAAGTGTGTGAGAAAGCTGTGGTTATGACATGAGACCTATATTTTGCACCCACCAATGTGTGGGAGGAAAAGGATGAGCTGTATCTGTATCTTCAGGGTCCAGTATGCATGATTTCAGTGCATAATTGTATACATTAGATAATTAGAAGGGCACAGAGTTTTTATGACACAAGGTATTGTCATTAGAGAGGTGGGATATGGCATTTATTATCGGCACACACTGTTGATAAAGTGACAGTAGTACGTCTCAGTTACAGCTTTGCTAAACAGCAGAGCGGTTACCTTGATTTGGCAGCGGTGTGCACATGTGAGATCTGTTTATAGCTTTGAGGTGTGTGACAGAACCATGATGTGATATTGAGGGGATGTCCGTTTTCCATCCTCTTGTGAGGAAAAGGAAGAGGTGTGTATTTACTTCCACACTGAAGTATGTCATTTCTATCTAGAATTGTGAAGTATGTTGTATTTCTATCCAGAATTGTACATCAACAGAAAGGCATAGGGCTTTTGTTATGAAGGATATTGGCAGTAATGAGTTGGAACAGGGGCATTCTGTTGATTTAATGATGTTTTGTTTTGTTTTGTTTTTTTAATGGCAAGTTGAATTGTTATCTTGTAAATTAGTGTAAGGGAGTTGTAAAAGGCTTGCCAGGTGGTGTTAAATTATACACAGGTTCTTTGTGGGAAATAGGTGAGGTGTGTCAGTGTGCCACATGATCTGAACCCTCCTGTACCTTATAACACCAAAAGCCACTGTATGTGCATTTTGTGGTGATATTCAAATTGGGTAGAGGGAAGTTGTCATGGACAGTGTTCCTCCCTTCCCCTGCTCCTTTAATAATGTTAGTTAGATTTCTGTTACTGAGAATGAACAGACTGTAAAAGGAGGCAAAGAGGTTGTGTATTTCAGCACCTGTTGGGCTGGCAGAGTAAAGTTGTGTGTGTTATTGAGGTGTACTGGGACATTGCTGAAAGTGGGCAATGTTCAGGTTGCATGGGAAACCTTAACTGTATATTTCTTTATTTTCAGAAGTTTATTTGTTGCTTAGTTCAGCCTTCTGAAAGGGAACAAATGCCATTAGAATACTGGACTTAAAGCCCATGTGGTATTTTGCTCTTGCTCTAGTCCTGTGCTTAGTTACATATATTTATGGAAATGAAATGCAGATATTTTAGGGATAGTGAAGCTTCATATCCCCTCAGACTTGCATTTCATTCTGTTGTTTGATTAGGAGTGTAACAGCCATAATCTACACTTGCTGTACTTTTCAGCATCAGTCAATGGGAGATACACAAGATACGTAAAATACCTTGTATATCTCCTGTCACCTTACTAATGCCCACTTACATCTTCCTACACACTGTGCTAAGGCAAACAGCAATGCCATCAGGTTGCCTTAGCACTATGCCACTTGTGGGGCTGGAGTTGTTGTTGTGAACTCCAGAGCAATTGAATGGTCTTGACAGACTGCTCATTCGCACCTGGAAGAGCACACCGATGGCAGTGATTTTGCTGCCATCAGTATAGACATAGCCCTATTTATTGTAAATAACATTATTAAAATGTTTTGTTATAGTGCCTACCAGTTCTAAGAATGAACTCCTAAAAATAAAGATTATGATGGTTATCAAGTTTGTGAATTACAAACCTGCTCTTGTCTACTATACTAATTTGTTATGTGTGTGCATGTGTGATATGATGTGTAATGTGTGCATATACATGACAGGCTCTTCTCCACTCTCCCAGTAATGCTGCCTGCCCTGCACATGTGCACATTACCAGCTCCTGCTATGCTGTGTGGGCGAGTGGGGGACAGGGAGGTTTGGGGAGCAGCCCTGAGGGGGCAAGAACTGAGCCCGGGGGTCACTGCGCCCTGGAGATGGATGAGGTACACGGGTCCCACAGCGGGGCCATCCCTTACCTGGCTCCGCAGCTGCATTGGAGCCTGAAGGCCCAGCCCAACCACTGGGTGCACGGTGCGTGGTGGCTCCATCCCCACCTGGGAGGTTTGAGGGGAAGTGCTTTTTCCCTGTCATTTTTGGCAAGTTACAGCTAGTAGAACCATAATTCTTTTCATGGCACTCTTATGTTTGGAACAAATTCCCTCCTCTCATTACCCAGATAAATTCTTCCTTCACACTTCTCCATAAAATCAGCTTCCTTTGTGAAGCCTTTGCTGCATTGGGGCTGTTCACTGATCAGGCTTCTTCCTCCATTTAAAATGTTGTCTTGTAACATGTATGCTTGCATTAGATTACAAGCTGCTGCGGAAAAGGCAATTTCAGCATGATCTTCAGCTGATGTAAATCAGTGCAGCCCCAGGGAAAAGTTCTATGCATGCTTACAGTGCTCTTTACAAGATTACCTGTACTTCTGAAAGCAATAACTGATTCTGCTGTTGTTATTGTTTTCAATTTTCCATCATTCAGAAAGCATTATAAACCTCTAAGACGTGTGTCCACTTTGTCGATATCAGAAGAATGCACAATTCATTTGGTTAGAAACAGTTGCTGGTTCCTAGATATTGGTTTTTAACAGCGTGTGCAGAGCAACTGCAGGGAAGAGGGACTGAATTGAGAGATGAATCTATCCTAGTCCCAGCATATGGGGAGCAAGCAATGGACATTTTTTGGGTCAGGTGATAGGAAGTGCATAGGTGTAGTTTTATGTGTATGTTTGAGGAGGCAGCTTGAGCCAAGCCAATGGGGCTACGTGTGGGGGGAAATTCTGTACCTGGCTAAGTTTTGCAGTTTGGGATATGCACAGTTCTTTATGAGGAATGTACAAGCTTCAGTGAGGGGAGGGGAAGAAATGGGATAAGGGAGACTTCTACATTTGCTTCAAAATATAACTGGAAGAATCCTACACCAGTGCTTTATTAGTATCATCTGCTAGTCATATTTGGGACATAAGAGTGATTAATAGTCAATACTTACCAATATGTTTGGGAATGTTCCTGAAGATGCCTTTAATGGTGTCTGAGTCAATGAAAGATGAGACATATTTAAAATTATTAAAAGGAGTTGGGAGAAAGCTTTTTTGTGTCAGTCACTTGCTGTAACAATCTGAGAGAAATAGCTTGTAGAATGACTGTGATAACCATTTTTTTATTAAGTGTGAAAAAGAGAGCACAGACAAAAAGGAGTGTGGAATGAACCCTTCATTTAATTTCCATGGCAACCAATCAAAACATGTGTGTGACCGCAGGATGTGATTTTCAAGACAGAGAACTGCAAGTACTGAGGCTTAACCTGTAGGAATAGTCAAATTCAGTGATTCCACTTCAGGACAGAAAATTCAGTATTGAACAGAGAAGCACTGATGTTCACAATAGTAGGTTCTCACCTTATGTTTCAGATTCAGGGTATGATCAAAATATGTTAATACGGGCCGTGATGTTTTAATACAAACAGATGGTTATTTCTTTGTTTCCAGAATACTGCTGCTATCTGTGTAGAAAATAGAGGATGATGTCCCTGCCTGGAGAAATTTAAAATCTGAGGGCTTGCTTCTGAAAACAAATAGTCAGTTGAATAGCCCATACTCTTACAAGTAATTGTCTTGACTTTAAAGGATCAATGTGTTTGAGAAAAGATAACTCAGGTGAATGAGGTTTATAGGACTGGGCCCAGGTTTAGACACACTAGGATAAGAATTGGTTATGCACATAGAATGGAAGGGAAAAGAAACACAAGGATCTCAGTAATAAACAATTGCTAGCTATTTTGTTGTTGTTGTAATGGGAACAGGGTACCTTATTCTCTTAGGCTCATATGAAAAGCCCAGCCTGACTGAGTTTGCAGAAGCAGTTGCTTCCCTCTCCAACTGACTTGATATGGCAGTAAAGTCAGAAGAGTTTTCCTAAATTGCTTCGCTGCTTAAACAGTGGTGATAGGAGGATGGGGGATTTTTGCTTCTTGTCTTGATCTAGCCACCACCCCTTTCTTTGTATGGGAGGAGAAGGGGAGAGGGAAGATAGAATCTCAAAGGCTATGTCTACACTTACATGTGAATTTGAATTGATTATCATCAATTCAAATTCAAATAAGTGCATGGATGTGCCTGATTTCCTCAATTCGAACTGAGGCAAGCAGAGTTCGAATTGATCAAACCTGCTTTTCCATAGAATTCAGGGCCAATTCAAAGTGAGTAATTTGAATTGACATAGTGTGGCCATGTCAATTTGAATTCACTGTTAGTTTGAATTAGCCACAGCTTGATTTTTCCCTATACAATAGTGCCCCCTACTGAATTTGAACTAGCAAATCCTGTTCATGGACTTGCCAATTCGAATTGGATTTTCTAGTGTGGCCATGTCAATTTGAATTGACTGAATTTGAATTAGATTCAAATTGGTCAATTCGAATTCACTAATTCGAATTGAAATGCTCAGTGTAGACATAGCCAAAAGTAGAGAAGCAGCCTCATAGACTATGAGCTGCAGATAGCTGCTTACCCACCTTAGAGATCCAATATTTACAGTCCTGTGCAGATACAAAATTTATAACCACATCCAGTCCATGATCTGCAAAAATGGTCTGTGATATCCATGGATTTGCAGAGCTCTGTTATTCCTTTCATTTAGCATGAGTTGGTGATAGACCTCTTGCCAAGTCACACATTACATTGCGCCAGCCAAAAAGATAATTCAGTAGGATGATTTTTGCATACAAAAATCAGAATGTGAACATGCTTATCCCTTCAAGAATTAAATGCATGCCTTGCCACTAATTATGGAGATAAAAAACATACTTTAAGCGCCTGGCATTTATCCAGTTCAGATACTCATTTTGAAAAGTTGCACAGTTATATATGCTTTTAGAGAATTCCTTAAGGAATTAGGTTGCTGGTAGAATCTCTAGCTACAAAAAGAGATGTTTAACATCCGTTTTAGAATCATCCATTCAAAATCCGTCTCATAATTGTTATTGTAAATTTGTGGAGGTGTTCAGATTAGTTACCAAAATATACAGAGATAGCAAGTTTGTGGTTGCCACTGGGAATGTTGTATTTGCCCTACCTAATGGGCAGGGGTATCGCAGTCACCTGGCATACGGGGCTCGTGCCCCAAGTCCCAGCGCCACTGCCCCAAGTTCCCGGTGCAGCCCCTGCCTCTCGCGGTCCCAGCCCTGGCCACAAATCCGGGACTGGGCTATCCATGGTGGCACCTGCCACTCCCAGTCTGTCCTCGGCCAGGCTGTCCACAGCAGCGGCTACCACTCCTGGCCTGGTCCCCAGGCGGGAATTCACGTCCGGCCACCTACAGCGGTGTCTGCCTCTCCGGGCCCTGTCCCTGCCCGGGGATCCTGGTCAGGCTGGTGGTGGCATTTGCCCGAGGCCGGATTGGGCCCGGGCACAAAATCAGGGCTGGGGTGGCAGGGCCCGTGGCTAGGGGGCAGGACCTGGGTCTGGGCCTGTGCCCTGGGTCTTTCACTAGGGTAGTGACACTCCTGCTAATGGGGAGAGGGGAAATCAAGCCATTTGTTTTCCTGTGATGGTATTCTTTTTCTTTTCTTTTCTTTTCCACTCCTTTCTGCCGTGACTGAGAGCTTTGTTTACTGGCAATAACACATTCTGAACAAGAACAGTTCTTCCTTCTCATATCATTAAACATGCTTTGCATTTGTTCACCCATTGTGTACCTGACATTTAATGATCTAATAGAATGTAACTTCTTATTTTGGAAAGTAATGCAGCTGTTCATGTATTACAAAACAAATAAAGCCTTAGAGTGACAAAGACATTATAAAATTCCAGTCAGTGGAAGTTTTTCCTGAGCAACCAGTGCAAGATTGTGTTTCATACAATTAGGAGAATAGAATTTTTGTTGTTGTTTTATGTTACTGTTTTATAATGCTTTATTTCTGTGGTTATGTTGCTTCATATTCACTTTCTTATTGCTTAATATGGCTATTATACATTATGCCTGTCTGCCTAAAATTGTCATTGACCTCCATCTATATTCTAAGTTTCTGAGTTCGCTGTTTAAGATGGTGTATTCATTATCTATATTACCATGTATTTACATCTTATTATAGCTATGACTATCTATGCAGAATGGTTGTGTGGTTAGAGAACAGGACTGAGAACCAGGAAACCTGGGACTAGTTCTCTCTCTTCAAAATCAGATTAATTCTCTTTTCTGACAGTGGGACTTTATTGTATTATATGAAATGAAACTGGGTCCTAAAGATTAATCCTGTCTTTGACAATGACTTGGTTCATGAAATTAGTTACATTGCTTGACCTCTTTGTGTCCTCAGCATCCCCATTCAGAAAAAGGGAGTGGCAATTTTGTCACAGGTATAATTGTGAAGTATTAATAGCTGAGATATTTGAATGGAAGATCTTTGAGATCTGTTAATGGACGTCACTATGTAAATGCAAAATGATCATAAAGTAGAAAGAAAACAAAAAGCCCACTATTTTAAGATGAGGGTAATTTTGCTGGTGTATACCAGTTGTTTGTGTGTGTACAGCCTATCATGAATACCAAAACTTAAAACAACAAACTAAAACAAAGCACTCAGGAAATTTGGAGTTCAGGTTAAATTTACAAAAACACTGAATGCTTGGATTTATTGGGTTATGGTAGCCCAATAACCTTAGTCAATCTACATGTTGCTACTAGCCTTCAATCTCCCTTTCCTTGTATGTAAAGTATCAAAATGTACCACAGAGCTATGTATGCAACACAAACATTTCCTCTCTCATAAAATATGGTGATTTCTCAACATACTAACACTAACTCTTCTAAAATGAGGGCTCTAATGCCATGATTTGGACTGAAGAGATTTATGTATGCAATCAGTGGGTCCTATCCTTTTAAGTTTCTGAGTACCTGCTGGGCCTTGCATGGTTAGCACTTAGGGAAGTTTGAGGAATGATTACACTCAGAATGCTATTGGTTTAAACAAAATTTTGTAATAAATTATTTTTATGCATTCCATGGATGTCCTTCAAGACAGCTACAAAATGTCCAACTATTATACAGTTGAGGTGCTCTGGATTAAAGGTTAACAGATTAAAAAAAGCTTTTGTTACAGTTAGTTATGTAGAGTGAATTTCTGATTGATTCAAGCACCATTTCAGTGTCAAAGATTTGATAAATTTCTACATATTCAAAGGTTTACATTTCTGGTATATTTAACCTTAACTTTTAAATGTCTGCTTGTGTTTGTTTGTTTATCAGTAGTTTTGTTACCGCTAATAGTCTGGAAAGGTAATATTCACTCTGGTCAATAGTATTGGCTGCTACGTTAACTGCATTTTATCATGTTCTTTCTAGCTGAATTTTTGTCATTTAAAAAGTAGTTCTAAAATACCACTGTGGAGTGAAGTGATGAAGGGGAGGGCAAAAAGCCCTGAGGAGGTGAGCTGTTAGTGACGAGGTGGAATACTGGAAAAAGCATGTTCATAAACAAATAGGGACAAATAGGGTGTCTTTGGAGATCAGTGCTCATCCTGAGGAGCCGGAATAGCTGGACCATGAAGTTCCATTTCTTTGGAAGGCTAACAGACAGAACCTGCATCTAGGAAATGTGCCAGAGTGGCCAAGGGACAAGACTGTGCTGGAACTTCCATAGACTCAGAAAGTTTAAAGCACTGAGGCCTTATGTGAGACCCAAAACAAGTAGCTTGGTGAGTGTCCAGTGGGAAGTAGCATTGCCAGCTCTCCAGGTTTTCCCAGGATTTTCATTTTTTTGAGGTAGCTGTTTGAGGAAATCTGTACGAGCATTCCATGCACACTACCAGCTGTATAGTTTTACAGAGCTCAGGTTCATCTTGGTTGCCTGGTTGAAATTTCGACTTTAAAGATCACAATCCTAGTTGGGAGCTCCGCTAGGTCTAGGACATGAGTGCAGGCCCACTCACAGCAATTCCAGGCCCAAGAGCAGAATAATCAACTTGAAAGGGATGGCTGAGGTCTGAATGAGCTTCCACCAGAAGTTTTGACTTATTTCTTATGTGCCGTGCAGGTTCCTGTGGAAGCTGAGGATCTGGTATATGTAACGCAGCTTCCCAGGTCCCTTGGACTGCCCATAGAGATGACCTCTGGAAGCTGAATTGCAGATACCACTATCTCAGCCTGCCCAGGAACCTGCATAACACACAATAAATAAGCTCAGCTCATGGAAGTTGGAAAAAGCACAAGTGACAGGGTAATAAGGGAAGAGTGAGATGTATAGGAGAGGAAAATATGTACCTGTTCTCCCATCTGCCTGGGACCCTTTTAAAACATAGAACTCCTGGGCAGTTGCCTCTCTTGTCCCATTCCCCCTCCCCATTGGCAGGCCCGTACTTGCAGAATGGAGGTGGTTGGCATAGGAACCATAGGAACCAATTTTTTTATGCTTTTTGTGCTATTCCTTGATAAAGAGAGGCCTGTTTTATATGGCAACTTGATCATATGGCTTATAAAACATGTTCTTTTCGTAAACATGCATATATTTGGAGAACCACTTAAATGAAACATATATTTTATTTATTACCATCCTCTGTGAATGCTCATCAGGTATTGTAAGGAATGTTTTACTAGAAAGAGCCCAAATTATTCTCTGCAGCTCTGTGTGTGTGTGTTTTTTTTTTTTAAGTTCAAGAGAAAAACACAACCAAAATCACCTTGTCACTTTGCCTGTTGTTCTCTTTAATCCTCTCTTTTCCTCCCAAGAACTGTGTGTGTGTGTGTGTTGGGGGGGCATCAGAATCTTCAATGGATCATTTATGTGACTATTCTCTAGGGCAAGGGTCTCAGACATGCGGCCCCATGGGCTGCATGCATTCCCTAATGCTATTTCCTGTGACCTGCAATGATGCTATTGTTACCAATATTTGCAATATTGTTGTATGAAAAAGTTTCAGTGGGGTGGCCCTCGGGCTAATGTTTTAGTCATCATGCGGCCCTTGTGGTGATTTGAGTTTGAGACCCCTGCTCCAGCAGAAAGAGCGGAATAAGGAGCTCTCTTTTTGCACAGTTCAATGAAGGGCTAATCAAACAGTAGGAATGGTGCATTACTTACCAGTAACCTTCCTTCTTTGAGATGGGCTGCTCACATGTATTCAGTTACAGGTGTCTACGTGCCACAGCGCATGGTAACTCGGAAAGTCTTCAGCCTTATCCTGTCAGGTCAGGGCACGTGATCAACGCCCCCTCCACATCGCAACCGCAGCTATATAGGTGACCGTGACCCTGACCCTCCCAGTCCCATATACCTTTGCCAACTCTGTTAGTGGGGACAGTGGGAGGGGCCTGAATGTATGTGAGCAGCCCATCTCAAAGAAGGATGGTTACTGGTGAGTAACCCACCATTTTCCTTTGAGCACTGCTCACATCATTCAGTTACAGGTGACTGCTAGCTGTACCCGTGGATGGTGGGAGGAGTTACAGTCTACTCACATTGAGTACAGCTCTGCCCAGAGCAGCATCATCTCTAGCCTGCTGGCAGATAGCGTAGTGCGTTGTGAAGGTATGAATCAATGACCCATGTAACGGCCCTGCAGATCTCTTGGATCAGGACCTTGGCAAGGAAGGCTGTAGAGGACACTTGGGTCCTGGTAGAGTGGGCTCTAACAGTTCCAGGAAGGGGTGTTTTCGACCATCCATAGCAGTCCTTGATACAGTTCACAATCCATTGAGAGATACGCTGAGAGGATACTGGTAAACCCCTCTTACATTCAGCGACTGCCACAAACAGTTGGTGGGTCTCATGAAATGGCCGGGTGCGCTCGATGTAAGTTAAGAGCACTCTCCTTACATCCAGTGTATACCACTTCCTCTGGTTTTGTGTACCCTGGGGATCTGGGTAAAAAACTGGCAAGCAAATTTCTTGGTTAACGTGGAAAGGGGTGGTCACCTTAGGGAGGAAGGATGGGTGGTGACGCAAAACCACCTTATCCAGGTAGAACCTCGTGTATGAGGGTTCCAAGGAGAGGGCTTTTAACTCTGAAACCCTTCTAGCAGAGGTGATTGCTACTAGGAGGGCCACCTTCCAGGACAAGACCAGGAGGGTGGCTGAGTCCAAGGGTTCGTACGGCATCTCTGTTATTGCCCAGAGGATGATATTCAGGTCCCAAGGCGGAGTGGGCTTATGAGGTTGGGGAAAGAGTCTCTCCACCCCTTTTAGGAATCTGACGGAGGTGGGATGGAAGAAAACTGATTGCCCTTCCACACTCTTGTGGAGAGCAGAGATTGCTACTAAATGGACTCTCAGTGAGGAGGGAGAGAGGCCCGCTTCCCTTAGGTCTAGCAGATAGTTGAGGATCAGGTGTATCGGAGCTGATATAGGGTCTACACCCTTGTCCCGGGTCCAAATGGAGACTCGCTTCCATTTGGCTGTGTATGTGGACCTGGTGGATGGTCTTCTGCTACCAGCCAGGACCTTCTTAACCCTGTCTGAGCAAAGCCTCTCCTGCCCACTGAGCCAGAGAGCATCCAGGCCATCAGGTATAGGTGGCCTGGGTCTGGGTGCTGAACGCGCTCTGAGTCCTGTGTCAGGAGGTCCCCCCACATTGGGAGGTGGAGTGGGATCTCTATGGACCTGTCCTGCAGGAGTGGGAACCAGTGCTGTCTTGGCTAGTCCAGGGCTATCAGTATTATGTTCACTCTGTCCCTGTTGATTTTCAGGAGAACCCTCTGTATCAGGGGAACTGGTGGGAAGGCATACATCAGGGGACCCAACCAGTTGATGACGCAGGCGTCGGTGAGGAGCCCCTTCTCCCGGCCTCTGAGAGAGCAGAACTGGGAGCATTTGCAATTCTGTCATGTCGCAAACAAGTCTATCTGGGGGAGACCCCATTTGTCTACCAGGAGGGAGAACGCCTTGTCGTGAAAGGACCACTTGTAGTTCACTAGCTGTTTTCTGCTTAGAGAGTCCGCCAGCCCATTGTCCACCCTGGGTAGATGAGAGGCCACTGGGATGAAGTCATGTCGTATGGCCAATTTGCAGAGTTTGCACGCCTACTCACAAAGTGGCGTAGAACAGGCCCCCCTTGCCAATTCGTGTAGAACATGGCTGTGGTATTGTCTGTGAGGATCTGGACCGACCTGTTCTGTATCTTGTCCAGGAAGGTCAAGCAGGCTAGCCTGATGGCCCTTAGTTCCTTCACATTTATATGGCAAGGGCTGTTGGTGTGGGACCAGAGCACCTGAGTAGAGATGCCCCAGAGATGTGGGCCCCCCACCCTGTGTTTGAGACATCTGTTATTAAGGTCACTGAGGGCCTGAGGTCTTTGAAGGGAATGCTCCCCATGGCAAAGCGGGGATCCCTCCAAACTTGAAATGTCCCCAGAGTATCCTGGGGGACAGACAATACCTTGTTCATGGAGTCCCTCCATATGTGGAACACTGTGGAAAGTTAGATTTGGAAAGGCCTTATCCTCAGGCATGCCATCTGGATCACTGAGGTGGAGCTGCCATGTGACCGAGGAGCTGCAGGCACCATTGAGCCATGGTCACGGGGGACATTTGCAGCTCCATAATAATGGTACAAATGGACCAAAATCTGGAGTGGGGTAGGAAAGCTAACCCCTTGCGGGCATCTAGATGTGCCCCTATGAAATCTATGTTTTGGGACAGGCGGAGCTTTGACTTCTTTTGGTTTATATGGAGGCTCAGGTAGTCGCAGAGCCTCACTACTGCTTTGATGTGGAGCTCTACTTGGGAGCTTGATTTCCTGACTATTAACCAGTCGTCTAGATAGGGATAAATTTTTATGCCCCATCTGTGCAAGTATGCTGCAACTGGCACCATGCACTTCGTGAACACCCTGGGGGCCAGGTGAAATAAAAGTGCTTGTTTACCACCATGAATCTTAGGAACCGCCTGTGGTGGGGCCTTATGGCTATGTAAAAGTAGGTGTCTTTCAGATCAAGGGCCATAAACCAATCCCCAGGAGACAGAGACGGAAGGATTTGTGATAAGGAAACCATGCAGAACTTTATTCTCCTTATGTATTTGTTTAAGGCTCTGAGATCTGGGTTGAAGGTCCCCATTGGATTTCAGGACCAGGAAGTATCAGGAGTAAAATTGTTTTCCCCACTCCCGCTTGGGAACCTTTTCTGTGGCTCCTAAGGAGAGGAGTTTCTGGCATTCAATCTCGAGCAGGTAGGACAGTTCATGTTTCCGAGGGATGGATGAGGGGACGGTTTTCTATCCTGAGGAATCGAAAGAAACTGAATACGATACCCCTCCGTGACCATCCCGAGGACCCACTGGTTGGATGTGATGTTGGCCCAGTGGTGTGTGAAGCAGTGTAAGTGGTTGGGGACTGGTCAATTTGTGGACTCACTAGCCATATGGTAACCCTCAAAAGCGCTGTTTCTCCCCCGACGAGTGTTCAGAGGCCTGCCCATGACTACCCGATTGGGGAACGTGGGACTTCTCACTCTTCCCCAAATGGACCTTGTCCCTGTCCATGTCTCCAGGGTGGTGCTGGGAAAAGGGGAGGGACCTCAGGAATGTACTATGCAGTTGGATCTGTTGTTTTACCTGCTGAAGTTGTTGTTGGAGGAGTTGATGGTGTTTTAGAGAGCGTCTGTTAGGTTGCAGGGTGTAAATTCCCAGTGACTGGAGGATGGCCCTTGAGTCTTTCATGCCATGGAGCTTTGCATCCCTGGACTCGGTGAAAAGGTCAGGGCCTTCGAATGGGAGGTCCGGAATGATGAGCTGCAGCTGCAGCAGTAGGCTCGAGTCCTGTAGCCAGGCTGAATGATGCATTACTACAGCCAATGCCAACATACAGGCGGCTGTGTCCATGGCATCCCAGATGGCCATCAGAGCATCTCTAGATGCCACTTCCCCTTCTTCAAGCATCGTGTCAAAGTCTCTAAGACAATCCTTCAGGATAACAGGACGGAAGCCTTGCATGGCGTTCCGGAGGTTAAAGATGTACCTTGTCATGAGTTTTGAGTGGTTTGCTATGCACAGTTGAAGGGCTGCTGTGGAGTAAACCTTCCTGACGAGCAGATCAAGTTTCCTCGCCTCCTTATTCTTAGGGGTGGAAACCGGTTGACCTTGCCTTTCTTTCTGGTTCACGGCATCGACGACCAACGACCCTGGAGTGGGGTGCTGGAACAGAATGGAGAATTTGTTCTTAGAGATGTGGTACTTACGGTCTGTGACCCTAGATACCGGCAGACTGAGGATGGGTTTTGCCAGCGCACCTTGACAACGCTGTATTACCCCTTCATGGAGTGGTACAGACACCTTAGAAGGTGGAGCCCTCCGGCCGACGTTGAAGAGGGGGTTCGCCTCCTCCTGGACGACCCCGAGCTCCAGGTTCAGGTTGGCTGCCATGTGGCGTAGCAACTCCTGGTGGGCACAAGAGTCTTCGTTACAGTCAGTTGGTCTCTCAAAGGTGTATTCATCAGGCAAAGAGGAGGAATGGGCCCGCAATCTGCTCTGATGTGTGGAGTCAGGATCAGGTTCATCGTCTGAGAAGTCCGAATCCATGGTCTGTGAGGGGGACCAGACGGAGCAGTGCTGTGAGGCTAAAGTATAATTGGCGGCCATGTCCAGCCAGTAGTGTGATGAGTCATTAAAAGATGCTTCGGCCTCCAGATGGCGCAGAGGGTAGTGGCTTTGGCTAGGTTGTGCTGCGGTATCCGAAGGGGAGGGTCCCATTGTTTCAGGCGGGCCCGAGGATCTGTGCTTGCAACGAGGCGTGGGCAAGGGAGAATGCTTACGGTACCATTTCCCTAAATGTTCTCCTACCTAAATGTTCTCCCTTTTACCATCTTGAGAGGAGAAGAGCGTACCGAGGCAGGAGGCGAAGTTGATACTGATCTGTGGGAAGGGGCCCCCAAGGCTTGGGAGCATGGCACTGACATGTCTGAGGAGGAGCATGGGGAGGAGCAGTGATCGTCCTGTTTGTCCGATGTATAAGGTGTTGGGGCATTTCTTGCACATGATAGCATAGACCACGTTAGTGGATGAGCAGGTAAATGAGCCTTTGATTGCTTTGAAAAAAGATTAATGAACACAGAGTTGATATCAGAAATCACAGAACAAAGAAACCAGTTTCTGAGCACTTCCATCTTTCTAATCACTCGATGAATGATTTGTTAATGACTGTCATCAGAGATATGGCTGGGACATCAAGACTTCAAAGAGAAACAGCTGAACTTGAATTAATATGCAAGCTAAATTCTGTGAAAGCAGGAGGTAATCGAGACTATGGGTTCTTTTCCCATTACAATAGGTAATTTGACTTCAGGCTTCCCACGGTTTGAACCTAACTACTGCTCTGATTTGCTGTTACTGTATGGCCTGATCCTATGTTTTACATCCCCTTGCATTTATTTTCATTCCATTCTGTAAATTCACCCATCTTCAAAGCATCTGACGAAGTGGGATTTTCTCCCATGAAAGCTCATCTGAAAAATAAATCTGTTAGTCTTAAAGTGCCACATTACTCCTTTTTTTTGTAGACATATAGCATAATGCACGTGACTGTGATTTATTAATATTTGTCTATGCATTTTCAGATTTTTATATAACCATATGATTTCATGTTATACTCTTAGAACCTCATCTTGAACTGTTTTCTCAAATATTACAAACATTAGCATCTTAGAATTTAGAGATGAGAAATAAATCAGTTGATTTTATGGAAGAACCAGAGAAGATGAGCTTTCAGTAAGGAGTGTATTGGATACTGAACACACTTGCCAGGGACATGGTCATAAGTGGCCCTGGGTGGGCTAGGGCACACCCACTTGGAGATAAAGACCATCCACTTCCTTGCATCACCCCTTCCTCTCTAGTCATAGTCATATCATAGGGCTGGAAGGGACCTCATGAGATCATCGAGTCCAACCCCCTGGGAATTGAACCCAGGACCTTCTGCATGTTAAGCAGAGGTGCTCCCTCAGCTCCACTTGTTACCTACCAACTGGAATTCAGGGGCAGCTTCCAGACACAACTGAAAGTTCTCCATGGCTAGGAGCACCCTGCAGATTCAGGAGCCCAGCAAGAAAACTGGGGCTGTCTACACCCCTGATACTCAGTCTTATTTACTTCACTGGGAATTGAAACATGTCAGATCTGCATGATTAGGAAAGGAAGATTTTTTTTTCCCATGCATGAGTTTGTTAATACACCACCAAAAACCCCCATACTGTGGGGTTAATTCTCTTGTCCCAAGAAATGTGGCATTAGAGTGCCTTTTGGTGTTTGTGCAATGCCATGTTGCCTTTGTTTTGACAACAGGCATGTGCTATACTGGGATGGCACATTAGATTTCTTCTTCCTCCTGAATTGAATAATATGGTATTATTTCATAATGAAGAAACAATCTTTTCATGTGGATTTTTTAAATCAAATAATAGATTATTTTCAGAGATCTAAGCATCGGAGGGTCAGGGGTGGAGAAGGGGGTATATCCTCAGCAGAGTTGTCTAAGCCCTTCATTCCTTTTCAGGTAGAGAAAATGGCTGCCATGTCATTTGCTGTATGGGTCTTTACAATAATAACTTAAAGACTGAAGTGTTTGCTCAGAATGCATGTAAAACATCTAATGTATTTATTAAGAAAAATAGTGTAATATGTGTGTCTAGCGACCCACCCCCCATGCTGCCCAAGTGTTATATAAGGGTCTTCTGTCCTGCTTAGATGCTGTCCTTTGCAGGTCCTCGATTAAAGCAAATCATTCCTAATTTGAGGTGGAGGTTTTTCTGAGTTTTCAAATGAAAATCTATTTTTACCCAAATTTAAGGGACTTCATCAGTGCTGGATATTGACTCAGTCATGCATCATCATCATCATCATCATCAAAGTGAAGTAAACCTTCTAAACCAAAAATATGTTTAATACATCAGTTTACAAATATATTTGTCTACTGCTAACTTTCTAAGTGCAATTCAAGAAACCTTTTTTTTTTTTTAGGTCTTATTTGTCTTTGAGCAGTAAGGGATATAGAATTTATGTCACTTTATCCAAGTAGTGGTTATGCTCTGAGATAGCTTCCATTTAATTATTTTTTTGACATGTTGTATACATAATCTTGGTTATCAATGTTTATCTTGCCTTTCTTTTTGTGTTGTTGTTTCTGTAGTCATTGTTTGCTAAACTAGTGATTCAGTAAGCCATTCACTTTTTGGGAAGGTGTTCCCCACTAGCAAGTGGGTTTCAGGTCCCGGATTCCAGTAGCAACAACCACCGAGATGTACATAACAGGAAATAGTGTTTTATTAACTAACAGATTACTTAACTAAATATCCAGATAAAAGTGATATACCCAGAGTTAAACACAAAACAATAAAGACAGGCTTACAACCCAATCAGCAGTCGAGGACCCCACTTTATGATCGCGGGCTTCAGCAGGGGAGTGATGTTGTCCGAGGCACCTTTGAAGGTCCTACGGTGAAGTCCACTGAAGTCAGGGAATGGGTTATAATTATAACTCATGAAGTTCTTTGTTTCATAGGGAAGGGGTGATCAGGCCCTTCCCTAGTCATGTAGACTGTCTGCTGGGATGTTGATTCCCACCACTGGAATTCCCCAGTCTACACACTAGACAACTACTTGTGTACTATCCGCTTGTTTACTACACTGCATAACTCTACAAACTATCCTTAAGTTGTTTGGCGGCCTCCGTTGCCCACTATTTTTATACCGTTATAAAGTCTTCCGCTTGCCCTACAGAAAGGTTCAGGGCTGTTCTCATTTTCTAAAGTCAAGGTGTCAGGAGAACCATGCCAAGTGCCTCTTTATTACTCTTGGGGTATGTCTATATTGATGATGGTAACATTGCCACCGTCAGCACGATCTTTCAGGCACAGTTCAGCAAAGAGTATGAATTCACTGCTGTATCCCAGAAATTGCTTCAGCAACTCCAGCCCAGTAACTGGAGTTGCTGAAAGCCAACAACAAGCCATTTGTGGTTGGCTTCCCCTAGTGTGTCTCAGTGGCTTAAAAAGTCATCAGCAGATACACAAGATATTTTAAGTGCCTTGTGTAGCTGCCATCGACTCCTGCCAGGAAGCTTTTCCCAACATTTTCTTTGCTGAGGCACACCTTGCTACCATTAATTAATTTGAGGCACACCCCCATATAGTTTCCAATTGAACTCATGAATATTCATGAGCCAATGAGCCAATCCAGAGCTCTTTGAGTAGTTTTTCAAAAAAAATTGTGGCACACTTGCTCAGACCTGATGGTACACTGTGTGCCATGGCACACTGGTAGGGAAACACTGGACTAGGGCTCAGACTCTGAGGGACTTAGGTCTTTAAAGTAGAAATCCCAGTTTTGGGGTTAGAAAATATTGAAATTCTGTTAACTGTGTTATCGCTTGAAAATCATAGGTCCAAAATGTCTGTATGTTAACACAAAGCCAAGAACATCCATCCAGCTCATAGTGTATTTCTGCCATTTTTCAGCACATTTGAAGATACTTTCAAAATAGAACTAAGCAAATGAGTTAGTGTGTGTGTTTTCTTATTTAACTTGAAGCAATTGGGGGGAGGTTGTTTTAGTTTGGGCCTTTTTTGTGATTTTTATTCTCTTTTAAAATAAAGATTTAAATTTCTAAATGAAATGCTGTATCAACCCCAAATTTTTCAAAGTGACAAACATTTCTTTTGAAATGGTTCAACAGAAATGTTTCAAAATGAAGTTTACATGTCTCATATGACATGAGCAAAACAAACCATTTTGACTTACAGAAAATATTTTTAATCTGAAATCTCCTAATTAGCCAATAGTTTCACTCCAACAAAAATACATGTGAGAGCACATTTAGTGTTTGCTGCCTCATTGCATAGCTGTACAGTCAAATTCTTAGATAGTAACTGCAATTACAGTATATAAAGTACTTTAAACTTAACGGCTGTGTTTGCAACTCCATATTACATATTCATACTTTCCTTTCTAATTCTAGAATCCTGACTTTTACTTTACAGTTTGGTTTTGGTTTTTTAAACTCATGAAGCCTGTTCTTCCCTCATTTTATGATTTAACTTTGACTCCTACTCTGTTTTCCATTTCTCACTGAACACAGTCTTATGTTCTACTTATCAGTGTTTAAGCACAAGGAAGCAGAGTCCTCAGAATGCTGGTGCAGGCACATGCTCAGTGAACAACATATATCTATATTTATTACTGGAAGACGGTACAGAGACAGCTTCCCTTCTGCTGATGGTGCTGCTGTCGCATCTATTTCTCGGCAAGGCAGGAAACAATGCACCCCCATATGCATGCACACATGCCTGCACATGCACACACACAAACTTTCTCTGACAATTCCTTCCTAAGACTTGGATCCTTCTGAACTAGGAGAAGTTGGGTATTCATAACTTATGACTTCTCCCAGTTCAGAAGGATCCAAATCTCAGGAAGGAATTGTCAGAGAAAGTTTGTGTGTGTGCGTGTGCATTATTTCTTGCCTTGTGGAGAAATAGAAACGAGTTTTGGACAGCAGCACCACCAGCAGAAGGGAAGCTGTCTCTGTACCGTCAGGAGCACACAATTACCCAGTCAACATGTCTTTTGGACAATATCTATTTATAGAGTCAAATAGCTACCAAATAATTTATTATCTAAAAAGCAAAAGAAGAAATATTGGGGAGGAAATGTTTGAGAGACACCCCAGATACTTCCTTATTCCAAGTTATTTCATCCTCTGATGTAAAATAGTCACAGTTCCATAAGGTTGGTTCACAGTTAGACGGGTACACTATTTCTACACTGATCTAAAAGCTATAGTTTTTTGTAGTTAGTAAGGTCCTCCATGAAAGCAAATCATTGCCAATTTGAGGTTCAGATTTGTCTGATTTTTTTTTCAAATGAAAATATTTGTAGCCAAATTTAAGGGACTTCATCAGTGCTAGATATTGATTCAGTCATTCAAATGGCCATTGAAATAAAGCAAAGGTAGTGCTTTACAAATCTTAATGAATTAATACTGTGGAACCAAAAAAACCCTCTATTTTGTGATAACTGAACTGTGGCAGACAGAGATGAGATGCAGGTGATGAAGAGATTCCAATTTTCTTTAAAGGTTCTCAAAAAATTGTCCTAACTTACAAGAGCTATGAAGAAATCACATGAACTAATTCTGAACATAAGGAATGTCTAGGTGAAAAAGGGCCCTACAGAGTCATGAAAAAGATGTGTAGAAACAAAACCCATCTTCCATCATGAGCATTGAGGTATGCTTGACTGCACAGGAGATTTGTTGTGAATTTTCACATATTCTTGGTGCATGTTTAGTCACTTTGCATATTTTATGCAGATTTGGATGAGTAGGTGTCTTGAATAAAACGATGGCTGTTCTTATGATGAGGAGGGTTGATTTTATGGTTTAGGCATGGGAAGGGGATCCTAGAAGGTTTTGACTTCACTGGAGTTACTTGCAGTTTCTCAGGTGTTACACAGTTGTCACTGATAGCTAAATATGGTCCTTAGTAGTTCACAAAGCAAAATTAAATACTCACATTTACCCTTAATGATGAGACCTAGGAACAAAGTGATTCTGTTTACTGACAGCACCCTGATTGTGCATATCAAATATCGCTGCATGGTATAGTGTCAATAACGAGGAGGAAGAATAATTACCTTTGTTCTTTTTTGTTATTGGTGGGTGTCTGGCTGAGTGAATGAGAGAGAGAATACAACAAGTCTTATTTCTAAAATTCCTTTTCCATGTATACAGTGATATTTGATAAATCTCTTTAAAATAATGTAAACCACAAAGGGGGGAATGTTGTCTTCTAAATGAGAAGCTGCATCTTAGTGCCAGTACAATAAACTATTTATTTATAGTTCTGTAACTAAGTATTAAACCACTAAAGCAAACAAAACAATATAATAAAACTCGGGACTAGAAGTCTGTCTATATATGATCTGAAATGTCTGCTTACTTGCTATGCATAATATTCCATACCTGACCCCAGAAAGCTTCTTTACTAGTAGTATAAATGTGTATTGTGAATATGAAATAATTTCATATCTGAAGACTTCATGTATGTTGGTTGAGTTGTTCATGCAGTAGGAACTTTATGGGTTATGGGCACTGTCAATGGATGTAGTATTCTGTTAAGTAGAGGAGGTGAGATGTGTAGTTTATGGACATGTGATTTATTGATGTACCAACGAAGACATTGACAAAAATAAATATAAACAGCTCCTGTGTGAGTGCGGATCATCCACGATTAGCTGGATTAGCTCCTAGTTATCCTTCTCTCTCATGAAGTTCATTTATAGAAACTAGGGCCCCATGAAACAGGTATGAGGACGCTTTTAAAAAGCTCGTTTCAGTTCCTCAGCCTTATAGTCATATAGCTCAGCATCCATATTGTTCCAATCTATGCTTTTGTTGTAACAGTTTCCATGGGGCCATCTGCTCTGAGATTTATCTGTTACCACCACCCCCACTGGATGCTGGGATCTAGTGGTGTAAGGTAGCCTAAGTTTGGGTTTATGCTACCCATTGATTCCTCCTATATCAGAGGGATCTGTAATTGGCTATTTAAATTATCTGTATGCCTCTTTGCGTCACCTGAGCCCAATTATTTTATCGCCATAACGTCTAAGGAATCCGTACAGAGATTGGAGCCCCATTGTACCAGGTACTATACAAACAAGTACCAAAAAGAATTGCTTGCCCCAGAGAGTGAATAAACAGACAAATATGGGAAGGGAGGTGGAAGGACAAGATATGATTGCATATACTCTGTATAAACTGCTTTTCTCTCTAATAACCTTATTTCATCTTCTGGCTCAGTCTTTCTCTGGCTGCCTTTTTAAAGACTTGTGAAAGGATCAGTTGGCCTGTATATTGGGCTGCTCCTCCCTACAAGAGCTCCTTACTAGTTCTTTCTGTTTTTAAATCTTTTTTTCTTAAAAGGCACATCTTCAAGGATGAGCAGACTGCATGAAAATCTCAGTTTTATTTATATTTTCAGTACGTTTCTGGCTTGCATAGTTGCTGAGAAAGAGTTGAGTGCACCATAATGGCTCAGAAAGCAGAAGGCAATTAAAAACAAAACAAAAAACAAAACAAGTAATTTATTTAATCAAAATTTTGACTCGTATATTAAAAGTTGGGAATGTCAATACTGAACTCTTATAAATATCAGAAGGGCTGAGAAGCCAGAACGATATCCATAGTTCTTTCTCTTATTTAGTGATAAAACATGTTTCTATGATAGTGGGGTTGACATTTTTTGGTTAAAGTACAAGATGAAACAAAGTTGAAAGAAAACTTAAGAGGGCAAAACTGCTAGGGCTAACATGAAGATAGATATAAAGTTTATGCATGAACAAAAGTGGAGGGTGTTGTATTTGTTCATTATTGGTTGAGATGAGATCTTTCTAAATTTTGGAGTCATATAGACATGCCTCCCAGATTGTGCAAAATGGGCCAAACCTGCATTTCAAAATCAAAGTAATCTTTCCTATTTTGAGGGCTGACCATATGCATTTTAATCAAATATGGAGAAATGGCCAGGAGGCCTTAGCATACTGTATAAAGTTTAATAATGCACTGACTTAGAAAAAGGGATTAACATAAAAGGTTATTTCTGTCTACTAAGAATGTGCAACCTGATTTAGATAAAATAACTGATACATCTATGAATAAATCCCTGTGTAAATTATATTTAAATAGTTGTATGCCCCTATATTACAGATGTGACTACAAACAGAAGTGCCAACATACAGGAAAGGTGAGAAAAAGAGACTGAAAGAAATAAGAAAAAAACAGTACCCAAACCAGAAATAATACCTAGCTCTCATATCATGCTTTTCATCTGAAGATCTCAAAGTACTGAACAAAGGAGGTCAATAGCATTCTCCTCATGGAATTTTTTAATTAAAACCAGCACCTTGAATTGAAGAAACAAATTGGAAGTCAATGCAGTCTTTTGAAGCACAAATGTAGTGTGCCCTTCACAACATCTGCTAAGTACTTTAGCAAATTAATATTTTCCTATAATTTTTAAAACTCAGAACTAGGAATATTGTGCTACTGCATGTGATCTGCTTAGAAATGAAACTGAAACTGATAGGTAATTTTTATTATATTCATGGGAAGAAATGCAAAAATGAAAACACCCTTCCTGCCTCTCCCCACCCTCTAGTCTGTCTATAAGTAATTGGTAAGATAAATGAGCTTAGCACTAATTCAGTTTACTAATATAGGTATTGAAAATACAATTTATAACTTACAGTATCTCTTTTTTGTATAGTTGTGTAGATTCCTAGTTTTACCTGAGCAACTAGGCAGAAGCACAGAAATGCTGCAAGTACTGCCATAAGCAATGCCACAATTTCTGATGCTGCCTCATATGAGCATCTACAATGTTTCTGATGTCTATCCAAACTGAACTGAAATTGTCAAATCATCTGAGACTTATTTATAATTTGTTAGGCTTTGCAAAGCAAAGAGAAGTGTAGCTAATCTCTCTGGCTCCTCCTGATCCCCCTTGTAGCAGATGATTTACATGCCTTCTTCAGTGTACAACAAACCTTCTTGCTTTGTTTACAGTAATAAGTCCCTTTCCCACAGTTTATGCTTGGCGCTGCAACTCTGGGCTTCCTCCCCCTGGCTGGCCCCGAGGCAGTTGAAGTGCATGTCTCTGGCCCTTCTGCATTAGCCATACTTCTCACTCCCCTTTTCCATTCTTCTTATATTCCCTGTCTCCAAGTGATCAGCTGTTCCCTGTTGCTTCACTAGGCATCTTCTCCCTGGCCCTAGGCAGCCCACACACCAGCTCAGATAGCTGGGGTGGGGGTTGCAGTGATCCTCAGGGCTGAAAACTCTCCACTCTCCCAGTGAAAGGAACCAAGACTAACTTTTTAGGAAACTCATCAGACTCTTTTTTGGAGTTTTTAATTCAGTGGCTAGCAAAAGAAGAATGTTTGTTTTCTTCAGGGGCACTGTGAAACCAAATCTTGTTGTCTGTTTCAGTTAATGACACTTCTACTCATATCTTCTACAGGAGTAGAACCAAACCCTTTACATTGCTTTTCCACTGGGCCATGTTCCAAACTGAATTCTATCATTCAAACAGCATGAGCTCAGTGCCAAAGCAATCTCTCTTTTATTTACTAATCTCACTTAATTTGGGATTGCAGTAAATAAACAACTGTTAAATGCCTGAAGGAACTAAAGATTCAGTATTAATAACAAATTTTTTTTTAAACATATAATATTATCATCTTTGAAATCCTTCTATTTTAAGTGACCCAACAAGATATACTACAAATAGGCTTTCATATTGATGCAGTGTTCTGTATTTGCTGAACGCACCATGCAAATGTGATTTTCACAATGAATATTGTATATAAAGAACAGATGCATACCTACTGATTCTTACTATGAGGTGCAGTGTTTACTGTACTAATGGTGTGTGTCTTGAATATTTGAATATGCAGTCCTTGCACATACACACACTATCATTAGAATTAAACAAAAGTCGTTGTTTTAATATGTCCCAAATTCCTTTAAACCCGTGACAAATTTTATAATAGGCTGAGTGTCATGTTGTGTGAATAAATATGAGCAGATGTTAATTATGACAATTAGGCAAGAGGTTACAATAATGAACTTGTTTATAATGTTTTGTTTTAGGGGGTGGAAAAGGGTGGCATTTATCTTATATAGTGATTCTCACTCTCCTAAGTCAATAGGGCACTAATATCCCTTTAGGGCTTAACTGTCAAAACTATCAAAAATATCATAAACAATGTTGTTAGCCTACCAAGAAATGAACTGAAGCAGGTGACCCTGCTGTGGGATTTATTATAAGACTTCGCTGCAGGACAGAAGATCTGTAGCTATAATTTTACTTTCCATTAACAGTCAGTTGGAAATCTCTTGAAAAGATGTACTATTCATAGAATTCTCCATAAAAGGAGGAAAAATTACATATTTCAGTATATAAGGTTGACACCTTGTGCTTTATTTCACATAGAAGTAATGACGTGCTGGAAGAGAAATAAATACTTTGAAGCCTATGAAACTTAGTTACAATAGGACTGAACTGACTTTTGCTGAGAACATACTGGCTGAGGGAAGTGTAATTTAAACAGAGATGAAGTAAGAAATAGTTCAATAATTATATATGTTAAAGGACTATTACAGCATGATGAAATATTTGTTCTTTCAGGCTGTGGGCTACTATTCTGTGTACCTAAAATATCTGTTCATCTTATTCTGTAATATTTCTAATGAAGAATTTTGATACAAGCTTGGACTATGACAATTGTGGAGGAATCTTTATTGAAGCAAAGACTTTTGTTGCAGCTCATTACAAAAATGGTGGTGGTATAAGTACAGTAAGTAGCTAGGGAGAAGTTACTAACTTGTTTTACCAATACTCAGTTGTTTTATCTTGTATTTATTTTAATTTGTTTCTCATGTTAAATCAGTAACAGGTCAGGTTCATGCCTAAGGGTTGTAGGTGCAAGTGTAAAACACAGTACATGCTATTTCACAATATCCCGTTGCAAGACACCAATGTACGTCTTATGTTGTGAAACCCAGAGCCTTCGTTCCCCAGCTCTGTTCTCTGACTCATAGAAGCTAAGGTCAGAAGAGACCAAATAGATCATTAATCTGATCTCCTGCACAATGCAGGCCACACAACCTCACTCACATACTGCTGTACTAAACCTCTAAAGTCCTCAAATTATGATTAAAGACATTAACATACAGAGAATCCAGTAGCAAGTGAGCCATGCCCCATGCTGTAGAGGAAGGTACCTCCCCCCCCTGAATCCTTGCCAATCTGCCCTGGAGGAAAGTTCCTTTCTGACCCCAAATATGGTAACGAGTTAAACCCCAAGCATGTAAGCAAAACTCACCAGCCAGGTACCCAAGAAATAGTTCTCTGTAATAACTCAGAACCCACTCCATCTAATGTCCTTTCACAGGTCACTGGCATATCCACCAACAGTCGTGAAGAATCAGTCAATTGTAAAACTACTTCATCCCATCATACCATCCCCTCAATAAATTTATCAAGCTCAGTTTTGAAGCCAGATAGGTTGTTTGGGGGGGGGGGGTTGCCACCACATTTCTCCGTGGAAGATTGATGTGGAACTTTACTTTTCTAATGGTTAGAAACCTGCATCTAATTTCAAGCCTAAATTTCCTGATGAACAGTTTATATCCATCTGTTCTTGTGTCCACACTGGTGCTGTACTCAAATAATTCCTCTCCCTCCCTTCTGTTTATCCCTCTGATGTATTTATAGAGAGCAATCATATCTCCCCTCAGCCTTCTTTTGATTAGGCTAATCAAGCAAAGCTCTTTAAATGTCCTGTCTTAAGGCAGGATTTCCATTCCTTGGATCATCCATATAGCCCTTCTCTTAATCTGTTTCAGTTTGAATTCATCTTTCTTAAACATGGGGGACCAGAACTGCACACAATATTCCACATGAGGTCTCACCAGTGCCTTCTATACAGTTACTAACATCTCTGCATCTCTACTGGAAATACCTCTTCTGATGCTTCCTAGGACTGCATTGGTTATTTTTTTATTTTTTTTTTTTTTGGTTTGGTGTGTGTGTTGGTTGGTTTTTTTTCGTTTGTTTGTTTTTTTGTTTTTTGCCACATTGCATTGGCAGCCCATAGTCACCCTGTGATCAATCACTATCCCAAGGTCCTTCTCTTCCTCTGTCACTTCCAAATGATGCATACTCAACTTACAGGAAAATTTCTTCTTATTAGTCTCTAACTGCACGAATTTGCACTTTTCATTATTCAGTTTCTTCCTATTGCTAATTCCATAGTTTACAAGGTCATCCAGATCTTCCTGTATGGTATCCCAATCCTCCTCTGTATTGACAATACCTCCCAACTTTGTGTCATCTGCAAAATTTATTAGCACATTCCCACTATTTGTACCAAGGTCAGTAATAAAAAGATTAAATAAGATTGGTCCCAAGACTGATCCCTGAGGAACACAAATTAGTAACCTCCTTCCAACTTGACAAGTCACCTTTCAGTATGACTCACTGTAGTTTCTCCCTTAACCAGTTCCTTCTTCGACGAGCAGTGCTCCCGACTGCTCCACTCTGGGTGCGTGCGCCGCACCGCACTCTGGATCGGAGATTTCTAAGCAGTGGCTCGGATAGTGGGGAGAGGAGGCAATCACGGCATCCAGCGCTCCTTCCCGCTGCTGGTGACATCAGCAGCCTGCTCTCCCCACAGTGCTCTCCTCAGTTCCTTTTCTACCACCTCCGGCTCCGGACAGAGTCAGCGGTGGCTCTTCGTCAGACGATACTAAACACAAAGAGACAGTAGTTAGTCAAAGGAAACAGAAGAACAGGAAACTTCATAACCAAAAAAAAAACCACAACAAAGCACCAGCGCGAGCCAGCGATGCCTAACTCAGGCTTCAAACGCTGCGCTGCTTGTAACGATGCTATGCCGGCCTCAGATGGCCATGAAGCATGCATAAAATGCTTAGGAGAAGGACATCTGCCTCACAAATGCGACCACTGCCGCAACCTCACCTCACGGACGAGGAAAGACAGGGACAGGAAGCTCAAGCTCCTTCTGTTAGAAGGCTCCCTCCATCCCGCCTCAGAACCGACAGCCTCTCCTCAGATATCGGAGGGAGGATACAAGCGCCGCTCGGCGCTCTCTTCACCAGTACCTCAGAAAAAATCCAAGAGGACTGGTTCACACCAAAAAGCCTTGCAGCTGGAACCTAACCCAAATATGAGGGTGAACCCTGCAAGTGTGGGAACCGCTGGCTTTGTGATGACAGCCACGGAGTTGCAAACGGCACCGTCGGACAGTACGGAGCCGACCCCGCTGCCGCAGCCAACAGCACCGTTGTGGTCATCACCGGCGCTGCTGCCTCTCTCCGTGCCGAACATGGCACCACCCTCAGTGTCGGTCTTTTACCCCTCACCGGCACCACCGCCACTCTCTAACACAGTGCCACCACTACCGCCTCAGTCAGGCTTATTTATCCCGGCACCTCCAGCACCGCAACAACTCGTGCCCCAGGAGCCTACTGTAAAACATACCAAGCATGTCACAAAGACAAAACACATTGACCTGGCACAAGACCTGACGGTTCGCTCGGCTCCCGAATCACCCCTCTTTCAAACACACTCTTCCTCGGGCAGTCTATCCACCAGGTCTAACTCACCAGCAATCTCTCCATCATCTGCCTCTTCTAGCTCAACACCTGATTCTCCCGTTCCCCAGCCAATTCCTCCGACCACGGGAAATACGGCTTATTATCCTTGCCCACCATGGATGTTTTATCCATATCCTTCTGGCACCGACCTTACCAACTGGCCAGGCTACCAGCTATTCCAGTACCCACATAGCTGGGCTCCTGCAGCTATAGCGGCACCACAGGCTGCACCAGTTCCATCACAGCAGCCTGCTACCTCAGTTTCAGCAGACGCTCTTCACACCTGCAAACCCCACAACCGAACAGCAGCCCTGCGCAGATGACCTAAAGCAATTCAGAGAATTGTTCAAGCGCGCAGCTGACACTATGAGCATCTCCCTCAACAATAACCCTACGCCCCACCACAAATTGTACAAGATTTTACAGGCACCGGGTTCTGATAAGTTAGCCCTACCCATAGATGAGGGCATACTGGAACCTGCAATGGAAATATGGCAGGCCCCTGCTTCTGCGCCTCCATCCACTAAGAGAATTGATAAAAAGTACTTTATTGCTCCGAGAGGTAACGAATTCTTGTTTAATCACCCACAACCAAATTCTTTGGTGATTGAGGCGGCGAATCAACGTACCAAGCAGTCATATTCAAAGTCCAACCCTGGTACTAAGGAAGATAAGAAATTAGACAACCTTGGCAGGAAAGTGTACACCTCTGCAGCTTTTCAGTTCAGAGTTGCAAACTACACTGCCTTGCTATCCAACTATGATTACGAATTATACTCCAAACTCAACGAGTTCACTGATTCCCTTCCACAAGGCAAGCGAGAAGAATTTAAGCTTCTAATCACTGAAGGCCAACTCGTGGTGCGAACGGCTCTTCAAGCCTTGTTTGACTCGGCCGACGTCGCTGCCAGAACACTGGGCACAGCCATCGTCATGAGGCGCTCCTCATGGCTCCATGCGGCAGATCTGCCAGGGTCAATGCAACGCATCATTGAGGATCTACCATTCGATAGGGACAGTTTATTCGCCAAGTCCACTAACGATGTGATGCATAACTTAAAAGACTCACGTGCCACATTAAGAAACCTTGGCATCTTCCCTCCTTTCTCACGTCGCAAATCCTACAAGAACCTATCATCTACACCCAAATACCACCAAAACCAATCCAACCGTAGGGTCGCTAATTACAGGAACAAACCTCGACTATCCTGTAGAAATAAACAACCAAACCAAACTCAACCTGCACAGTCCGCTAGCCTCAAACAACAGTTTTGATGGTCCTCTCGAGGGAATTACCAACCAACCTCTGCAAAACCTGCAACAGTCACCTACACTACACCTGAGTTTCAGGGACAAATTGTGTCCATTCCTCCACCAGTGGCAAACAGTCACATCTGACAGATGGGTATTAGAAATTATCCAAAAGGGCTATTCTATTCCTTCCCTATCCAAACCAAAACCCCAACCCCCCTTCCTGTCCCTTTTCAGGGACCCCTCTCATGTACAGCACCTCCAAGTCGAGATCCATCACCTTTTTCACATAGGTGCAATAGAACAGGTCCCAAGACATCACATGGGAAGGGGCTTTTATTCCCCATACTTTCTAACCCAAAAGAAAATGGGGGGTTGGAGGCCGATATTAGATCTCAGACATCTAAACGGATACATTCAAGTAAAACGCTTCAGGATGGTGACGTTGCCCAACATCCTTTCCTCCCTTCAACGTGGAGATTGATTGGCCTCCCTCGATTTAAAGGATGCGTATTTTCATATCCCGATACGTCCAGCACATTGCAGATTCCTTCGGTTCCTATTCCTCAATCATCATTACCAGTACACGGTCCTTCCCTTTGGACTCTGTACAGCACCGATGACTTTTTCCAAGGTAATGGCCCCGGTGGTCGCCTTCCTGCGCAGACGCCAGGTGGCTATATTCCCATACTTAGATGACTTTCTCGTAAAGGCTCCAACACGACAACAGGCCAGGGCAGCCATCAATACCACAGTCAACCTCTTCCACTCGTTAGGTCTCACTATCAATATCACCAAATCATGCCTAACACCAGTGCAGGAAATACACTTCATCGGGGCTCGCATTCACACACCGTCATCAACTGCCTTCCTTCCCTTGGACGATTTCACAACATGCAACAACTAGTCACAGCCATCCAGAACTCAACCATCACTTCAGCCCGGACCTGCATGCAATTACTGGGTCACATGTCAGCCACAACTTCCGTAGTCCGTTATGCACGTCTTCACATGCATCCTTTCCAACTGTGGTTCCTCTCACAATTCAGGCAAAACCAACACTCCCTCACGCAACTGTTATCCGTTCCTCTGGTGATCAAACATTCCCTATCATGGTGGACGGATCCCAACAATGTTCTACACGGTGTTCCCTTTCTTCCACATCAACCGGACTTAATGATTACCACAGACGCCTCCCTCGCCGGATGGGGAGCACACCTCCAAGACATGACAGCACAGGGCAAATGGGATCCAGTGGAAGCTCACGACCATATAAACCTGCTCGAATTAAGAGCAGCGGTAAAAGCGTGTCATCGATTCTTACCCGCAATCGCGGGCAAAACAATCAGAATCCGGACCGACAACAGGACATGCATGTTTTATATAAACCGACAGGGCGGCACAAGATCCTATGCCCTTTGCCTAGAGGTGATGAAATTGTGGAAGCTATGCATTTCCCATTCGATAGATCTCCTGGCAGAATACCTCCCTGGCAAGGACAACAACTTAGCAGATTCCTTGAGCTGGTCCTTTCCCAGCTATCACGAATGGGAGATACGTTCCGACATCTTGCAAACGGTCTTTCAACAATGGGGTCTCCCTGAGATCGATCTGTTCGCTACCGAGGAGAACAGGAAGTGCCACAACTTTTGCTCCCGAGCAGGAAAGGGCCACGGCTCATCTGGCGATGCCTTTCTCGTCCACTGGGGCACGACACTCTGCTATGCTTTTCCTCCAATTCCATTAATCCCACGAATCCTCCACAAGATTCAGCAGGACAAGGCTCGTGTAATCCTCATAGCACCTACATGGCCACGCCAACCGTGGTACACACTTCTCCATATATTGTCAACAGCGCATCCCATCACCCTTCCTCTAGTTCCCGATCTCCTATCACAATGCCGTGGAACCCGTTTTCATACTCACCTGCACCGATTCACCTAGCGGCGTGGAACCTCGATGGTTCACTTTCTTAGAAACTCGATGTTCTCACAGGGTCAGACATATACTGTTGAATAGCAGAAAACCCGCCACACGGAACACTTACCTCCAGAAGTGGAAGCGCTTTTCCGCCTGGTGTACTCGACGATCCATCACACCGGACACAGCTCCTCTTCCGTTGGTCCTGGAGTATCTCGTAGATCTAAAAGAAACAGAAGTTTCGGTTAATACGGTGAGAGTACACCTCGCTGCCATCTCCACATTTCACGAACCAATACAGGGCTATTCGCTCTTTGCTCACCCTACCTTTAAACGCTTCATGCTCGGCCTACAGAACCTCTACCCACAAATTCGGCCACCCGCTATTCCATGGAACCTCACAAGGGTACTTAAAATGTTGATGAGGCCTCCCTTTGAGCCACTAGCCGCAGCTACCTTGTTGCATATGTCCATGAAGGTGGCCTTCTTAGTGGCAATTACATCGGCCCGACGGGTGGGAGAGATAGCTGCTCTTATGGCACACCCTCCATACACCATCTTTTACAAGGACAAAGTCTCATTGCGTCCCCATCTGAAATTCATCCCTAAGGTCTCATCATCCTTCCATCTGAACCAAACCATCAACCTACCGGTCTTTTATCCTAAACCACATGCAACACCGCAACAAAGAGCACTTCATACCCTTGACGTCAGACGAGCACTCTCCTTTTATCTCGAGCGCACAAAATCTTTCAGAAAGACACCTTGTTTATTCGTTTCAACTGTTGAACGTTCCCAGGGTCAACCCATCTCAAAGAGGAGGTTATCTACCTGGATATCATACACTATCAGGACTGCCTACGACATCTCTCAATCAGCTCCACCAGTGTCAATCTGCTCACACTCCACCAGATCAATGGCATCCTCCATAGCCTTCCTGACGAAGGTTCCAATCCATCTTATCTGCCAGGCGGCAAGCTGGTCCTCCACTGACACATTTGCCAAGCACTACGCCCTAGAACAGCTCTCCTCCATGGACACGGCACTCGGCCATGCAGTCCTAAACTCGGTCCGACTGGGGCAACCCGAAGTACCCACCTCCAGTCATGACAACTGCTAGATAGTCACCCAGAGTGGAGCAGTCGGGAGCACTGCTCGTCGAAGAAATGGAGGTTACTCACCTTCGTGCAGTAGCCGAAGTTCTTCGAGATGCGTGCTCCCGACATGCTCCACTACCCGCCCTCCTCCCCTCTACTTCGAATTACTCCTTTGTTCTCTAGGTAGTCTTCGTCGTAGAAAAGGAACTGAGGAGAGCACTGTGGGAAGAGCAGGCTGCTGACGTCACCAGCGGCGGGAAGGAGCGCTGGATGCCGTGATTGCCTCCTCTCCCCACTATCCGAGCCACTGCTTAGAAATCTCCGATCCAGAGTGCGGTGCGGCGCACGCACCCAGAGTGGAGCATGTCGGGAGCACGCATCTCGAAGAACTTCGGCTACTGCACGAAAGTGAGTAACCTCAATTTATCTATCTTTCTACCATCTTTTCTATTTTAAGTAATAATTCCCTATGTGGAACTGTATCAAATGGCTTGATGAAATCTAAGTAAATTAGGTCCATCACATTCCCTTTGTTCATTAAATTTGTTATCAAAAAAGATCAGGATGGTCTGATACAATCTACCTTTTATAAAGTCATGTTGTATTTTATCTCAGTGGCTGTTAACCTCAATATTGTTAAGTACTTCGTCTCTCTCTCTCTTTCTCTCTCTTCCCCCCAAGGCCTTGCATGCTACTGAAGTCAAACTAACAGACCTGCAGTTACCTGAATCATTTCTATTACCTTTCTTGAAAATAGGAACTATATAAGCATTCTCCTGTCATACAGTACAACCCCTGAGTTTACAGATTCATTAAAAATCCTAGCTAATGGGCTGACAATTTCATGTGCCAGCTCCTTTAGTACTCTTGATCAGAGAGTGCAGTTTGATTTTTACTTCTGCCTCAGATGTGGTAATTTCCACCTTCATGTCCCTGTTCTAATTACGTACCCTGACACTATCCCCAAGCTCATCATCATTACCTTCATTAAAAACAGAGATAACATACTTATTTAGATATTTTGCCATGCCTAAATTATCCTCAATCTCCACCCTACCTCAGTGTTTAGTGGTTCCACTTCTTCTTTTTCTTCCTATTTTGATTCCTCTTAATCACCTGTCTCAGATACTTACTCCTCCAGTTTAGTCTACAACTCTTGCCTATGATTTTTTTTTTCCCCTTTACCTTGGAATGCAATCATTAGATAATTCCTGCAACTTTGGCTTGAACAGATGCTAAGCCTCCTCCATCTTTAGATACAAGAGTTCTCTGGTCCAATCCAATTCCCCAATTAATGTCCTTAATTTTTTGTTAACCTTTTTCTAGTTGAATGTCCTAGTCACAGATTTATTTGTGTTTATCCTTCATTTAGTTTGAACTGATGAATGATGGTCACTCAAACCTAGGTTGTCCCATTCAACCTATTTCTCTATGAGGTCCTAACTACTTATCAATACCAAATCTCAAATGGTATCCCCTTCTGTTGGTTCAATAACTGTTTAGTGAAGGAATTAATAAACTATCACATCCAGGAAGATCTAGGCCCTAGTATTGCTGTTAGGTGTATATCCTGCAGTCTATATCCAGGAAGTTAAAGTTTCCCATAATCACAAAGTTCCCAGTAGTACTAAAGGCTTCAAAGAGGTCTCCATCCATGTTCAAATCAGACCGTGGTGGTCTGTAACACACTCCAAGCACTAGCCAAAGAGAAACTCTAGTAGTTTTCTTCTGCAATGTCATTTTTACCCAGGCAGACTCTGTCTTGTCAGTTCTATCATTTCAAATTTCTTTACAGTCTGCCTCCTAAATAATATGCAATGCCAATCCCCCAGCTTTGCCTTTATATCTGTTTTGTTTGTTTGTTTTTTGTTTTGTTTTGTTTTTTTTAATTCTTAAATAGCACATAGCCTTCAATACATGCACACCAGTAACTGGTTTCACTTTATTTTTTATTGCTTGACTTTACTGACATTCCTTACCCAATTTGGCACAGTTATTCTACTGCCAGTATTGCCTATTAAATTGCAATTTATGCTGACCTTCCTTCTTATGTTTATTCTACTCTCCACCTTGGTGTCCTTTTTTATTTCATTTTCCTTCTTCTCACTGCTAAATATCAGGCATCTTCCAGTCATATAACCCAACTCTCCAGTTTAAAGCTCTTTTAATCAGTTGTGCTAATCTCCATCCTACAAGTCTGTTTCCCTCCCTGTTCAGGTGAATGCCATGCCAAGAGAACAGTCCTCTGTCCACGAATGCCTCCCAGTGACCATATATCACAAAGCCCCCTATAGAACCACTGCCTGAGCCATCTGTTGATCATCAGAATCTTATCACAGGGACAGGCAGAATCCCAGTGAAGATCACCTTAGTATCAGCTTCCTTAAGAGTCCTCCCCAGCCTAGTGTAATCTCCTTTGATATGTTCCACTGAGAATCTAACTATATCATTTTTACCCACATGAAGGATAATCAGAGGATCCATTCCTGCTCCAGTTAAGATTCTCTGCAGCCTCAGATTCACGTCCTGTATCCTAGCGTCTTTGCTTATCTACCCCTCTCTCCTCCCAAGCCCAGATATCCTGCTCCTGCTCCTGTGAATCTCTTTAACTTTATGACCTGCCTACAACCCCTGGTTTCTTTTATCTGGTGCTAGTAACTTTGTTCTCTGTTTCCTGCCCCCTATAGAAGAGACTGAGGGATTGGCTTCTCCAATGTTCAGTCAACCTCTTTAGAATGTATGTTGACTGATTAGTGTACAGTTGTTTAAACTTTACTGCTGTCCACTCTCTCAAGTGTTGTTTGAACATGCCAGAAGTCCTATCAGTTTATGGTGAATGCCCATAGTCATACAACTTCACAATATCAGTCAATATTAATAAATTGTACAGACATATTCCCCAAATTTTCACATGGAACTAGGACAGAGAAAAAGTGTTGGAGGGCAGCATTATGATCTTGCAATCTGAGAAAGAATCATAACTGAGGTTTATATTATATTCATTGCTGAGTTACCAATCAAAGTAACCCCCAGAAAGGAGATGAAACTGCAGGGCCCAATCCAGCGAGGTCAATTAAATGACTCCCACTTAGAGTAAGTTGAATCATACCCTAAGGTCTTGTCTATACTAGAAAGTTGTGCTGATGCATGTTAAAGTGATGATCAAAAAGCACAGTACTTACATTGCATTTCCGTATGCACACATCACTCCTTGTGTTGCAGAAGCCACATCCTCAGCTGGTGCTGTAGAATTGAGAGTGGGAGTTGTGCACAGTGGGCAGCTATCTCACTGTGCAACTTGGTGCCTTGAACCACTATGAACCGTGGGAAGGCAGAGAGGACTGCAATGCATCATGGGTGCAGACTCAACATCCCACAATGCAGTGATTTCCATTCCATCATTCCATAGGTTTCTGACTTCGTTTTGTGACATTTTTTAACAGCCCCAGGTTTCTGAGCATCTGTCATCTCCATCTGAAAGAATGGATCCTGCATTGTTTTCAGGACCCTAACTAGAAAAGTTGGCACCCAGGGCAAGCAGCCTTAAACATGCCCCCCCTCCCCTGGCCTGGTGTGCCCCAACATCAGTGGGGAGCCAGATCTGGACCCTGCCACTGCTGGGAGTTATCTGGCTGGGCGGCATCGCTATGGGGCACCTTCACTGTTGGCTAAGCTGGGTCATAGAATCATAGAATCATAGGGTTGGAAGGGACCCCACGAGGTCACCTAGTCCAACCTCCTGCCAAAGAAGCAGGACCGTTCCCACTAAATTATCCCAGCCAGGGTTTTGTCCAGCTGGGCCTTAAACACCTCCAAAGATGGAGATTCCACCACATCCATAGGTAGCTTATTCCAGTGCTTCACCACTCACCTAGTAAGAACGTTTTTCCTAATATCCAGCCTCAACCTCCCCAGCTGTAAATTGTAATCATTGCTCCTTCCTCTGTTACTACTGAGAACAGTCGAGCTCCATCCTCCTTGGAGCGACCCTTCAAGTAGTTGAAGGTTGCTATCAGATCCGCCCTCAGTCTTCTCTTCTGCAGGCTAAATAAGCCTAGTTCCTCCAGTCTTTCTTCATAGGACTTTTGCTCCAGCCCTTTGATCATTTTTGTTGCCCTCCGCTGGACTCTCTCTAATTTGTCCATGTCCTTTTTGTAGTGGAGAGCCCAAAACTGAACACAGTATTCCAGATGTGGACTTACCAGTGCAGAATAGAGAGGAACAATCACATCCCTCGATCTGCTGGTAACACTTCTTCTGATGCAGCCCAGTATGCCATTGGCCTTTTTGACAGCAAGAGCAGACTGCTGACTCATATCCAGCTTCTCATCCACCATGACTCCCAGGTCCTTTTCTCCAATGCTGCTACTTAGCTGATCACTTCCCAGCCTGTAGCAGTACATGGGGTTTTTCCGTCCCAAGTGCAGGAGTTTGCACTTGTCCTTGCTGAACCTCATGAGATTTCTGTTGGCCCACTGCTCCAATTTGTCTATGTCTCCTTGAATCCTGTCCCTGCCCTCCAGCGTGTCTACCATTCCCCCCAGTTTGGTGTTATCCACAAACTTACTAAGTGTGCAGTCTATCCCATCATCCAGATCATTAATGAAAATGTTGAAAAGAACTGGCCCCAGGACTGACCCCTGGGGCACACCACTAGTTATTGGTTGCCAACTTGGGATGGAGCCATTGATTCCTACACTCTGAAACCATTGATCTAGCCAGTTTTTTATCCACCTTACAGTCCACGCATCCAACCCATACTTCCTTAATTTGCCAATGAGAATGCTGTGGGAAACTGTATCAAAAGCCTTGCTAAAGTCCCCTGGGCTGGTGGGTGCCTTAGCTGTTGGTTAAGCAGCAGCTGGGTCCCCCCCCCCCCCCACTGTGCCAGTCGGTCCCTACCCTGCTGGCCGACCCAAGCCCCTATCTGGTCGAGCCGAGTCCACCCGCCTGCCCAGCCACCGGCTCTCCCATCCTGGTCCCCCTCAGGATCCCCCCACCCCCATGCCTTTCCCTTTACCTGGCCTAGCCACATGGTGTGGCCAGGGGCTTTTTCCTCCCCCCTCTCCACCCTGCCCTAGGGTCAGGGCAGGAGATTTTGACCTCTCCCAGCTCCAGCCTGGCACCAGGAGGAATGCACCTTTGGCAAAGGCACATTCCTCTTTGGGGTCAGGTTGGGTCTGGTGCCATCTGAAATTTGGCACCTGGGGCTTTGCCCTATTCACCCCACCCTAGTTACAGCCCTGATTGCTCTCCCCTGTTGTTATCCCTGTCTTTTATGTGTCAGAGCTGGTTCTGCAGTATATCATGACTCCCAATAGGTAGAGCCCTGCATATCCACGGATACCCGCATTATATCCACATCCGCAGATACAACACGGATATCCGCAGACCATTTCTTGTGGATGCAGATCAGATATGAATCCACATATTTTTATCTGCATAGAGCTAGAGCCCTGCAAATATGTGGATATCCACATTATATCCGCATCCGCGGATACAGCATGGGTATCCACAGACCATTTCTTGCATATGCGGGTTGCATACCGATCCACATATTTGCATCTGTGCAGGGCTCTACCAATAGGAACTTGAATCCGAAATGTCTTACCTGCTGTGTACTATGCTAATAATGACAGATTGCTCTTTGTATTCATGGAGCATCTGCACTCAGTGCCCCAGACAGCAGATATCAGCAAAAACACCCAAAGTCTCTGCCAGTCTGGCTGGGGTAAAAGCTCCTTCCTGATCATTATAATTTGAGCATTTTGATGAGACCCATGAGTCAGATACTTAGGAAGAAATTCTCTGTGGTAACTCAACCCTCCCCTTGTAGTTGCTCATCACTGGCCATTATTGATCTTCGTTACTAGAAGTCACAAATTGGCTACAAGCCACTGTAGGCAGTCTTATCATATCATCCTCCTATAAACTTAAATGGTTTCAAGACTGAGCTTTGTAAGTTTTTGACCCCCTACTAATCTCCTTGGAAGGCTGTTACTTCCTTTAATAGTTAGAAACCATTGTTTAATCTCCAGGCTAAACTCACTGATGTTCCTGTATCAGCATTAACACTTAACTTAAATAATTTATCTCCTTTGGGGGTATTTATTCCTCTGATGTTTTTATAGCGAGAAGTCATATCTCCCCTCAGCCTTCTTTTGGGTAGGCTTAAAAAGCCAAGTTCTTTGGATATTTCTGCACAATGGGCTTACCTAAACTTAAAGGCCCCTTAAGTCAATTTAAGCAAAGCCCAGTCTATATTTAGAAATTATTAAGTCAACTTAAGCAATTGCTTAACTTGACTTAATAAACTCCTGCCCTGAAGTTGACTTAAGCATTTAAATTTCCTTTACAGTGCAGAGCCCACTCCCTTCCCTGTCCCAAGGCATGATTGGGCTTCGGGCCGCAACCTTGCCGCCGGGAGGCCCAATCTGGCTTCTGCCATGTGGTGAGGAGCTGGGGGCCAGATCTGATTGGGATCCCAGCCCCTTGCTGTGGATGACAGAAGCAAGCTTACATCGCCCACTGCCTGCTGCAAGGCACTACTTGCCAGTGGTGGCTGGGGCCGGATCGGGCTCTGGGGGCCTGATCAGGACCAGTGGTGGGTCAGGGGGCAGGGTGGCCCCAGGTATGTCTGCAATGTGTCCAGAGCAGACATACCCTGAAGTCATCTTAATAAGGTCTACTTAAAGGACACAATATTAAGTCATCTTCCAAACCATAGCCCCCACTATAGACATAGTTGTTGTACCTCCTCTGCTGAGGTTGGGTTTCCATTTCTTGACCATCCTATTAACCATTCTTTATACCTTTGCAGTTTGAATTCATCTTTCTTCAACATGCGGGATCAGAATTGAAGATAATATTTCAGAAGAGATTTCAGGAGTGCCTTGTTTAACAATACTAAAATCTCCCTATCATCTCTAGGAAATATTGCACTTGAGGCATCATAGGATCACATTAGCCCTTCTTTACAGCTGCATCACTTTGGCAGTTCAAAGTCATCCTGTGATGAACCAGTACTCTTAGGGTTTCGTCCTCCCTTGTTGCTTCCAATTGATAGATCCACAGCTAATAGCAAAAATTCTTGTTGTTGGTTCCTAAGTACATGACCTTGCATGTTGCACTATATTTCATCCTATTTTTATTTTTCCAGTTTTCATGGTCATCCAGATCTTCTTGTATAGTGTTCCAGTGCTCCTCAACATTGACAGTACTTAACAATTTTGTGTTATATGCAAATGCCACTCCTATTTTTATATCAGTGTGCATTAATAAAAATGGTAAATAAAATAGGTCCCAAAACTGATCCATGAGAAATTCTGATAGTAGCCTTACTCCATCCTAACAGTTCACCTTTCATTATGATCCATTGTTGTCATCTTTAACCAGTTCCCTATCCATCTTTCAACTTTCATATTAATCCCCATATTTTGTAATTTAATTAGTAATTTCTCATGTGGAACTGTGGAACTCATGTGGAATGCCTTACTAAAATCAAGAGGTTATATCTGCTGCATTTCCCTTCTCTAAAGAATTAGTTATCAGGGGCATAAAACACCCTTACTTCTGTGGACTGAGATGTTGTCCGTCCAAAACTGTAGGCTGAATTCAGCCAAGTATCCATGTCCAACAGGTGGGTAGACTGTGGTTCAGAAAATCTGCATCCTCCCACGGAGTGGTTGCACACCACTGAAGCCGCAAAACTGAGTGAACACCAGCTGTGGAAGAGGCATTGTTAGGAGATATGATTGATTACATCCTCCTCAACTTCTGTTGCTGCAGAGGCTCCTGTTCAATTAGTGGTAGCTGTGAAGCTTCCCAGTTCTGGTGGAAACCCCAAGGGAGTGCGGGCACGAGGAAGGTTATCTGCCTTTCCTCAAGCTTGAGTGAGATTACAGAGTCTGCAAGGAGTCAGCTGGAGGAGTCAATTTTAATTTAAACCTTTCTGCACCTGCTTCAGTGAATCTGAACATGTATATTTATATCTGAAGCAAGGAGTCCTGTGGCACTTGAAGACCAAAAAAATTATTTATTGCATGAACTTTTGTGGGAGAAAATCCCACTTCAGGGGTTGGACTCAATGATCTCATGAGGTCCCTTCCAACCCTATGATTCAATTCGATTCTATAAAGATGCTTTGAAGATGGGGGAAGTTACAGAATGGGATGGAAATAAATGCAGGGGACTGTAAGACATGGGATCAGGTCATACTGTAAGAGCAGATCAGAGCAGTTGTTAAGATTGAAACATCGAGAAACAGCACTGTTGCAGGGGAAAGCAGTTACCCATTGGCCGGGAGGTAGCTGGACACCAGTACTCCCCCTGCTGGCTGGAGGAGACCCTGCCCAAAAGCCCAGGCTGGAACCAAAGAGTCTGCCCAAGGGAGGGGAGGACTGTATAAGGAGATGGACCAGCCAGCCCAGGGGGAAACAGTAGTTGCTAGTGAGAGTCTGTTTAAGGTTAGGGGGCTGTCTGTAGGCAAGGATAGGTCTGTCTCCCAAGGCTTGAGAGAGTGAGGGGTCATAAGTTTGCAGATGATACCAAACTGGGGGGAACGGTAGACACCCTGGAGGGCGAGGACAGGATTCAGGGAGACCTAGACAAATTGGAGCAGTGGGCCAAGAGGAATCTCATGAGGTTCAACAAGGACAAGTGCAAAATCCTACACTTGGGACGAAAAAACCCCATGTACTGCTACAGGCTGGGGAGGGATCAGCTAAATAGCAGCACTGAAGAAAAGGACCTGGGAGTCATGGTGGATGGGAAGCTGGATATGAGTCAGCAGTGTGCGCTTGCTGCCAAAAAGGCCAATGGCATACTGGGCTGCATCAGAAGAAGCGTTGCCAGCAGATCGAGGGATGTGATCATTCCCCTCTATTCTGCACTAGTGAGGCCACATCTGGAATACTGTGTCCAGTTTTGGGCTCCCCACTACAAAAAGGACATGGACAGATTAGAGAGAGTCCAGAGGAGGGCAACAAAAATGATCAAAGGGCTGGAACACAAGCCCTATGAAGAAAGACTGAAGGAACTAGGCTTATTTAGCCTGCAGAAGAGAAGATTGAGGGGGGATTTGATAGCAACCTTCAACTACTTGAAGGGTTGCTCCAAGGAGGATGGAGCTCAACTGTTCTCGGTAGTAACGGAGGGCAGAACGAGAAGCAATGGTTTCAAGTTACAGCTGGGGCGGTCCAGGCTGGATATTAGGAGAAACTTCCTTACTAGGCGAGTGGTGAAGCATTGGAATAAGCTGCCTAGGGAGGTGGTGGAATCTCCATCTCTGGAGGTGTTCAAGGCCCAGCTGGACAAAACCCTGACTGGGATGATCTAATGGGAGTGGTCCTGCTTTTTTTTGGCAGGGGGTTGGACTAGATGACCTCGAGGGGTCCCTTCCGACCCTATGATTCTATGATTCTATGATTTTTTAGAATAGGCTGTAGGTCCTTAAAGATCTCTTGTAGAGGTTGTATGTGGTGACTAGGGGTGTTCTATTGTTTTCTTTCTTGGGCCTCTCCTGCAGTAGTAGACTTTTGGGTACTGATCTTGCTTTGTCAGTCTGTTTTCTTACTTGCACAGGTGGTTACTGTAGTTTTAAGTATCCTTGATAGAGATTCAGAAGATGTCTTTCTCTGTCTGAGGGATCAGAACAAATGTAGTTATATCTTAGAGCTTGGTTGTAAACAATGGGTCATGTGGTGTGTTCTGGATGAAACCTCAAGGGATGTAGGTAACTGTACCAATTGCTAGGTTTTCAGTATAGGGTGGTGTTGATGTGTCCATCCCTAATTTGTACTGTAGTGTCCAGAAAGTGGATCTCCTGTGTGGACTGTTCCAGGCTAAGTGTGATTGTGGAGTGGAAATTGTTGAAATCTCTGTGAAAGTCTTCAAGAGCATCCCTCCCATGGGTCCAGATGATGAAGATGTCATGAGTATAGCATAAGTAGAGGAGAGGTGTTTTGGGATGGGACTTGAGGAAATGTTGTTCTAAGGAATTCCAGAGGACTGGAAGTTTCCAAATCTAGTGCCAGTCTATACAAAGGGGAATTAAGGACAACCCAAGGACTTACAGAACAGTTAGCTTATCTTTGATACCTGGAAAGACAGTGGAGCAAATCAAGCAATCAGTTTGCTGACACCTAGAACAATGTTTCCTATCCAGTGCGCCATGGCAAACAGATGTGCCTTTAGGCGTGAGCAGCTGTGCCATGAGTTCTGGATTGGCTCATGAATATTCATAAATTCATTTGAAGACGAAATGGCAGTGTGCCTCGAAATAATTCAAGTTATCAAGATATGCCACAGCAGAGAATGGTGGGGGATGGGACACTGACCTAGAAGGCTATACGATGATAAGTAACAGTTAACTTGGATTTTTCAAGACCAAGTCAAACCAATCTAGTAGCTTTCTTTGACAGGGTTGCAAAGCTTTGTGAATAGCGTGGAAGTGGTAGATGTGGTACAACTTGACTTTAGTAAAGTGTTAGATACTGTCTCATATGACCTTTACACAGATATAATAGAGAAATGTAAAGTAGATAGAGATATGGCAAGATGGGTGCATAATTGTTTGGAAAACACTTCTCAGAGAGTGCTTCAGTGTCAAGATGGAAGGGCATAGCAAATGGGACCCTTCAGGTATCATTCATTACTCTGATTCCATTAAATGTCATCATAAATTATTTAGGTCATGGCATAAAGAGATCACTTCCAAAGTTTCTGGATAATACTGAACTGGTTGGGCCTGCAAGTGCTTTGGATGACAGGAATAAAATTTAAAATGATTTGGACAAACTGGAGAAATTAACAAGTAAATAAGATGAAATTCAGTAAGGACATATGCAAAGTACTCCACTAAAGAAGCAGGGCAGTCACTGAAGGTGTGTGGGGGGGTAGGGCATAGGGCCAATCAGCCTTTGTGGGCCCACCCATCACTGGAGGCTCTCTGCTTTCTCCCCTGGTGTGGTCTCTCTGCTCTGGAATGGGACCAGAGATGCCACTGGAGAGTGGGCCCCGGCCTCTGCAATGCTGCCCTGGGCAGCAGAGGCAGCCAAGCAGGGCCATCTCAAATGAGGGACCCAGGGCGATTGCCCTGCCCACTGCCCCCCCCCAAAGGACAGGGTTTTTTTTTAGCAAGGAACAATCAGTTGCATCCGTTCAAAATGGGAAATGGCTCGTTAGGAAGGAGAAATGTGGAGAAGGAGAGAGCTGGGGGCTAATGTTGATCACAAGCTAAATATGAAACAAAGTGTAGTGTGGCACAATAAATAAAATATCTCATATGCATGTAACCCTCTCCCTTTTCTTCCTGGGTTAGTTGGGAGCAGGCAACACTCACATATGCACAGGTGCCTAAGTTTGATGACGAAGAGATCCTGAGTTTCCCAGTGGTGATGCTGGGATTGTGGGAATCCTCTATCCACTCTTCTTCTGCAGTCCCTTTGCTTTACAGAAAATTAAGCTTGGCGGTGCCTCCACCTGGCTAGGTCCAGTACACGCTTAGTGGTGTGCCTTGGGAACCTCCAGGACTATATCCATGTGGATAAGAATAACCTGTGGGATGGGTCTAATCCAAACTTACTATTTATATGTAAAAAAACCAAGGAGTCGTGTGGCACTTTAAGACTAACAGATTTATTTTTCGCATGAGCTTTCATGGGAGAAAATCCCCCTTCGTCAGATGCTTCGAAAGCTCATGCGAAAAATAAATCTGTTAAAGTGCCACACGACTCCTTTTTTTTTTCTTTACTTATATGTATAATACATTCATAGTGCTCAATTGCATGTAAGAAACCTTTACTTAGCACAGAAACTTATCATAACAGGATGGAATTGAGTATTGCTATTAATTTAAATACACAGAGGCACATAAATAAATCAGGCTTACTCAGCCCAAAAGCAGGGTCTGAGCCTAGAACTGGCAGAGCTCAATCTGCAGTGAGGCTGTGAGTGTCTGGCTCCCTCCTCCAATCTGGAGCAGAGCTTGTAAAGCCAGGGAGTCTGCTGAGAGACTGACTGGGCCTGAGGGGAGGCAGTGTGGCAGTCCCTTTGAACCACGGCCAGTACAACAGACCATTGGTTGGGCTCACTCCGGATCTTCAGCGTGGTTCTGAGTGGATACACTGGACCCCCTTAGGCCCAGTCAGTCTCTCAGCAGACTCCCTGGCTTTTGTGGGGGAAAAATCTAACTCTGGCCCTCAAGTTCAGAAAGAGGCACACCAGAGCCTCCCCAATGAAGCAGACCCGTTCCCAGCCGAGACTCCAATGAGCAGAGAACGAGGTGTGGTTCAGGATTTATTATTCAGCTGAATAACAAAAGGAACTGCATCAGAGGACAGCAAAGAAGTGCTAGCCCCTCTGAGCAGGCCCCCCCAACAACTCGAGTGCAAGAGAGAGCCCCGAGGGGCAGCATCACAACACTTTTATGCAGTACAGTATGATAATGCTATGATAATGCTTACATGATTGACAATGTTTTAGAGACCCTTATATGGTTACATTAACATTATTAAATACATATTAATGATTAAAGAATGCATATAATTATCCCCGCCTCTGTTTACTGTTGACATCATTTGCATTATCCTGGGCAGCCGCAGTACCTGCAAACTCATTAATTTCTGCCTAGAGATGCTGACCTTACATTCTTGTGAGGCTATGGTGCCAAGAAGGGTGAGCAGGAGATAGGAGGTAATACTCCCTTTTCAGTTAGAACAAAGACGGACAGTCTAGCTTACATTCCTTGTCCAGATGGTCAGGAGAAAAAGCATGAGAAAGGGGAGATAACACACTTTAACTATTAATTCTAGGCCGCTTGTTAAAGAAACTTAGATACATGACTTGCCAGAGAAACAACCCCACTACCATAGCAACCCACGGCTCCAACGAGGCCTACACTTAGCACCTTTCTCACTGTCCTACAGAAGAGATTACATATAATTTTTCTTACACTTTACAAGCCCTGCTCCAAATTGAAGGAGGAGAGACAGACACTCACACTCTCACTGCAGATCTAGCTCTGCCAGTTCCAGGCTCAGACCCTACTTTGGGCTGAGTAAGCCACCAACCTCTGAAGCTCCCTGCTTGAGTGAGCCTCCAGCAGTCTCAGGAGCCCCAGGAGCACTCCCAGCAGCTTCCAGATTCAGGCATGTCTCTCTCTCCCTGGAGACCCCTTTGTACCCCTCTGCTTCCAGGAGGGCGCCCAGGGTCTCCCTTTCTCCCTCTTCCAAGGGATCATGGGAGTTGTAGTCCCTCAGTGGGAAACTTACAGCACATAGAAACTGCTTAAATGTTAACCTCCTACTTGATTTCAGAGGCCCCTAAAATACAGGGTGCCTACATACATTAGCCGGAGCATTGTAAATAAAACGAAAGAAGTACTTTACTCCACACTGATAAGGCAGCAACTGGAGTATTGTGTCCAGTTCTGAGCACTGCATTTTGGGAAAGATGTGGACAAATTGTAGATAGTCCTTGAGTAGAGCAACAACATTGATTAAATGTCTAGAAAACATGACGTCTAAGAAAAGAGTTAAAAAAGGGGAGGGAGGGTATTTAGTCTGGAGAAGAGAAGAATAAGGGAGGATATGATAACAGTTTTTAAGTACATAAAAAGTCACAAGAAAGAGGGTGAAATTTTTGTCCTATTTATGTATGAGGCTAGAACAAGAAGCAATAGGCTTAAAATGCAGTAAGGGAGATTATGGCTGGGAATTTGGGGGAAAAAAAACAACTTCCTACTTGTCAGGATGGTGGAATGTCCATCATTGAACATTTTTAAGGACAGGATAGACAAACACTTGCCAAGAATGTTCTAATTATTCATTAGTGTGATTTGAGTTCAGGGGATCGGACTGACTGAGGTCCATTCCTGTCCTACATTTCTGATCTTATGATTTGCTATCAGGTAGTGTAAAGTGAGTTCTGCTAAAGAATTTAGTCTTTCTGATCTTTCAGCTCATTGCCATTCCTTACAGTTCTGAATAGCTGAGCTATTGTGGATTTCTACATAGCAACCCTGGATTCCTCTTACACAATACATCTTGTCTTCATTATTTCTTTTGTCACAAAAGCTCATCACACAGCCACACACTAAAAGTCTGAGCAGCACCCATTTCCATTGCTTGGAGTTTGAACAGTAAAATCAAAGTAAAAGGTTTCATACAGCTAGATTCAGGATAGGGTTGTGAAAATCACAGGAGTAACACTCAATTCTTAGCTCTGCCTCACTCTGACTTGAACAAGTGATGAATGTCTGTGTGCCTCAGTTCCCCATACGTTAGCTGGGTATAATAGTATTTTCCTACCTTATGGGACATTGTGTGGATGAATTTATTAATGTTTGGGGGGTGTCCAAATTATACATCAAGGAGGAATTTATGAATATACAGTCCCTCTTGGAATTGAAGAACCCACAAAGTATTGCAAACAAGTGTTTGCTCAATCACATACATTAACTTACACAACATATTTTAGAAAGTTAATTCAGCAGAAGATGCAACAGAAATAGTTTTGTTGGTTTGCTCTTCTCTGGGCGGGACATTGTTTTAAATAGAAAACACTGCACATTTAAGCTAACTCTGCTCTTTTATTTATTGCAATACTTAGCATGGTCAATTACACTTTTCACCTTCAACATGATTTTTACAAACATTATATAATTATTTCCAGAGCTGGCCAGAAAATAAGATTTTTTTTCCTTTCCCCCCATGTGAGTTTTCCTATGGGATGTAAGTTTTATGATTTTCTTGCTACAGAAAAAAAATAATTTTGCCACACTCCCTATTTTCCAATTTTTGTCAGATAGAATATAGAAAAAACACTACTGAAAGTGTTACTGTCATAGAATAAAGGAATACTTTCACTTTTAAGTGTTAACAAAAAGAGAAAGCTTAAAAAATAAAAGGGGAAAGAAAATAACACTTTTAAGAACAGAAGTGGTACATTCTGTTTGTACTGCCTGAAATTTTTATCACACCTTTTTTTCCTTGAAAGAGGGATTTTTTTTAAATAAATGTGATTGTTTAAAATAAATCCATAAATATTTTAGAAGTATTAACACATCTGAGGGGTTTTCCCTGAAATATTTGTTTTGATTTAAAAACAAAATCTAAGAAACCCCTTTTTACAGATAAGAAACATTTCTCCGTGAAAAATTGTCATCCATTACTAATTGTTGCCGAATTACAATGTAGCAACACAAACATAATATGAGGATTAAGTAACTAATATGCTTCTTGCTATAAAAGATTTTGACCAGAGTCTATGACATATAATACAGACAAGGAAGCTTTACTTTCATGAACTCAGTTTGGTTTTACAATCGACTCACACAGAATTTCCCCACGAGTCGTGACCTTATGCCAGCTGGGAACAAAATGAACCACCTTTTCCAAATGACTGGCCCAGACATAGTCTGTGTTATCCCATTCTGTACTCTGCTAGTACATCATCACATTGTATCTATGTAAGGGCCTTGGTATGGCACTGCCAAGCTATTTATTATCCCAGCTGACATAATATCCCTTGCCATGTGCACAAACACTGCTTTCTCAAATGTAATACTTCAGCAAATTAGCTCAGCATGTCAATTGTTGATTGACTTGTCACAATGCCACATTGACACAAGTTGTTAGCATTTAATTTAGGTTCATGGATTCCAAGTCCAGAAAGGATCGTTGTGATCATCTAAGTCTGTTCCAATAATTTTGTAATCTAATCCAGATAAAAACTGAGATATGTTGAGCATTTCAAATAGAACCCTTCTATCTATCTCAAGGAACGATACATTTTAGCCTGTGGGTGTCCACACGGCTCAAAATTTTGGCATTCGAGAATAGTGGTGAAGAAAACTCATATTTAGTGAAAATGTGCTCCCTGAGCCATCCTCAGTGATTTTTAAGTTGAAATGTTGAGGCCTCCTAAACTCCTTCCCCCTGCCCAGCACTGTTCCCTCTAAGCTGTGCACATGTGTGCACGCACACAGGTCATGAAACCCGTGCACAAAACAAAGTAAAGTCCTCACAAAAAAATTCAATAGTGCTAATATTGGTGCCCACAAAGAAATTTTTTGTGCACACAGCCTATGAATAATTAGAGGGAAGATTGCCCAGGCTTCCGTGTGTCTTCTGAGCAGTCACTCCCCTGTTGCTGCTGCAGCTGCCCAGCTGCTCAGCTCCCTCCCTTGAGTCATTATCCTGAACCTTCTGTGCTGTCCTGTCCACACTGCTATTTTAAATATGCTGCCTCAAAACCCTGCTGGCACAAGAGTGTCTGCACTTGGAGGTTTGCTGCCAGATGCACTGAAGATATTCCCCAGGAGTCTCAAGGGAGCAGGATAGGAATTATCTTCCTCTGCTTGAGTCTCAAGGACTGCCTAAAAAAGCATTGGGTGCCCTTTACGTCACCCATCGAGGGCAGGTCAGGAGGTGGAAGAACCAGGAGAAGCTGAGAACCAATATGTTAGGGCTTTGGAGCTGGCTGGAAAATGGAAATTCCTCCTTTGCTTCTTTCCTCTGCCTCACCCCCATCCTATTTTGGAAGAAAATGTCAAAGCACAACTTTTTATGAAACTCTATAATAGTCAAAACAAAATAGAATTTTTCTGCTGGTGGGTGGATGGTTGAGTTGCCTGGTTTCCTGGTTGGCCATCATCCGCGACTGTCTGGAAAGGCAGCAGGACAACCCAGGAATCAGCTGCCTGAGGCACTAGCTAGCAAGGCAGTGAGTAAGTCCTGTGAGTCTCATAGCCTGGAAACTCCCAACTGTTCAGTAGCCCGGCTGACAGTCTGTCAGAGAGCCTGGAAACATGGGAGGTCTGATAAGCGACCTGCAGGTGGTTTCACCTTACTTTGAACTGCCTGAGTGATGCTAATAGAGCAAGCTGGATGACCTGCCCCCCAGCATTGATTGATTGTGGCATCTTAGTTCCTCCTGCCATCATGCTGAAAATGTAGACACAGCTCATCTAGATAATCTGCAGCTTTAGGGTCTGGATAGCAATTTTGCAGAGGGGGACGGGAAGGGAGGATTTAAAGTAAGTAGCACTTTGTTTCTGCCAGTCATCTATTGTCTTTAGATATGAGATGATGCAGGTGATTTGATTTAAAATGGATGATCTAGAGTAGTGAAAGTGAAAATTTTGTTTGAAAGTTTTTGTGTGTGACAGCCAGGGCCATCGGTGGTGGGGTGGGGTGCAGGGCCCCAGGTGAATCGCCCTCTGTGGGGGCCCCACTCACCCCCCCACCTCTGGCACTGGAGGGGGCAGGGCCGGCCAGCCCAGGGTGATTGCCCACTCACCCTAGCCTAGGGATGGCCCTGATGAGAGCAGTATAAAACTGTTATGAGGTCAGAATAAATCCAGGATTATTGTCTACTTCTAACACTACTAAAAGGATTTGGGAAACTGGCTTGAATTGTCCCTAGCAGTAGACATCTTTATGCTCACAAGTACTTGCTGCTTCTCTTTAGCTCTCTTTTCACCATTCATCTTTCAAGGAGAGGAGTACATGCTAAAATAAGGTAGATTAGCACTATCAGAATCATGCTGGTCATGTCCAAATGACATTGGCACCTTTTGTAGACATGCCTCTTAACAGACTTGGCTGTCACCTTGCAATATGGTCATTTATTATGGTTACTTTCACTGGGGGACTGTAATTCTATTAATGTGCTGATTGTATCACTTGGATTTTCATATGGAGCTAACTTCTCCCTTCTTCAAGTCAACTCCCAGTGGAGCTGCGCTGCAGGACAAAAGTGTCCTGGGGCTGCATTCCTTCGGCTCCAGACTCAAACAAACACCCAAATATACAGGTTCACAGATTAACAAAGTGCATCTGAGTGAAATGGGTCTATCAGCATACCCAGCTGACCTCTTATATGTCCTTGAACTCAGCAGGGTAGGTCATACAGCACTTTTCAGCTGCCACGCTTATGTCCCTGGAGTCCACAGGCTGTGTGGAGCAGTACTTTCCAGCTGCCATCCTTATGCCACAGATTCAACACATTGCTATTCCCACTGTCACTCTGCAGATTTTCTAGTAGTAACTCCCTTACTGAGCAAACCCCACAAAATTTTTTGGGCATTACAGGAATCTTTGGCTTAGGTACAAAAGTCATTGCTGCAGAGCAAGACAGGGAACCCAAGAACACCAAAGAATAAATGAAGTTTTGGAGAGAGCCTGGAATCCAGCTTCATTACAAAAGTTATTTTATTGCCAGGTATATAAAACTCATGGTACTAATAGTAGTAAGTAAACAAGAAGAGGAAAAAAAAAACAATTGCACAGTTACAATATTACACAATTTCAATTGGAGTATTAGAGAAATCTAGCCCAAGTTTGATTGCAAAGGTCAGGTTTAGAAAATTATATTTAGACAAAGAGAGAGAAAAAAAATAGGGGTCTACCATTCAGCACCGCTTGAACCAGTCAAACCTTCTCAGGAGATAGGCTGTTCAGTTTAGGATCCAAAGTGCTTTAGACAGGGCAGACCTCCTACCATGATCAGTCAGGAATAGATGAAAGCTTCATGGAACTGATGGAGCTTTTGGATGAAGGCATCAGAACAGAATTTTGAATTTGTGTAGGGCATTTTGTAGGGAAAAAACACTTGTTGAAAGACAACTCTAGGAAATGACTTAAGGAAGCATACCAGAGTTCTTTTGTTCAGACCGGATAATAGGAACTTATCATTCTTGGCTATGGATATTGTTTTTTCCCAGGCAACTCTCATTGCAATAAGGCAGATTCGGAATTTTGGATTTCAATAAAGGCTCTACTGACTAGATTTGGTCTGAAAACTGCTAAACTGGGCATGGGCAGGTGTAGTTTCATTGACATCAGGAGCAGAAACAATGAAAACCCTGCAGTACCTTAAAGACTAACAAATTTCTTTGGGAATAAGCTTTTGTCGGCTGCAGCCCACTTCTTTGGATGCATCCAGAACAGAGATTCCACATCATGCAGTGCTTTCCTGCTTTGCTGATCCCTGAGTTCAGTGTGGTTTCTGCCTTGGAGCTTGGTCTTCGTTTGGCATGCTAATTCTTGTTCCATCCTTGAGGTAAATGAGGGTCTCAGTTGTCCCTCTGAGTGCTAATTGTGATGACTCCTCAGATCTTCAATGTAGATGAGATTAGGGTAATTGCTTAAATCCTATCACCCTTGTTTGGAGGGGTTTAAGTGTGCCTCTTACTGCCTCTTTGTTGCTTTTGGTTTCTGGTTCAAGCAGAGGCTGGAGGAGAGGGTGTTTATTCAGGTGAGTCAGAAAGGCTGAGTACAATGCCCGGTTCCCCGAGAACACAGAGCTGCCAGGTAACATATTGTATGCAAGTAAATGCAGTTCACAATTTTTAGACTGGCATCTGTGACTGTACAGTCACTTGCCACAACCTTTATAGGGGGAATGGGGGTGGGGCACCAGATACCTCCACAGGTTTTTTTTAATCCAATCTGGACAATTCTACCAGGCTTTGTAAAAATGCTAACAGATCAGTTTATTACATTTTTCCATCAGTGTTGCTTGTCCTTGTTCATTCATGGCCCTCTTCCCCTTACATCACTTTTCTTTCTCGTGTAAAGTGGCTGTTGTTGGTTGTTGTTGTTGTGATTAAAAATAAAAGATTGAGGGCAGAAGATTATTTAGATTGACATGTGTTGGTTTCATTCTAACTTAGAGTTGAGGCCACCAATGAATTGCTTTCACTTACTTTATGTCAAATAATTTGACCACAACGTTATACATCTTGAGTGGCTCTTAAAGGTTAGATTAGTAGAAGCTATCCACCTATTTACCTTTGTATTCCTATTCATTAATATTTTCCCAGCTGCTATATTGAAAATTACTGCCCAGTTGTTTTGTACATCATCAACCCTACTGATAAAATTATCTTAGATAACCTCTAATAAGGCTGGAGAACATCCACATGTAGGCATAAGTATATAGGACATATATTTTGATAGCAGAAATGTTTTCCTTCCCGACTTTGGTAATGCCATCTTTATCTCAATCACTTCTATCAAAGTGCTAGAAATGCTTATTGTTAGGTTTTGAATGTATTATGTCATTCTGTGAAGAACTGTCCCTATTAATGCAGAGTGGCTGTTATTACTAGGGTGATTGCAGATAGGTTCAACTACTAAATATTGGAATTATTTCTTATGATAGAACCATCTTTTTAAAAAGAGCTACTAAGTGATGGTGACCTCTTTTGAAAAAGTGGAGAATTTGAAATTATATCCATTTCTTCTTTGATTCATTCGAGGCTAAATTCATCCCTCGTATAATTCCATTGACTTCATTGGGTTTATGCCTGGAGTGGATTGTAGTTAAACATCTAAAAATAAAGCAGCAAGTTAGTTTCTATAATGTACAAAACAAAACAAACAACACACAAACAGATCCACCCTGTATAATCAAAAGAATGTTTGTTGTATCTATTGCTGTGTCTTTTGCTTGGTTCAAGCTGGAAATTGGGCTTCCCTTCATTGATGACTTGTTGAAACTAGAAATGAAAGGGATTATGAGGAACCAAGCAATTAGGCTGCTGGTTTACTTTAAATAAATAAAGAAATAAAATTTGTGAGTTAGAATATAAGAATTGGAGGGCTGGGGGAGGCAGAATAGTAAATATTTGAGCTTAGATTCAACTGTGCTATATTAGTTTATGTATGATAAGCACGCAGTACTTCTTACTGGTATTCTAAGAAAGGAATGAATTTCTCATCGGAACGAATAGCCATAGTCTATTTCATCTCCCATTTACAGCAATGGAAAAGTTCAGGGCACTGAAGGAAAAGCTGTAAAGTTCAACAATATGGCTCTGTGCCATTAAGCAAATATCATATGTAGGCAGCATTTTAAAATTATAGGGCAGGTTTATTAATAGGGTATAAAGTGACCAAGGTTTTTTTTTGTTCATACACAAGATGTAGCACAGTAGGATCACTAAGATCATTATGCTGTTGTTGGAGCTTAAAAATGGAAGCTTTTAGGTCCCTGCTAGGTGCATGCATTCCCTAGTGTGCTGTTCTTGTTTCTGTGCTTAGACTATATTCGCTCAGTTGGATTCCAGCTACGTGCCAAATCAAGAAGATGAATTAGGCTTTCAGTGCTTTGACTTTTCAAATGGCCATGGGGAATGGGGTGGAAAGGAATATTTAAAGTATAAAAGATTCACAAGGAAATAATTCCTGGCAATCAGTTTTCTGAGCAAATGATCAACAACTGAAAATTGCTCGACAATATAGTTTTCTGGTAATCAGTATTAGTATTAATATTATTTCTCATACAAAAACTTGTAGAAGACAATGTGTGGGGCACGGAAATGGAGTTATCAGATGTTAATGATTTTAAATGTTGAGGACTTCTTTCATCTCTGTGGATCCCAAAGATTTTGTAAATTTTACTAAATGGTAAACACTTTATCAATTTAGGCTAATCGCTTTACCTGCACCCAAAATGGAAGCAATTCTTAAATGTTATATACCAGCACTTAACAAATAGAAACACTATGCAGGAGCTTTGGAGACGAAGTAAATAATATCATATCCAGCAAACCTTCATTTTAATTTGACAGGCACATAAGGATGGTGAATGACTGTTTGTGAAAAAATTCTTCTGGGATTCTTACATACTCCAAGTAGAATAACTGGTCCACTAGTATAACAGTCAAGACTTTTGTTCAAAAGGATACCTAATCCTTCAGTAATGTAGTTTCCCCAACAGCAATTATTCAGTTACTGATTATCAGTACTACTTCCTGCAGCAGTGGGAGAGAGTCTCTGATGGAACACTGATCATGACTGATGTGTTTACCTTGTGAGAGTTAACAAAATCACTGAGGGTGTGAAGCCATGTAGCTGCACTGTTTCAAGTTGTAAATACTGGGAGATTTCTCATGATTAGTTGGGCACTATGGCAATTCACTGTCATTCTCTCACAGCTGCTTGGCACATACCTTTATATTGGGATTGTGAGTCAGGTTCCCCCAAACAAAGTGAGTCAGACGCATTATTTATGGTAAACAAAATGACAATAGCTTTAGTCAATGAGAAAGATACCTAAGGGGAGTTTTTCGAGTGCTGCTTGGATATATTCAGTAATAGGTATATCCCTGCCACAGCGCATGATTGGTTGGAAACCTTTCTGCCCTGGCCTGTCAGAACAGGGCTGGCGGCTACCGCTGCCTGGCCACCTACGGCTATATATGTGGCCGCCACCCTGTCCCTCCTCAGTTCCATTTTCTGCCCTCAGCAACGGTATCAGAACAGCCCACTCCTTGCGATCATGCAAGCAGCCTGTCTTTGCTTCATTTGTGAGCCACTTGCTCGACTGGGAGCACCTCTTTGTGGACGTCGTTCCACTGAAAAGCACTACTCTCACTGAACGTGCAGCTTTGGAGCAGGAATATTGCTCCTACTCACCGTCTGCCATGCAAGGGTTTAAACCTTGTGCTGCCTGCAGCAATGCCTTCCTGCAGGATGACCTCCATGATAAATGACTTTGGGGCCTGGGCGAAGCCCATCTGCTCACTGATTGCTCTATCTGTCAGTCCTTCAAACCGTGGACCATTAAAGACAAAGAGTGAAGGCGCTATGCATTGGCCTCGGAGCATGTGTGGCATCCTAGCCCCAAAGCTTCAGGGCCTCTTTTGGCACCGCGTGCTGGCTCGGCACTGGAGGCCTCCCAGCATCAGTCTCCTTGAGAGTGAAAGAAACGGAACTTGGTACCGGTGTCGGTACCAAAGTGTCGGCACCGATCTAGGTCCCCCACCTGGTGATTGCCTCGGGACCAGCAGGAGTTGGTTCTGGTCCCTACCACACTGGAGGCCTTTGAGGCAGCGAAGGCACTCCTCCTCCTTCCAAAGGCTCCCACCCCAGTGACACCAAGAAAAGGGGTAAACCGGCCTCTGCTTTGGGAGCCTGGTCTCCCAAAAAGCAGTACTGGACTCCGTCACCAATCTCGGTGCCGAGTCCCCCAACACCATAGCCAGCCATGCAGGAAGGCCCCGGTACCGCTGAGCCATCCCCTCGGCACCGTATTACCCTGCCTTCTCTGGCACCACAGACACAGTTCCGGGAGGCTTCTTGGTCTCCGAGCCTGGAGGATGGTGTCTTGAGGGGGAGTAAATAGCCACCCTATAGGTACTGACCCATGAATGGTCTCCCCAAGAGACCCCAGCGGTTCCCTGCGGTACCACTTTGCCCAGCTCGATACCAGTTCCTCTGGCATCGGACAGAGCCCTGAGCCCCATTCCCCTCCTACACTGGGGACCTCACAGCACACTGCAACCTCCTTCACCGTGTTTGCGCTCATGCAGGGTTGGAGCCTAAGTCTGCCATGGGGCCTACTGACACCTTATTCAGCCCAGTGTTCACCTCATCTGAGACCATAACAATTCCCCTACACCCTAGTGTGCGGGACCTTGCCATGTCATATTGGCAAACCCCTGGGTCCATCTCCCCCTTATTGGACATGGCAGGTCATAAATACCAGATCCCAGCAATGAATTATCCTTTCCTCACCCACCACCTGGCACTGTCTCGGGGTGGTGGAAGCAGCACTAGTCCCAGGACAGGATTCTCTCAACCGTTTCCTGGCACCAAGGGATGTGAGGGAGTCAGATCTCCTGGGTTGGAAGACCTACTCTTCCTCTACCTTCCAGCTATGGGTAGCCAATAATCAGGCCTGGTAGCCAGATATATAATGGATATATAGGAGTCCATGAACAAATTCAGACATTTACTTCCATGGGAGAATGGGGGGACTATGGCGCTTTTCTTGAGGAGGGCAAAATAATGTCCCAAGACCTACTGCTATCAGGTTGGGATGCCATGGACACAGCGTCCTGCATCGTGGCCTCAGCTGTGGCCCTGTGGTGGGCAGCCTGGCTTTGGGAGGCGAGCTGCCCCCCTCCTCCCAGCAGGTGATACTCAACCTTCCCTTTGAAGGAGAGTCCCTTTTCATGGCCGAAATGGATGCCATGCTCTGTAGTGCCCAGGATCGCCATGGGGATGTAAAATACTTGGGCTTGCTGCCTTTCTGGCCCACTACCCACCCTCCTACCCCGTAAGGGGCATTTAACCCCTTTCTGAGCCCTTCTGATTTATTCCACCAGGTGCAATAACATTTGAACTTCAAAAACCTTCCATTCCCTTAGTCAGTGTGCCAGCGGGCCTAACATCAAACCAGGGTTGCCGCTCTCCCCCCATCTTGGGAGAATATTACCTGGTCCACTGTGAGTACCAGGGGAAAAATGCACCCACCCTGCATGGAGGGGGGCGACCCTGAGATAAGATCCCAATCATCCGGTGGTTCTGTCAGAATCCCTTAAAGATTCCTCCCTGCGAGTGCTGCCCCCCCCCGTCCACATCTCCTCCAAACGGTGCTAGTTCCTGTTTACCTTCGAGGACCCATAAGGGTTAACACCTGGGTAGCCTTCCTATTTACCTTGGAAGAAGCTACTCTCAAAGTCAGGGGCCACTGGGGTCAGGGCTGGGGGAAATCCTCTCACCTATCCTCCCCTGCCCCATAAGAGAAGATGCCGTCACTAGAAAACGAGGTGTTATACGCGTGAAGGCTGCAGGACCGAATTCCCTGCACTTCCACATGCCTTGAATGACCAACCAGGATTCATCTGCCAATTGTTTCTGAATACCGCCCCTCATTTTCCTTGGAGGGTGCTCCCTCCTAAGGTTATGTGGGGTCCCTGAGGATTTCCTATGCTGTACTTCCTTGAAGACTGGCCTTCATCCCCCCTGAGACAATTACCCTGCCCCATGCGGTTCACGAATCCTGGGCACCAGGCAATGACGGTGTTCATGCCTCAGGTGATTGCCACCTGTTCAAAAAGGGGGGGGGGGGCAAATCAGTCCCTACTAATTGGCCTATTGTTGGGGTGGGCTCTGTGCCCTCTACCACCCTCTCCCTTTTTCTAGGCTGGTTTGGGTTGTTTGCCTTGGGTTCACAAGGCCCTCTCGACTTGTTTATGCCTGACCTAAGGATTTGAATCGGCGGATTGCCAAGCCAGTAACTTCTGTTCATTCTAATGGGTAAGCTCCTGGATGCACATGCTCTCTTTTATTCTTCTGTGTAAAGGCCTACTAGGTTGAGAACGCTCTGGCGCAGCTATACCTCTCCTTCCCTGCTCAGGCTGTCTCCAGTCCTCTGTACTAACACACTTTGAGGACTTCTCACCGCTTGCTTGTCCCCTTCTTCCTCTCCACGTAGAAGAGGGAATCTCAGTCTCTTCTGGTGGAGCGAAACATCCATTGCTTCAACAACTACACAACCCCAAAGTGTCAGGAACGGCGCTCGGGTTTGTGCCCCCCCCCACACACACAGCACAGCAATGCCAGTGCAGACGAGTGACATCATCAGGGGAGCTCAATGGCGCAGTCCTTTTGGTGTCCCTGAAATGTCAGCGCTCCCCTACAACGCTTACCTGGCTTACCGGATAGTGCTGGCCTTGCAAACTGCTAGGTATGGGATGGTTTTCATAGTACAAGAGTAGATTGGGATAGTCTGGAGCTGCCAAGACCATTGGCTTTGTCCTCCTAGTCCTCAGAAGGACATTCGGGTCTTAGAGGAAGTAGCACAAGGACCTTCAAAAGGGTCCCACCTAAGGGTGCAGGAATGCACCTGCAAGTTAGCCCTGCTCCGACCACTGAGAGAGCAGAATCAAGGACACTTGTGAGTCTGCTGGGTCACCTATAATTAGACCTGGGTAGTTCCTTATGCGGCCCTCTTCTTCTGAAGTAAGAACGAATCCCCATCTAACTACAGATTTGACCCTTCCCCAAGTCAGTCTGAAACAATCTAGTGGTTCAGAGGGCTTCTTGTTCTTACGCCTGGGGCCACCCTAATTACACACCGTCTCCATGAGGGTCACTAGTAAGCCGCTGATTGACGGTGGTTCTTTATCCCGACTGTGTGTTACTACAGTCAGTGGCCCATTTTTCCATACCTCCTGTTTTTTTCCATTTGTGGTTTTTCCTTTTCCCCTGTTCTGTCCAGTCCTGGTAGGGATGGTCAACAGGCCCTGGTCCCCCTTTTTCTTTCTTCCTTCATTGGTAACATCTCCCTTCCCTAATGTATCCTCAGTGCTGGTGTCATTCTCTGAAGCTCCCCTTCTTGCTCTGGGGTACCTAATGGAGGGAGTAACCGGTCTCCCAACGGACTCTACCATCCTTCAAGGGTCTTTCCACCCAGGGCCAAAGATTCACTCACACTCCCAGCTCACTCTCCATCACATATTATGTGGGGGGAGACATGCTGTATGTGTCAAAGGAATTTATGATCTTCGTCAACGGTTACCTTCTCTACTCCCTACCCCAGTTGCTGCGTCTCTGGCAAGTAGGGAGGGGTACACCCTACCACAGTGCCTCACCCTTATCCCCAATTCTCATCTAAGGGAGCTGGACTCCTTTTCCTTCTATACCTATACCTTAAAGGTCTTCTCCCTGCTTTTGCTCTAAGGTGGATATTCAACCTCTTACCCTATAGCGCGTTAGATCTTTCACAGTCCTGGTTCCCTTCCCCTACACCTATTGATAACTGCATCTCCCTACGGGCCTCTGAAGGGGTGCTCTCAGCACCCAACTGCCTACCCAGTTTGACCACCAAGGAACCACATTTACCAAGTGGTTGTTTATTGTCTCTAAACCTCCCTGTGATTTGCCTCCTTGGCTGGACCAGCAAGGGATTTTTCTCCTTCTTCCCTCCCCCTTCCATCTGTGCCCATGCACTTGCTGCTAGTTGACCACATTTTTCCTCCAGGGTTCACATTAGTTACCCGTTACCAACTAAGGTACATATTGTAGGCCTAAGGCCAAGGGACATATCCGATCTACACGTCTCGACAGATGCTTATCACTGTCCTCCGATGTCCCCTATGGAAAGGCGCCTCACCAGTCCTTAATCGGTGGCTGTGCTTTTGCCTTTCCGTGATATGGCGACTTTAGGCCACCCGCTGCTCCTGTTGATTGCAGACAGGGAGCACTCAAGAGTCATAGGCCTTTATTTTCCTTCTCTTAGGTCAGGCCATACTACCTTCCAGCCCTTCTGTTGCCTGGGCCACTGGCCCTTATGGAGATGCAGTACTGAAGGCAGAAGAGAACCCAACTCTGCCCATCATCCATCAGCAAGGCTGGCAGTCACCTATTACTGAATGTATCCGAGCAGCACTCAAAGAAGAATGGTGGGTTACTTACCAGTAGCAGTCCTTCGAGATGGGCTATTTGGATTCATTCAGAACCCTCCCACCATCCTCGCTGCTCGGAGCTGGCAGTTGGCGACTTTTAGGGACTGAGGAGGAGGGACGGGGCAGCAGCCACATACATAGTCATGGGGTGGCCAGGGGGCCGTCTCCGGCAGCCCTGTTCTGACAGGCTAGGGCAAAAAGGTTTCTGACCAATTGTGTGCTGTGGCACAGATACACCTATTACTGAATGAATCCGAGCAGCCTATCTCAAAGAAGAACAGTTACTGGTAAGTAACCCACTCTTACTGCATTGTTTCCAGAGGTAGGTGGTGAGGAATTTAAGGATTGAGTGCTGCCAGTAGAACTACCTTCCCTTAATTGTACAGCCTGGGGGGAGGGGGCAGTATTTGAGAATAAGTTGCTTCTAGTTCCCCTAGTGGCTCATTATGGTATCAGTGGGGAAACACATTATAACTCTTCAATCTCTCCAACCATTTCAAGGAGCAATAACAAGGTAAAAGTAATAAAAACAAATATTAATAACTTTTTTCAGTGCAATTTTTTTTAACAGATCTTGTTCATTTTTCCTTCTCCCCCAAAGAGATCCTTAGCCTGTTGATAATCAAAGCAGAATTATTCCAACTGTGATATTAAACCCAGAAGGAAGAACAGTTTGATTTTTTTAAAGCATCTACATTTATACTCATTTCCCTTCTTCTTTTCATCTTTCAGTGATGATGAAGTTAGTTAATAAAATGGTCTTCTGTGTTACAAGCAAGAACAAAACCTGTCTCAGAGTACCTATTTCTCCTCAACAAGCAGGTTCCACCATGGTTCACCCCAATCAGAATTCTCATCAAAAAGGACAAATGAAATATCCCAAGAGCAAATTCCATGTGTTCTCTGTGGAAGTCACTTTAGATGAATTTGAACTTCTGTTAATGTTTTGAATCTTGGTAAAGTGTAGTCCTGGTGTTTCAAAATTTCTTCCTGTCCTGTAGGAAAAGGAGGGATTTTGTTTTTGTTTTAACAGGCACACCTTCTTATTCAGGATTCCAAAGCGGAATTGTAACATCCCAGAACTGTCAGTATGCTGTAGGGGCACTATACACATACCTCATTTTAGCATGGAGGTTACTTTTTCCATTTTATGTGCTATTCTGCATGCCAAACTTGGTGTTCCCACTCCACATCTGAGCTGTCATTATAGTCTTAAAAAAGGCAATCAGCTTGACCTCTTCTGTGTACTAACAGTATGATTAAAATGAGCACCTTAGAGTTCATTCCCAGCTTGCTGCCATGTCACAATTTTTCTTCTGTTTGCACTTTTTCATACATATTGCACATTCCTTTTTCTCTCTCTCATGATTATCTGGGTTGTGCTAGCAGGGAAGCAAGCTTCAGTGCTTCTTTTCATCTAGCAGTCACCTTGGTTATCCCCTTCATGCAGGAGAGGGTTCATGATATGTCTTCCAGTCCTTGCTGTTTTGTGTGTTATAATGGGAGATCCAACAGGGAGGGTCGTAGAGCTGCTGTACCCTGACTGTTGGCTCATAGACTCTGCCACCCCTTTCAGTCCTCACCTAGTTCTGTGGGGAGCCTAGGTAGAAGTCAAAAAACTGGCTTCCCTCTGCTACATGTTCACCTTTAGCAGCTTTGTACTATGCACTGTAATAGTAATAAATCAATGCATTAATTGTGTTCAATTTAAGTTGCCCTACAGTAATCCAGGCAATAGGATGGGGGAGACACCATCCCAGCCTCTATTCTTCAGCCTCTTCCAGGAGTTGTAGGAAACTGAACACACAACCTTCTGACTGTTCCTCTGTTCCTATCACATGCTCTTAGGGGACTTGTGCGCACATGAATTCCCCTGAATTAACATGTAAGTGTGATGTCTCCATGCTGATGTGTAAAATTAAGTGCATTTCATTATCAGCACAGCCATGGAACTGACTAGAGACTAGTTCCAAAGGCTGCGTAAGATGTTTGGAGGAGGTGCAACTTTTTTATTTTTACATTTGCCCTGATCCCCCCCAAAAGATCTGCATGTATTGCTGCACTACAATAATATCTTACGCAAAAATGTGGCTGAAAAATAGAGAGCCCCCTCCCACTTTATTGAGCCACTTAAAATTTCTGTATTGTGGGGTTGCATGTAAAAATAGATCATAGAATCATAGGGTTGGAAGGGACCCCACGAGGTCATCTAGTCCAACCCTCTGCCAAAAAAAGCAGGACCGCTCCCATTAGATCATCCCGGTCAGGGTTTTGTCCAGCTGGGCCTTGAACGCCTCCAGAGATGGAGATTCCACCACCTCCCTAGGCAGCTTATTCCAATGCTTCACCACTCGCCTAGTAAGGAAGTTTCTCCTAATATCCAGCCTGGACCGCCCCAGCTGTAACTTGAAACCATTGCTTCTCGTTCTGCCCTCTGTTACTACCGAGAACAGTCGAGCTCCATCCTCCTTGGAGCAACCCTTCAAGTAGTTGAAGGTTGCTATCAAATCCCCCCTCAGTCTTCTCTTCTGCAGGCTAAATAAGCCTAGTTCCTTCAGTCTTTCTTCATAGGGCTTGTGCTCCAGCCCTTTGATCATTTTTGTTGCCCTCCTCTGGACTCTCTCTAATCTGTCCATGTCCTTTTTGTAGTGGGGAGCCCAAAACTGGACACAGTATTCCAGATGTGGCCTCACTAGTGCAGAATAGAGGGGAATGATCACATCCCTCGATCTGCTGGCAACACTTCTTCTGATGCAGCCCAGTATGCCATTGGCCTTTCTGGCAGCAAGCGCACACTGCTGACTCATATCCAGCTTCCCATCCACCATGACTCCCAGGTCCTTTTCTCCAGTGCTGCTATTTAGCTGATCACTCCCCAGCCTGTAGCAGTACATGGGGTTTTTTCGTCCCAAGTGCAGGATTTTACACTTGTCCTTGTTGAACCTCATGAGATTCCTCTTGGCCCACTGCTCCAATTTGTCTAGGTCTCCCTGAATCCTGTCCCTGCCCTCTAGGGTGTCTACCGTTCCCCCCAGTTTGGTATCATCCGCAAACTTACTAAGTGTGCAATCTATCCCATCATCCAGATCATTGATGAAAACATTGAACAGAACTGGCCCCAGGACCGACCCCTGGGGCACACCACTCGTTACTGCTTGCCAACTTGACATGGAGCCATTGATTCCTACATGCTGAAACCGTTGATCTAGGCAGTTTTCTATCCACCTTACAGTCCACGCATCTAACCCATACTTCCTTAATTTGCCAATGAGAATGCTGTGGGAAACCGTATCAAAAGCCTTGCTAAAGTCAAGGTATATCACATCAACGGCTCTTCCCGCATCCACAAATCCAGATTTTAATATACAAACAAAGACAGATTTAGAGAAAAACTTTGTGACTGGGACACTAAAATGGAACTTATCTCCAGATGGCACAAGGTTTGTATTTAGCATTGCCAGTCTCAGGAAGTCAAAAATTATGAGTTAGAAATTGAATGCAGTTTACTAATATTTCATTAATAATACAGTTGTTCATTAATATTATTAATGCAATAATAACTCAATGCATTATTAATATTGTTATTAATCAATAATTAATGTTATGTCTGAATAAAACAGTGTGTGGTTTCAGTCTATCTTTAGATTTTTGAGTTCTCCCTGAAGTGTATGTTTGTGGATCTGCATGAGAGTGTGTGTGTTTGTGTGTATGTGCATGCAGTATCACTCCACATCTGCCCATCCACCATCCAGAATGAATTTTGCCCGAATTTCCAAATCCCTGGTGTTCTTCCAGCTTTTTACATCATTTCACTCCCACCCCAGCCACACTTCTGTTCCTCCTGGGGTTCTTTACCCCTCTATTCTAGTCTTTGGCGTTGGAGACTGCAGTGGGATTACTTCTCTCCCTTCCAGCCTGTGGTGGGGAGCAGATCCAGGAATTCTTCTCCTTCTCCCCCTTCTGAAGCCAGGTATTGCAGGGGAAAGAGGATGGGGGAAAAATACAGGAGCACTGCTTACAGGAAGAGAGATGTGGAGATGCTATGTCTTTTAGTTCACTACTCAAGTTGCACTCACTAGAGTACGGACTTGCGTTGCTGAGGGGAAGGGTTGGGGAAGACAGCTCTTCCTGTAGCGTCTGTAAGTGGTTGCTGTACCCAAAGAGTCAGGCAAGTGGGACAGGCATCCAGGGCTCAAATTTTCTAGAGGGCTGGAGCTTCTCTCATTGACCCCAGACCAGGCTCTAGCCACAGCTAAAATTCCATTGCTGTAGAGGGAAGAAAAAAAAATCTTGAGAATTGGAAACACTGAATAAAACTATCATCATTTCCCTAAGATTGGGGAAGTTCTACAGTTTGCACTCAGATTTGAAAACAGAATAGTTGTAGGTAAAAAGTTGAAAGGAATTATGGGTTCTTTTCCCATTACAACAGGCAATTTGACATCAACCGTCCCAGGGCTTGAACCTTAACAACTGCTCTGATTTGCTGTTACTGTATGACCTGATCCCATGTTTTACACTCCCTTGCATTTATTTTCATTCTATTCTGTAAGTTCACCCATCTTTGAAGCATCTGACGAGGTGGGATTTTCTCCCATGAAAGCTCATGCAAAAAATAAATCTGTTAGTCTTCAAGTGCCACAGTACTCCTTGTTTTTTTTGTTTTTTTTTTGTTTTTTTTTTTTTAACTACCTGAACCCTGACCTGGGATATTTTATCTACTCCCTAAAATCCATAAAAACGGAAACCCTGAATGCCCTATCATCTCAGGCATTGGCACTCTTACTGCAAGCTTATCTGGCTATGTGGACTCCGTCCTCAAACCCTATGCTATCAACACTCCTAGCTATCTTCAAGACACCATAGAATTCCTGAGAAAAATGTTACCTATTGGTTAGCTTACAGAAAACACCATCCTGTCCACCATCCTGAAGAGGCTCTTTACACCAATATTCCACATAAGGATGGGTTACAGGCTATCAGAAGAACCATCCCAGATGATGCCACAGCACACCCTGTGCCAGAACTTTGTGACTTTGTACTGATCCACAACCATTTCAGATTTGAGGATAATTTATACCTTCAAGTAGCACCACTGCTATGGGTACCCGCATGTCCCCACAACATGCCAACATTTTTATGGCCAACACAGAACAATGTTTCCTCAAGTCTCATCCTAAAGCACCTCTCCTCTACTTATGCTACATTGATGACATCTTCATCATCTGGATCCATGGGAGGGGAAATCTTGAAGATTTCCACAATTTCCACTCCACCGTTAAACTTAGCCTGGAACACTCCACACAGGAGATTCATTTTCTGGACACTACAGTACATATTAGAGATGGACACATAAGCACCACCCTATACTGAAAACCTACTAATTGGTATAGTTACCTACATCCCATGAGCTTTCATCTTAAACACACCACATGATCCATTGTCTACAGCCAAGCCCTAAGATATAACCATATTTGCTCTGATCCCTCAGAGAGACACAGACACCTTAAGGATCTCTGTCAAGCATTCTTAAAACTACAGTACCCAGCTGTGGAAGTGAAGACACAGATTGACAGAGCTAGGCAGGTACCCTGAAGTCAGCTACTACAGAAGCCCAAGAAAGAAAACAATAGAACACCTCTAGTCATCACTTACAACCCCCAAGTCAGACCTCTACAATACATCCTTAGGGATCTACAGCCTATTCTACAAGATGATCCCTCGCTCTCTGAGGCCTTGGGAGACAGACCTCTCCTCACTTGCAGACAGCCCCCCCAACCTTAAACAGATATTTACCAGCAACTACAGATGTAACAGAACCATTAAAGTACACGCATATCCCACAAACAAACCACATTGCCAACTTTGCCCACATATCTGCACAAAAGACACTATTACAGGACCTAATAAAACCAGCTACTCCATCACAGGCTTATTCCCCAATGTGATTTATGCCATCATGTTGAAGAAATGCCCGTCTGTCTTGTATATTGGACAAACAGGCCAATCTTTTCACAAAAGAATTAATGGGCACAAAACTGACATCAGAAACCACAGTAAACTAAAACCAGTGAGTCAGCATTTCAGTCTTCATGATCACTCCATTAATGATTTGTTAATTGCTGTGCTCCCACAAATGAATACTAAATCAAGGCTTCAAGGAGAAGCTAGGGAAATTGAATTCATTTGCAAATTTGGTTGTGTTGCTTCAGATGTTAATAGGGACATTGATTTTTTTTCTGGCATTAAAACAGGTGATTTTACCTCATCTTCCTCCTTGTGCTATTTCTGAGTGTTTGAATCCTACCTACTACTTTGATTAGCTGTTATAGTGTGATCTGTTCCCATGACTTACACTCCCCTGCATTTATCTTCCCCCCGTTATGTAATTTCCTTATCTTCAAAGCATCTGACAAACTATGATTTTCTCCTATGACAGTTCATGCAATAAATAAATCTGTTAGTCTTTAAAAGTGCCATAGGGCTCCTTGTTTGTTCTGTAAATAGTGTTTACTAAAAATTGTATATGTGTCTTCATTCTAGGTTAGTAAATATATGTCATGAATGCCTCTAAGAATGAGCTGAACTTTATTTCTCGACTCTAATCATGTGATATGGGTCAGGGTTACTACTCCTGTCACATGACTGGGTCAGGCTAACTGACACCAGTGGTTACTGTACCCTCAGGGCATGTCGGTAATCAGCAGCTGTCACATAGGTATTTTAGAAAGTCGGTGTTTTCTGCATTTGATAATTTCCACAGCTGCATTTGCATCAGCAGAAGAACTACCTTATGCATGTCACTGAGGTGTTTACTCCAAGATCTGCTGTTCTGGTAGGTCTCTGCCAACACCACCCCACAACCCCAACAGAGGACTGTGTGAAAGGAGAATACACCAGTAAGCCCAGACCGCCCAGCCAAGCAGATATATCGTTGCTGCCATCACTTCCTCTACAGGGGAGAGGGACAGTTGCTGTCAAGGCTAAAGCTCCCCTGTAGAGGAGGTGCCTGCAGCTGTTTCATGAGAGATTACATAGCTCCATCCTGATTCCTCTTCCATTCCAGTACCAGTCCAAGTAGAGAGCTGGATTGTAATTTGGGGACAAGACCACAGGTATCTGGGCAGGTAAGATGATTGTCTTTTTGTGGTTTTGAATGGGTCTAACTTAAAATTGATTGAAAAAGGAATTTTCCCCTTGTATAATGTACAAGGTATAAAAGATTTGTCATTTTGGATTTGGTATGCATTTGGCTGATATCTGCACCCAAAAGCTTAAGTCCTCATTGGAACATTATCTGGTTTATTTTGAAGTTTGGTAGTAAAATTTCAGGTGGACATCTTACAGTCTGGGTCATCACCACCAGTGACATGTGCTTCCAATCATGCTAGAAATACATTTTCATAATTTTCCTCTAGCCCCAGGGCTCCCCTCAGCACGAGCCTGCCTGCAGGCTGAAGGGGGCCCCAGATGGGAGGAGTGGGGGGCCCAGGCTGCAGGGAGAGGGAGGCAGGGGCCCTGTGGCTCCTTAATCCACCTGTGGAATAAACTTGGCTTGGCAGATTGCATGAGAGAAGGGAAGCAGACAGCTACCATTGGGAAGTAGGTGCCAGCTTTAAGTATTATTTTCTTAGTCAAATGGGAAGGAGTTTGGCTTCTGGTTCCTAATTAAAAAGAGATGAGACTGATGTGTGAAGTGATGGATTTGAAATGTTTCTGATATGCTGCTCAGCACTGGAAGTGCTACTGTCATTTCAGTCAGTTTGCAAGAACACGTGTACAATCCAAACTGCTTCTAAACTGAAGTGCTCAGAAAAATGTCAAGATATCAATTTGGAGGAATGGAGGTAATCAGGGACCTGTACATAAGCACTGTAGAGAAATATGCAGTCCATTATTGGCATGATTCAAATTGAAAAGTGTATTAAACATATTCAGTAAATTCATTCAGATACCAAGAAGTTTTAAATAGATAATATCCAAAATCTCTAAAATTAGAGTGCACAGTGCAAACATGCACACTCAAATCAATGCCTTCAGAAGCTGAGAACTAATGAAGTAAAATTGTATCTGTCAGTTTGGTGTGCATGCTATTAAAATGCCACTTTGTTTTATATTATAAATGACTGTCAGCTTTGTTTGCAGTGTTCTTTGCTACTAATTAACACTGTTTCTGTAATTATGGCACCTTAAATTTCCTTTGCAAATATATAGATGGTTTCTATTTTTCCCTTAGAGAAAATATCTTTGTAGAAGAATACAATATCTAATAATACATTTTATGGGGCTTGGTGGACTGAATTTGCAGACAGCGCAAAATACACTAGATTGGAGGGCTAATGTTGTAGACACATTGGCTGTGTTCACACACGGGGTTATTTCGATACGGTTATTTCGAAACAACTTGTATCGAAATAACAGCTTATTTCAAAATAACTTAATTAGAATTAACAGTTTGTTAATCTGAATTAAGGAAAAAAGCTCAAAGCGAAATAGCAGGTTCAGGCAACAGTTATTTCGAAACAAGTCACTGTTGTTTCGAAACAACATGTTCGCACGGCGTTGTTTCGAAACAATTGTTTTGAAACAACATTGTTTTGTCCCCACATGGGGTTTAACTTGTTTCGAAACAACTGTGCATCATGTGAACAGGGTATTTCTTATTTCGAAACAACCTCTGTTGTTTCGAAATAAGAGTGCTGTATGAACACAGCCATTTAGAATTATGTGGAGTTGTATTAAGCCCATCAGACGCTTTTTGAAAATAATGCAGAGATTTTGCATGTGTGACTTTTTGTGCCAATAGTACCAGGTTCTTAAAACACACAACTCTTGTAACTTAAGGTAAGGTGCCATTTCTTCACTAATTAGAGTTAGAAATGTGAGAGCCATTCAGGAATTTATGGAAATATAGTCTGGTACTCTAGGTCAGTGGTTCCCAAACAGTGTGCCATGGCAACACCCGAAGTGTGCTGTGAGCATCCCTGAGAGCTGAGATTAAAGTTCTGTCCCTGCTGAGTTCAGCCACATGGTCTGTGCAAGGCTGGGAAAAGGCAGAGGTTAAAGTAAGGGGGAAGGCAGCAGAACACAGTTCCGGGGACCTCCTATTTTTATGCAGGCAGCGTTCTGCCTCCCCCCGCCTCCCAAATAGAGGAAGGCACCAGAACATGGAGTTCCAGGGGTCCCCCCTAAAAGTAGCAGGAGCAGCTGGAACGCAGAGTCCTGGTGGCTCCACCTTAAACCCCGCTCCACCTTAAGCCCAGCCAGCAGAGAGCTGCAGGAGGCCAGGAGTGTGTGAATCTCCCCCTTCAGGGCGGAGGAGCTCCTGTCAGCCAGCCTGCAAACAGACCGGGTAAGGGCTTTGGGGGGTGGGCTGCTGGGAGGTGTGTGTGTGTGTAGCAGAGGGTCTGTAGCTGGCATCATGCAGTGGCTGTTTGGTTGGGGATGTGTGTAGCTGGGGGCTGGAGGGCTAGTTCTGCCCCTGCGGTGATGAGAGGGTCCATCACAGGCAGCAGTGGCTTGGGGAAGGGAAGGATGGGACCCACTGGGGTGGGAGGGAGCAGCAGTGGGGTGAGGATTTGCCCTGGGTGGCAGGGAGCCCTGTAGAGAAGGGGGAAGTGGGTGCTGCGCCATGATCCCCTGCCCCACCTTCCTGCTCCCCAGGTACTTCCCTGCTCCCCACAAAGCCACACATGTTCTCCCATCCCCTCTCCTCTCTTGCCACCCTTGTGCTGTTCCCCACATGGCTGCCCTTGTCCTCTTTTGTCATCTCTGCCCTGCTCTGCTCCCCACACTCACTCCTACCACTGCATACGACTCCTGACCTCCAGTGTTTTGCCACCCCTGCTCTGCTACCCCTACTACCCGATATAGCAGCATTTCCAAAACACTGTGCCATGGTCCATGAATATTCATAAGTAATTTAAGATAATTTTCAATATTCATGAGTTTTTTAATTGTGCTGTGCCTCAAAAAATGTGAAGGTATCAAGGTGTGCCACAGCAGAGAAAAGGTTGGGAACCACTGCTCTAGGTCTCAGGATGCGTCTTCAAGTAATTAGGAGCTGGACTGTGCCTTTCAGGTGCAGATGAATAGGAAGGAATAAAGTCTCTCCTTCCACCATCATTGTGACTCATATAACAGCTAGCTACAATTGCAGATCTGGCACTTGTGAGAGCACAGGACCTTTCCTTTAATTACTCCTCTGGGAGTAATTAAGCAAAGGGGTTGTGGAGGTGGAACAAAGGCAAAGCATCCCCATTATGTGAATGTGGTAGCTTACTTCCCTCGGTTCATCAACACGCACCACAACCCAGAGACCTACAGTGCATCTCTGTCCAGCACCTTGCTAGGGATTCTGTGCTAAGAGCTCAAGCTATCACTCAGTAAACAAAATAATAATATTAGCTTTATGTACTGGTGGGAAGGAACGAAGGAAGACAGTGGCTAACTCCGATGAATTATTAGGTAACATGGGGTGGTAGAAAGTATCTAATTTGCTTGAATAAATATAGAAAGAAGTCATTCACTAGTAGGATAATCTGATAACCCATCCATAAGGTCAATAAAAAGGGTGCCAATCATGTTTGACATGAAATTTATCTGAAAGCAGCTCATTTTGCAGTTGCTGCTTCATTAGCTCATCAGAAATCAGCACCAATGGAATAAATTATAGCAGTGGCAGCTTTTGGGGTAGGCAAAGAATGCAGCTGCCTAGGGCCACAGGCAATAAGGGGCCCCATCCTCAGTTTGGTGGACAGAAATAAAAATATAAAAATTGTTCCCATCTAGCTCAACTAGTAGGGCTGGAAGCCGAACCACTTTTCTCTCTTGGCTCAAGGCAAGCTATCATTAGGACCTGTGCTCCATCTGAATTGCAGATTTCACAATTATCTGCCCATCACCTTCACACTGATATGCTAAGAAAGCAGGAGCAAGCAACAGACAGCACAATAGCAGGAAATTTCCAGTGGCCTCATCTTTTAATTCTTCAGCGTGGCCATTTATTCCACCATTTTTTAATTTTGTGAAATATCACCTTTTCTTTTTGTCTTTTTTACCTGTTCTTTTGCCTTTTTCTTTGACTTTGTGACAATTTTTCCTTTGGCTTTGGTTAGCCCAGGTTACCCAGGTAGGTCCATATAGGCTGCTACATATAAATACTGTGAGGCCCTTAGGCAATCATTACAGCTGTGTGTGATGTCTGTGCTGTATGTCTTTCTTTTGGTAAGTAATTTTTTAGCTTCTTATGTACTTACTATTTAAAATTTTCGAGGGAGACAGAGTTTTATAAACTTGTGTACTTCAGAGAATTTCATTGAAATTTGGTGTTTTTCATTTATAGTTACACACTAGAAGCCTTATTTTTATTTATTATAATTATTTGTATTAAATGTTTAGTGCACATAAACCCAAGCCTATATGAAAAATTGGTAAGATTTGACTGCCCAAATTTTAAATTTGGTATTTTAGTTATTTTTGAGCCATCATTAATGTTACCACTTTTTATTAATCAATTAATGCTCATACTTTTTAAAAAAAAATTAAAATGTTCATTTTAACTTTGTAGTTCAGCATTAGCTCATTTATCTTACGTGAAAGATGATCAACTTACAAGCTTCAGGATGTGAAGATCTTTAGAAATATCACACCCAAGAATAATTTGCAAATTCCAGAGGCATAGTCATGTTAGTTTGGTTCAGCAAAACAAACAAGGATTTCTGAGGGGGTTGTGATAGTTAAGGTTTCAGGAGTGACTGGGGCCACAGGGAGGGTAGCAGTGGGGGCCTATAGTGGGCCCTTCAGGGGGCCCCACAATGGTCCTTTGCTTAGGGCTGCCTCTGAATTAGAGAGAAGAAATATAAGAACAAAAGAAGTGATGATAAAACAGTGGGTTACTTGCCAGTAACTATTCTTCTTTGAGATGGGCTGCTAGCATACATTCAGAATAAGGTGTCTACATGCCACAGCAAGATTGGTCAGAAGGTTTTTGCCCTAGCCTGTCAGAGAAGAGTCAGTGTCTGATACCCCCTCTGGCCACTCCTGTGGCTATATATACGGCCTGGACCCTGACCCTCCCCAGTCCCCTTTAAGTCACCAACTCCGGATAGTGGGGATGGTGGGGAGGTCCTGAATGTATGCGAGCAACCCATCTCAAAGGACAGTTACAGGTAAGTAACTCACCGTTCTTCTTTGAGTGCTGCTTGGCTACATTCAGTATTAGGTGACTGCTAGCCGTACCATGGACAGTGGGCTGAATTGGAGTTTTCCACCTTCAGCACGGCCATCCCCTTAAGGCAAGCTCCAGACCTGGAAGGACACCTGAAAGTAAGCATTCTGCTTACATGGAGGGGATATCTTATAACTCTTCGGAGTCCTGGGACAACGCTGAGCAAGGGGACCCGAGAGACGCTATGCGTCACCATGCGTTGGGTAGGGAAGTGCAGCATTGGCTATGGCAAGTCTAGAAAGTCCCCAACCCTGGGAACTGAGGGAGAGAATTTGATGAGCTGGAGGCTTCTTTACCCCTAAGCGGTAACAGCACTCCTCTCACTTGTTCTACCAGCACTTCCCATGGAAAACATCGAAGGGAAGCGAGTCACCTCTTCTGAATGTTGGCACGGATACTGCCCAGGCTATCCCATATACACTGAGGGAAAAGGTAGATTGGCCCATACTAACTGGCCCCCACCCACAGCTTTAGAAGAGCCTGTAGCTAATATGTAATGAGCGAATTGTTAGGAGACAGGGAGCTTTCTCTGGTGAGACTTGTGAGAGAGAGAAGTCTGTCACCTGCACAGGAAGAGGCATGTAAATTCCAGAACTTACTAAAACTTCAGGCCTTCAATCTCAAACTATAGGGGCAGAACTGAAGTTAGTGGGAAGTTGCAAAGATGGGCCATCTATTGCAAGTTGAGAGACTGACTTGCATTTCCACAGAGAGGGTTGGTTAGAAGTCTCCCTTATTCCTCTTGAGGGGGGATTAGCACCGTGGCCTCTGGGTGCCACTAAGCTGGGTGGGAAGAAAAAAAATGATTAAGGGATCTAGCAGGGACAGCCTGCTGGGAGAGGGTTCACCTCAGGGCAATATTGGGGTAACCTCGGAGACCCAGGGCTTTATGGGCGTCAGTCTGGAGCTCCCAGACAAGGACACTTTCCCAGTCTGCCCTGCCCCCACACCCCCCGTAGGTTGGGGTAGTCATGGACTGCATTGTCCGAAGGTACTAAGGTGAGGGTGAAGGTGGGAAATTTGTGACATCTAAGGGTAATTCACTTAGGATCTCTGTAAATAAGCATATGGTTTGTCCCTCCTTTAGGGTAGATGTGGTCCCAGAGTATTGAAGAAGGAATATCAGAAAAGAAGCTCGAGTTAAAAATGGGAAAGGGATGAGTGTGGCAGAGAAGGGTGGAGAAATCTTTTCACCTCCACGCCCCTCCTCCTCCAATGGGAGGGTACAAGTGGATCCCAGGACACTACGATACTGCTTTAAGGTAGCAATGATGAAGGCCGTAAGAGTAGGGAATAAATACAGCAAGCGGCTTGAGGTTGGCCTTTGCCTGCACCAAAATTCCCTTGCCTCGGATAGAAGGGAAGGTTTGAGTACACTGGGAAGCAACCGGCACCCTCAGGTTTCTGTGTGAGCACATGAAGCTCGAGGTTTGCAAATGCCTCTGTAAGTTAAGATATGAAGTGGTCCAGGGTTGAAGGGGATAAAACTGGAGGACGTAAGTCAATGTACTACATCTGGGGCAGGATCCAGTCACAAAATTTACTGGTGGTATCCCGGGAAGTTTCCTAGGCATGGGTAGACAACTTTCCCATTGGCTTCTCATGCCAGTTGGAAGAGAAAAGGGATCAAGCGTCTCTGTATATCAGAACCTTTGAGAGAGGGTAAAACCTCTGTCTCCCCTGAACTGGTACGCAAAGGTTGATATTGCCCCTCTAGGCCTTAAGGGGTGGAATAGAGGAGGGGAACCATCATGGGACCCCTTCCTCATATGAGGAGGGAAGAGGGAGGCGTATGTTCAAGGAGATGGAAGGTAACCATATGAAAGTTGCTCAGTTGAGGGGTATAGATCACGACAATTTAAGGGGAAAATATATTGCCCCTCCTCCCATGTTTGAATGCACTTACATGGAAAGCAGTCGGATGGCGAACTGGACAGGAAGGGGTCTGCTCGTGGCTGAACTAGATGGCAGTGGTGGTCTTCCGCTTCTAGTTGAGGGGAGGACTCCTCCATAACCTGCCCCCCTGGGTGTTCTGAAGAAGATGGGCATGGGGGATCTGGGTAGACTGAAGAACTTAGATGACCCCAGGGTTTAGCCTTTTGACCGAAAACAAGTGCATCAACCCCTGTGGAGGGCAGAGGTAGTGGGACGGGCTTATCTGGAGGGTGTACCATAAGAAAGCAAAGTGTCATAAAGGTATCCCTACTTTTGCAACTTGTAGGGAGAAAGAAACAACCTCCCAGGGCTCTCAGAGAGAGGTCTCACTGGAAAAAAGGGATGAGGGAATTCCCTAAGGGAAGAATGAAACTACATTGGGGTGCCGACTGATCTGTGACGTAATCTAGTCCCTGTTCCCCACTAACCTGAGGAGATTGTGGGTAGGAAAAGGGGAGAAGGCTATGCAAAAAGCGTGTCCTGCCCAGCAAAACAATGATCGCCTAAAAACACGATGGAAGGTGGCCCTGTGGATCTGTGAAGGTGATATGGGGCTATCCAGGCCATGCTTGCAAGACTACCTTCTCGTGAAAGTGAGAGGAACATTTAAATAAGGGGCTTGAGGGTCCCACTACAGGTTGACTCAAGGGCCAGAAAGGCAAGCTGTGACCATCTGGTTGGACCGCTGTTCCTAACCAGGCCTTCCTAATTATTGCTAACCTGCACTCTGGCGAGTGTAGGGATCTGAACAAGGGAAGGTTTCTGAGGTTCCCAACAGTGGGGAATGTGAGGCTGTGAGAAAAGCAGGAAGGGTGGCAAATAGGGTGCTTTGAAAGGATGACCCCTGGTCACCCTTGAGGGAGGCTGTAAAGGCAGAATAAACCCCTGGCAATAGAGAGGGTGATGTGTCGTGAGCGGCCAGAGTAGTCTGCAGGTGCTCAAATGGTGAAACCAGGGAGTATCATGAAGAAAGGGGCCCTGACTCTTAGAGATATGGGGGTCTAGGATTGGTTAGCTAGCCCTAACATAGGGATGGGGGGGTGAGGAAAAACAGAGAAGCATTTTTCCCTCTCTTGGGCTGGGGATTCTTCTGCTAAGTTCTGAGGGATCTCTACAGGAAAGGGAAGATGATGGTGACAGAATTGTGATGTGTATCTGGGGCAGTTATCATCAGTGGGCCCAGTAATCTAAGGAGAGGAGCCCTGTGGGAGTTCTGGATTCCTGAAGGGCTGACCTTGTTCCCCACCTGGTTGAGAGGGTTGACGTTCCCCATAATGGTGAGGGCTAGGAGGACAACTAGGTGTTTGAGAGGGGAGCATGTCCAGAGATCGGAGATCCAGTCTGGGGTCCCTAGTGCCCCTTAACAGGAGGTCTGTGTCCTCCACAAATAAGGACTGTTCCTCAAAGGGGAGCTCCTGTATGACCTGTTGGGTGTCATGAGACAGGCCTCCTCCTGAAGCCATGCAGTGTGCCTCAATACAATAGCCGAGGCTACCCCTCGGCTTGCCATGTCTGAGGCATCCCATGCAGCTAGGAGTGAGTCCTGGGATGCCAGTGAGCCTTCCTCCAGGAGGGACTCAAAATCTTCCCTATGTTCCTGGGGATGTAGGTCTCTAAATTTCTTTAAGGAGTCCCATATATCTACAGTATTATCTTGCCAGCAGTGCTTGGTGGTTAGCTGTACAGAGCTGGAAGACTGAGGTTGAGTCCACTTTTCTGCCTAGAACTTCCAGCCATCCGGCCCCTCTGGACCTTGGCATGGGATCCTGGGGGGGGGGGGGGTTATTCCATGCCTAAGGGCAGCTTTGATCACCCAGGAACTTGGACTCACGTGCTGGATGAGGAAGGGAAAATCCTCTGGTGGGACCTGGTACTTGTGTGTTGCTATGTCTGACACTGGGGGAATAGAGGCGGGACATTGCCGGTGACACTTGGTGATGTCGTGCATGCTAGGTTGCAGTAGCATCACTATAGCATCCAGAGGAGATGATAAGCTGGGATCAAATAGGGGATCTCGGTTCCCCCCCCCCACCCATGGGGTCAACTTCCAAGCCTGTGTGGGCAGATACCTGGTGCAGAAGGTCAAAATGTACCGTGGTATCCTCTCTATAAGACCCTGGTTTGGGGTTCAGCTCCCTATCCAGGTTAACAGGTGCGGGCTCTTTGGTACCACGGAAAACCCTCGGTGATTGGACTTCTCTCAGCACCAACCATTCATGGGGATGGTACTGATAAGTACTTGGTGCTGGTGACTTTCTGTCTCATCTGAACCTTCTAGGGGAGTAATCGCCTCTGAACTCAGGGAGTGGGAGCCTTCTTGCAGCGCAGGTGGTACTGCGCCAAGCCAAGCAGACGGCACCAGTGATATAGTAGCGCTGTGGTGTTGGGGAGAAGCAGAGCATGATCTGTGGTGCTTTAGAGTCCAGCCTGGGGCAGTACTGTCTGGTGTTCTCAGGGGAGCTTCCCCAGCCAGGAAATGGTGCTGTTCATCAGGAGTCTACTTCCCCGAGAGGAAAGCAAGCTTTCCTCTATGCTTAGGGGACTTTGGAGGGGTGGGCAAAGGCAAAAGCAATAGAGCCTTTGCCGCCTCGAAAGCCTCCAGGGTGATTGGGATCTGCATCATATCACATCCCCGGTGCCAAGAAGGGGTTGGCCGGGGAGAACTGGATTGATGGGAACACTTCGGCACCAATGTCTGTGCTGATCATGTCTTCTGCTCCCGAGGAGAGTGGCACCAAGGCGGCTCCGGTGCTGACCTGGCACGTGGTGCCAGCACCGAAGGCAACTCTGGTTCCTCGGGGGTAGGCTGCCACACTTGCTCGAAGGCCAACACATAGTGCCTTTGCTCCCTGTCTTTGAGCATCCTCGGCTTGAAGGACTGACAAATGGAGAGTTGGTGGCCTGGTGGGACTCATCCAGGCACCGAAGGCACTCCTTGTGGGGATCATCCTGCAGGAAGGCCTTGCCACAAGAAACGCTGGGTTTGAAGCCTGGCATCTCTGGTGGCTGTTGGGAGCGATCTTCTGGCTCCAAAGTTGCACAGTCCATAGAAGCGCCAGTTCTTGGTGGAATGATATCCATGAATAGGTCCTATAATCTAAACAGACAGCTCATATAAGGAAGAAACAACAGGCACTTGCATTTACAAGGACAGGGCTGTTCCAAAACCGTCACTGAGAGCGGAAAAAGGAACTGGGGAGGGTCAGGGTTGGGGCCTTATATATAGCCAGGGGAGTGGCCAGAGGGGCATCAGCTGCTGACCCTGCTCTGACAGGGTAGGGTAAAAAGCTTCTGACCAATCATGTGTTGCGGCACGTAGACACCTAATACTGAATGTATCTAAGCAGCGCTCGAAGAAGAACTTGTAGTTAACCTGGGGCAAAGACGGACCAAGAATGTGCGACCTGAAGCTCTTTGTTTCAAAGAACTTTTGAGGAAACTGGAGGCTGATTAGTGAGAGAGTGTTTTATTCCTAGGTCACTGTCATAAATCCACCCTACTCCAATAGGAGCAAAAATATCTATCTCACAGTGATTTATTTCACGATTTATTAATTTTCAAAAAGTCCCCCCAACTCACAGAATATGTCAGCACCACAAAATTACGGGTGGGTTCAGATCAGCCGCATGGAGAAATCTTGCCCTGTCACAAGCTGTGCCATTCTTTTCCTGTTCACACACGGAGGGGGAAAAAAATGAACATCTGCCTGATGTCTGTATATTTACACAGTAGGAGTGTGTTTCCATAATTACTTTATTGCCATTATTTTGTTTATCATTCAGGAAAAAACAATGGTGAGCAAATATGAATAGTTCCAAAGGGGCAACCGTGTATCAGATTCATGGGGGCTTGTATAGGCATTCTTCTGGTAGCAATGGTTGTGTTGGTAAAAAAAATGAAGATATATACCTGCATTTGAGCTGGATGGTGCTGGTGATGGAGTCTATGGCATCTCATTTGAAGTACACATGATCTCATGTACATATTGAGTCTCTGAGTCTATGTGTTAGTCTAGTAAAGCAAAAAAAACAAAACAAAACAAAAAAACAAGGAGTCTTGTGGCACTTAAGGATGAACAGATTTATTTATCGCATCATTACCCAGAACCTACCATTATTCTCTTTAATATTTATATTATCTGAGAATTCAACATTCATAATTAAATATTATATAAAAGCCATTATTTGTTAAAGTGTTTCCTAACACAGTTGTGGCTTTGTTTTTAATCAATCTCTCCCCCCCCCCCTTTAGTCCTTTTAACCCATATGAAATAGACCCATTGATGTATAATAGTACTCCCTGCATGTGATTATTCCTGGCCTATGTGCTGATACCCACAGCTGTTTTGTTCTCTCCTGTCACCCACAGTGGAACTAGAATGAAAGAATTTGCAGTCACTAGCTTGTTTTTCCTTCGTAATATGACCAGCCTTTCAGACAGTAGCAATGTCTTCTTACATCTCTGGATTTTGAACCACCAGGTCCAATCCCATTTCAGCAAAAGCCAACTGAAATTTTGTCATTGACTTCAATAAAATAGGATCAGGTTTCCCAGCTCTTTTACATATTCGGGTCATTGATTGTTTGGATTCATATTAGACAAACGTATCCGGTGCTATTTTTCTTAAGTTCTTGATCAGTGAAGCTGATCAGTGGTTCTTGATCACTCCCTATTCTTCATTCAGCAGAGAATAAGAGAGAAGAAAAAATAAAAGTTAAGCTTTTGCTGTGATCCAGTGCCACCATTACTATCAGAATAACAAACAGAAGCTGGTTAGCAAAAATTATTTGGTTTTAAATGTTGTACACCAGACGAATCAATGATGTGTAGATGAAAAAATGTATGCTACAGAAAGTTTGCACATGTGATTGTGATGGGGATTTGGATGTCACCAGGACTTTTCAGCGGTCTTAACAGCAGTGCATATCCTAACTATTTTTATATTTGTTTCTTTTTAAATTGTTTTGGCAAATAGTATGTCTGTTGTTGAAACTGCTCACTTAGATGTTCCTGAACAGCATGGTCACATAATATTGTTTTCTGTACTTGATGACTGAGAAGTTTTGAATAGGAAATCATAGATAAAAGGATTGTTGAAGCATAAATACTCATGTTCTCACATAAGTATCATACAAAGAACAACCATTCCACAAACATTTGTACAAACCCTGTATTTGGTTATATAGTTATAAATAAGATGGAAAAAGTAAGACCCACATATCAGTTAATAATATATAGGCTTTGAACTGGCCCTTTCAATTTTATTCAGATTGGGGGACAGAAAAAAGATGCATATAATGGCAGAGGAAATAGCTGATAGAAATTTGAATTAATGTTCACAAGCACTGTAATTGTCCTCCACAACGATTTCCAGACCAAGGAGGAAATATGTGCAGGAGACTGTTCTTTTAAAATTTGCAACCTAACTTGCAGATAAAAAGCTACAGAAAATATAAATTTCAGTTAAATAGTTAAAGTTTTGGATGCTTGTGGGCAATTGCGTTCTGGACATGTTTTTAAAACTGCAAATGTATCTATTATACTAAAGTGTAACTGAACTGGGCTTTAGGTACATTTTTTTACATACATGTACAAAAAGTATTTTTCTCTTTCTGGTGGTTCTTCTTGATCCTTTTTAGATACACAACTTGTTGAAGACAGTTTGTTCCTGAATCTTTTTCAATAAATCAGTCTCCAAGCTGTGAATTGTGAAATAGTTTTAATCTTTTTAGGATGATTTTTACAAATTTTTTTTTAAACAGTCGAGCAGATGTTTCTTAACTTTGATAAAACAAAACAAAACAAAACAAAAATCCCCTTGAACTGGAAGCTTGCATATTAAAATGTAGCAAATCTTAATGACTTCAGCAGTAAACCTCTGAAAGCAGACATATAGAATGGAAATGTCAGCAAAGCTGAAACTTCTGTAGGATAAACAGGACTATTCTGAATATTCTCTCCTTTCCATCCCCTGCCCCCACTTTTCCAATAAAAGATTTATGGCAAAATAACAGGATTCTATTTTATCATTAGCAACAGAAGTCCTGTGGCACTTTAAAGATCAAAAATTTTGTTGGGCATAAGCTTTTGTGGGCTGCAACCCACTTCCTCAAGTGCATGAACAGCCCAGGTTGCAGCCCACAAAAGTTTATGCCTGAAGAAATGTGTTAGTCTTTAAGGTGCTCCAGAATTTTTTTTTTTTTTGATAAAGGCTAACACGGCTACCCCTCTAGATTTTATTTTATCATTGTCTTTATTGGTTTTAAAGACTTGGACACCAGCACCTCTATAGCCGTAAAATTTAGCAAAAGTACAATATTAGTACGTACAATTGCAGGTGCTGCTATAATTGAACAAACTTCATATTTTGCTTTCTGAATATACTGCTTTGTCTCACAGGATACTATAAAGGGGAATATTTGGAAAAAAATGTCCTTAAAAAGCTAAAATTGAGATCTGTCATTTGAGTGATGGTCTTCAATTTATTCAATGATCAAGAAAGCAGTAAATTATACTGTCTGAATTATACTGCTCTACAAAGGATATATGAAGAACTACTTAATGTGGCGTGAGTGGAACTTCAATGTGTGAGTCTGTTTCACAGAGGTGACATTCATCCAGTTGAATTCAACATGCATGTACTTTCATGAAACTGTCGTAAGCATCATCCAGTTTCCAAAGGGACAGCCATGCTAGTCTACTAAAGCAAAAAAAGCAAGGAGTCTTGTAGTGTAGTGGCTAGCACCTCTGCTTAACATGCAGAAGGTCCTGGGTTCAATTCCCAGGGGGTTGGACTTGATGATCTCATGAGGTCCCTTTCAGCCCTATGATTTGATTTGATTTGTGGCACTTAAAGACTAATAGATTTATTTATGACGTGAGCTTTTGTGGGAGAAAGTCCCACTTCGTCAGACACTTTGAAGAAGCTCAAGCATCTGACAAAGTGGGATTTTCTCCCATGAAACCTCATGCGATAAATAAATCTGTGGTCATAGTTTAGGCACCCAGCATGATTCCCTTGAAATATGTTCCCAGCTAGGGTGACCCAACAGGAAATGCAAAAAATTCGGGCAGAGGATGATAATAAGCACCTATATTGGAAAAAGACCCTGAATGTTGGAACTGTCCCTGAAAAGTTGGGACATCTGGTAATCCTATTCCCACCAATATTCTTGATCCTATTGGGTGGACTACTTTTCACTTCTGAGAGACTTTTTTTAGTGGTGAGTATAGAGTCCCAAACTTGTGGATAAAAACTGAAAGGCATTTCATATAAACCCAAGACAGTTTTCAAGATATGTCAATGGTATACAGTTCAAAGATTCAGAAAAAAAAAAAAAAACAACTGTGTTCAAATTTAAACAATATTAATGCAAAGTAGATTATAGAATACAGAGATACCAAAGCAAATTATCCAAATCCTTATTGAGGAGCAAATTCCTGGTGCTCCAGTGAAGTAGAGCTGCACTGAAGCCATTACAGACATTTCTTGGAGAATTTCTCCAGTGAAGGAGAATCTCAGGTAAAACAGGTTTGCTTCAGCTGCTCCTAATCCTCTGTCTGTCCCTAAAACCAGCACAAGGGGGGCACTGAAAGGGGAAAAAGGAGTGCCTCCGTAACCCTGGCTATCCAGTACAGCCTTGAGGAAGCTTGCTCAATGGGTCTTACCTGGCATGTAGAAGCCCTGAATAGCAAGGTTGCAAAGTCAGTTTACAGGCAATTTTACACACTCCATCCCTAGTCCTTATCTCCTCACCTGCAGCAAAGTACTGGGGCCAGGAGCTCATCTAAACACATTGTTGCTCTTAATAATTCACTACCTTGATATTCCAGCATGTGGTTTGCATATTTGCATCTGCGACAACTTAATTCATAAACTGTGTATCCCAGTAGTTTGTGAAAGGGTGGTCAGGAGGTTAAGTATGCCACCATTAAAGTTCCCAAACTTTGCTGGGAGAATTAAAGCAAAGTTAATACCTCCTAACTATTCTATTTTATTGGTCAGTGAAGTTTCTGTGTTTGTACTAGTGCCTGGCACTGTGGTTCCTCATCCTTAACTAGGGTTCCTAAGCGCTCTGGTAATATAAATAATAATTGAATATTTTTGTATCAAAAGTAGCAAATAATCAGAGGGGAAACATTAACTTGCAAAGAAACAAAGGTGTAAATAAAGGTGTCTGGTCCACAGTTTTCCTGATTTCATGAGAAAACAGCAACGTATTGCAGATGAGATTGTATGGCTCAGGGATCTGTTTTCACGCTGACTCAGTATAGTGTAAAGTTCAGCGAGCCCTTCCAGTCTAATCATCTTTCTCCTCATTTTGTTGTTCAGCAAGGGCCAGGTTGTGCACTATATTCACGCTGGTGAGCTGGTACTCAGATACGTAGTTCTATTAAAGTCAAGCAGCTAAAACATGGCTCCAGTGAAATCAATGGCAAACTCCCACTGACTTCAGCAAAACCAGGATTTCATCCAAGATGCTTACAATTGCTTGAAAAGAAGCAATCTTACCATCCTTACTCCCTTTGGGACCATTTGTGTTGGAATAAGGAAATGCACAGTTGTGATACTGGCACACTCAGGTTCTAAATCATTTCAGGATTTGATTTTCTTCAAAAAGAATCACAGTGGTACTATGATCGAATTTACACTTAACTTCCCAATCAGATAGCTTTTCTTCTGATCTTGTAAACTGCAAGCCCAACATTTGAAAGTCACACTCTATAGCAGGCATTATAACTTCTTAAAGGGTCAAATATTTGAGTCATTAACTGTCTGGTTTTGGATGTCCTGTGCAAGGCTCTTTTAAAGCTCACGTCTGAGTCAGAGTCAGAGTCAAAGTTTGAGAAAACAGATGCTTTTAATGTCACCCCTTGTGTTGTGTGGCATGAACATGGAAAAGTTTGTTGTTTACAAACATCCAAATCTTTCTGACTCTTTGGTACATCATAACAAATAACTATAGATAAATGTCTCTCTGGGGCTAATGTTTCAAGAAAGCAACCAAAAATAAAATAGAAGTCAGATTTCAAAAGTTAACTCAAAGCTAACAACCTTAAAGCCAAAACAATGAGAACACAGTAGTCAGCAAGTACAAAGATCCAAAAAGAGAAAAGAGAGCTAAGGTAGGATCCCCACATGCAATGCATTAAAATGACAGATCGTCCACTATTCTATACATACACAGAAGCAAGAAATGATCAAAACAAGAAGAAAGCAGCAACTGTCAGTTAACTAGTACATTGTTTTTATAATCAACTTGTCTAAGAGTCAATGCAGTATTCAGTGAGCACAAATATAATGATGACCAATTGACAAGAGAAACAATGAGGTCTGAACTTCCTCACATTAACTCAAACAGTGAAGAGAAGTGTCAAGTTATTTCTAGGCGCAAGCAGAAAAGGAGAAAAATCTGAAGAAGGAAGACTGCTGGACAAACTCAAATTTTCTCGGTATTTAAGGCCTTCAATATTCATTCCATGTCCTCAGAAAAACAACTAATAAAGCAGAAGAGTCTCCAGAAGAAAAGAATAACTAAAAACTGATGAAACAAGTGTAGTTAGGAAATGATAGCAGAAAGCTTATGCATAAATCTACTCCCTTCCTTTCGTTGTACTTTTTCTGGATGTTCACTCCTGGTGTTTTTATGGTTCTTGAGGATTTAGTAGGATGGTTATAAATGCTCTTTCTCTTCTCTTACAGGAACGAAGTTAAGCTTCAGTAGATATGTAGGTTATACTTTAAATTAACTTTTGCATGTAAAGTATGTGGTAGCTTCTTTCCAATATTAAGGAAATGTCATCAGGCATACTACAAGTGATCTCATATGTGGCTCCTCACATCTTTCAGCTCACACTTGAAGGCTTCATACCAATCAAATTCTGTGTCAGGTTTTATAAAGAATATTTCAAAAATGAAAGTTTCATACTGTGTGTTTTGGTGCCTGGCTGCTACTAATGCATAATCCAGCATACTTTAAAAAAATATTTCTAAGCATACATCAATCTGGAATGCCATCAGTCTACAGTTAACAGACTCTTTCTGCTTCCTTATTCTGTAGTCAAGGCTCGGATCTTGCAAATACTTATATATATTCTTAGCATTGAGTATATCAGTAGTCATTAAAGTCAATGACCTGAAATTTCTTGTCTTAAAATTTCAGCAAGTCCTAAATTCTTGCCAGATCAGGGCCTAAAACTTTATTCCATTAATTGTATTTTCCTTTCACTTTCTTGAGCATTTCCTCGTTAATTTTTATTCATCGTTGTTACCACTAGGCTAAATCCTGAGGCCTCTTTTCCTATTTTTACTCACAGGACTTTGCCTGGATAACAAATGACTCTGTGACTTTTAGATGAGTCTGAAAGTTTTTCTACCTTTTGAGCTAGAAATGGAAATTCTAGCTGGAGGACACATGTGCCGTGCCCTGTCTGTTATTGAACTAGGTTGCTACAAATAGCATGTAGCCACAGTTCCATGAACGACTGGATGGTCTAGCTGTCGTGAAAACGTTCTTGTATTACATTGTAGGAATTCTAGGCATCTAGCTCCTCCACGTACTCATGCTACTGCAATTACATTCTTGTTTTAGCACACTAGATTGATTGGAGCTAGTGTGTGTATGTCTCCTTGAAATGTAGATGTAAGCTAAAGGAGGTAGGCACCTAAAGTTCACTGCTGTTCAGTGCTCAGGGTTATGAAAATATAATCCTGAATGAAAACACAGTAGAGACAACAGAATTTAGACGAAACTCATTAGGATATAATTAATTGATTTTAAAGCCCCCCACTCCCCTCCGCACACACTTCATTTTTTAAAAGTTGTTTACATAATAAAACACAATGATTCCAAGAAGTAAGATTGCAGTGTTGTCATCTTGATCAAAAATAAATAAAGGGTCAAAATAAAATTTTAAACTGTCTGTTTTGGCTTAAATATAGAAGTTTTTTCACCATCCCAAAACACTGTTGTGGAAGGAAAATAGAAACCAAATATATGTTTTTGTTTTGTTTTTAAACTGAGATGAAAATATGAGTGAAAAAACAAGATGACTTTATATTGGGAGATTGTAGGCTTGAATTTTAATCAAAGTGGTGATTTGTGTTTGCTTATTTTAAACTAGAATTGATGTGTTGAACTGAATATTGCATGTTCAGGGAAGGGTTACAAACACTTGAACTGGGCCTGAAAGAAGCTGATCATGTGTAATTCCTCCTTAGCTTCCTCTCACACCAGTATTTTTCACACCAAGACAAAAGTACAGAGACTGAAAGTCATGCAGCTTGTCACTATCAAGAAATAATCAGACATTTACCATAAAATGAGAGTTAGATCCTCATCTTGTTGACTTCAGTAGAGCTATATTCATTTACGTAGCTGCTTTCTTGTCCAAAATATTTACAAGAACAAACATATATTGTTGCAGCTCTCTTCTTTTCTCCTGCCATTTCATTCATCCAACTGTATTCCAATCCAGCTGTATTTTGTTCTTCTGATTTATACTTTGCACTTCCTTAAAAGTGTGGGTTTTTCCCTTTTATTTAGATTTCCAGAATAGTAATGGAAATATAAAGGGAATACAAGAATTTGTTCTAGTGCTTCTGTGCACCTTTAGTTGATACACTGCCAAAACGATTTCTAGTAAGGGGAAGGGGACTAGTTTAAAAAAAAAAGAAAAATTCAAAGCCTGCTACCTCTCTTAATGTTAAAACTGATCTGGATGGGAAAACAAGATATATGTCACAGGACTGCTGGTGCAGCTTTATCCAGAAGACAGTTCTCTAAATTCTGCTCTAATTGATATATTTGCTATAGTAGCTTCTGGTCACTATGTCCTTTTCTCCCAAAACAATTTTGGTAATTGAAAAATAGATATAGTAATGAAATAAACTGTTGAAAGGCTTCTCAAGGTTGGGGGACTATGTAAAAAAGAGAAATTGTGTATATAAATGATGTCTATGTTTGGTTTTAGGGGAAAAAATGAAAGGCAAAAGAAAGTCTATTTTATGAATAGTGTAGTCATTGAACAGAAATTTAATAATCAAGCCCACAAAGGTCTTTGACTATTGTGAGTCACTTTTTCCATAAATACATGCTATAGAAAGAGAAACATGGGAAGAACTGACTGTGGCAGAGTTCTGCTTATATATTCCTACTTGACAAAAGATTAAGCTCACACACAAAGCTCAGTCTCTATATAGATTTAAGAGTTTTGACTGATAGTGAAACTTTTTAAGATTTAGTAAGTATGACACCATGTATTCTTAAAAACTAGAATTAATTAAAAAAAAAGAAGACAAAACTGTCACTGCTGTGGGATTTTTTGTCTTGATACGATACACAGTGTAGATTTTTGTGAATTGAAAATGTATCCTGACAGTCATGCTTTGCATTTTGTGTGTACTTAGTTATTTTATATATCATTATAGTGTGCTAGATTGTGAGTTCCTCAGATCTCACACACCAAACAGAACTATTCAGGGTTGGTCCTTTCTTGGGAGATCTTCAAGGCGTTCCTCCTCAGCAATGCAGGAACTAATGGTGTTAATCAAGTAGTTAATCTTCCCTTTATGTTGTTACTGAAATAATATTCTGGCTGACTTTAAGAATTTATTTGTGTATGGGATTATCCGCCTGCTTCAAGTTAAGCATGTGTTAAAGTGCTTTGGTGTATTGGCCAGATGCTCAGCGTGTTGTAGAATCAAGCCATTGAAAAGTGCCATGTTGCTGAGAGAAGTTCTCAAAATTAAATATATAACCAAGGCCCCAACTGGTGATTCCAGGTGACATCACATAATAGTCAAACTGAGGTAATTACACTCTGATCATCTCGATTACTGTAGCTCAGACGAATATGGCATTCATCTTATCATGTCTTTGGGTTTTGTTCTGTTCTCATTAGTCAAAAGACTCCATTGCTGGTGACTCCAGTAGTGGGAATGCTGAGGCCCTGAGTTGTTGTCTACTATTCTGTATGCTACTAAACATTTGCCAGGCTTCCCCCTAGGGGAAGGATGTGATCTTTCTGTAAAATGCATGCTGTGTTTTAGGATGAAATGTGCTGCGGGTATATTCAATATTCTTTCTTTAAGTCTTTTGATGCAGTCCATTGCAAATGACCATACTTATATAACTTTTACCTCTTGAGTGTGATTATGTCTTCACTACCAACCTAACCCAGATGATCAATACTTTGCTTTGAGCACCTGTGTTAATCAAGCCCAGGTATGAGGGAACATACAGCAAAGTCTTACTTGTATGGCTGTGTCTTCATTGGTGCAACACTCACTTGTGTGTCATTAGGACTTCTGGGGGTATATCCCAAGGTCCTTTGATTCTTTCTCAGTGAGTTGTGGAAAATCTTTGTTGTTCTTCCAGGCACACAGAGGCAATATGGGAAGGCATTGGAAGATTATCAACTCTCATGTGATTTAACCTGAATCCCCAGTGCACAGTGGACAGGTTACCAGCTCAAGTGAGAATATATGCTCCAGAATGGGTCAGTTAGCTCACGTGAAAAGCACAAACTAAGTCAGAGGATTTTGTGTGTGAGCAGGAGCCAGGTTAGTGAAAACACCCAAACTAAAAGCCTGAGTTAACTCTGAAGTAAAGAAAAGTCCTGGAAAATTTGACCTTAAATGTATCCTTCTGATATATAACACAATAGCCCTGTGACTCAGGAGTGCATAAGGAAAATCCAGAACAGCTAATAACATACAGGCCATTTGAACTCCAGAATGGAGCTGTGTTTCACTGATTACTCAGAAACATATGCATTGTAAATCACATGGCAGCTTCATGTTACAAGTGCCTTAAGATTTGCACATGCTCAGGACTGAGGTTCTTCTGCAAGTCATATGAGTTCAGAGAATACATGAAAAAGAAAAACAAAATACTGAAATGAAAAATGTTTTTGTTCTGTGATACGTATCTACTTCCTTAATCTATTAAACTAATGTACAAAAGAAACTATCAGTTTGTAAAGAGAGTCAGATATATTACTCAATATTGCATGTATGTTCTGAACTGATTATAGGCCAGTAATGGGCAAAGAAGAGTTAATAATTAATGTGTATAT
>ML682060.1:22948162-23051641 GCA_007922195.1 Podocnemis expansa
ATATATATATATATATATATATATATATATATATTTGTCAAATCATCAGCCCAAGCTGTTATAATTAAATCATCCCATTGTTTTAAAAAATCTTGAAATTCTGTGACTGTATTACCCATATAGTATTTTGGTATCTCTGGATAACAGACTTATGCTGCACATCTGCAAATTTACACTTTCACTGTGCTGATTCATGCTGTAAAACCAGGCATCATGAAAATTATCTTTCACTTGCACTGTGGGATTTATGTTGCAAAGTCACAATGGAAGTTATGTAATAGCTTATGTTGTGAAAATTGGTATCTGCACACATTGTGGAATTGCATTGTAGCTTGTGTAGATTTCTGTTTTACAAGTATGTGTGCTAGAATTTGTCAAACCCTTAAGTATTATGTATGTGTGTGTATGTGTATCTATACATAAAAAATTCAGAAATAGTTTCTGACATATCCTTAGTAACAGTGTGCTCGTGTACAGCCTGGAAAGCAAAAATAAAATTCCCCTGCTGAAGAAAAACAAACAATTAAAGAAAATAAACAATGTAGAGATACAGGAATATTAAGATAAAGACTAAGGCTATGTTCACACGCAAATGCTTGTTTTGAAACAAGATGTTTCGAAACCAGCCTGTTTCGAAATAAAGCCTTATTTCGAAGCACCTTATTTTGAAATAACAAAAAAGTGTTTTCGAAATAAGGGAAAAGGATGGAATCGAAATAGCATGTCCAGTGTGACATACTATTTCGAAGTAGGAGAGGGGAGGGGGAGAGAGGCCCTGTGCTGGGCCAGGGAAGCCCCGCCCTCGGGACTCCCCTGCCCCCTGTGGCTCCGGCCAGGGGCGAAGGGCGGCTCCCTCTGTCCCCGCCTGCGGGTCAAGCCTCGGGCAAGGGGGCTTCCTCCGCCCCCCCCCCGGCGCGGCTTCTGCCCAGCGCAGGGGGCTTTCTCTGCCTCTCCCCGCGCGGCTATGCCCCCTGGGAGGAAGGTCCTTGTTATTTCGAAACTCTTTGTTTTGAAATAACACGTCCAAACGGCTTATTTCGAAACCACTGGTTTCAAAATAACCCTCCTTTCAAAAGCAAAGTGGGTTTAAGCTGTTTCGAAAGGAGGGCTCTTGTTTCGAAACGAGGAGGTCCCTCCTTTTGAAACAATAAAACATTGTTTGGATATAGGGACTTTTTTTTTCGAAACAGCCAGTGTTGTTTCAAAATAAAAGCCCTGTGTGGACATACCCTAAATTATCTGCTAGTGTAAATTGGTGCTTTCAGATCAAAAGTGTCATATAGTTGACTTCAATAGGCTGTGACAATTTATTTCAACAGAAAATGTGACTCCAAATTATCTGTAGATATACAAGTTTTAAATGAAAGCAAATGAGCTTTTATTTTGTAACCAGGTTAATCATATGGTGAATGTTTTCCTATCTAGAAATGGAATTTAAAGACTTTTTATCCCTGCTGGAGTACTTTTCTAACTGGAAGGCTTTGATGAAGATATAGTATCCATAAATACTACTTTTAAAATTAAGTGTTTTGATAGATATCTCAATTAAAATATCACATTTATATCTTTTTAAAAGATACAAGTTATTTTGAGACCTTTTTCATCAAACTTGTGTATGTGGAGTTCATCTAAGTTTCATTTATCTGCAGTAGTGTCACAGAGTAAATTTGTAAGCTTGAAAACACATGAGGATGCTTTCTTGGACTACGCTAGAGATTTTCAGTGACTAGTCACTGTAGTCATAACAGATACTGCAACTTCTTTTTAATAATAGAAAAATCACAGGTTTTTTTTGTTTTTTTTTTTAATGTCCTAAAATAGATAACCTAGTTATCTGGATACTGAGAATCCTCCAAGACAGTAAAATATCTTTAAATTTAAGGTGTTCAGTGAAAATACATTCAGCCAGCCTTGTTTGCATGAAAGGTGAAAAGTTCAGGGAAAATGCTTGGTGTTTGTGTTGGGTTCTGCTTCAAGGTGACAATACAAATAGCTACTGCTAAAAACAGGAATGTGATTTGCTCCAAATTAACTAAGAAAAATGTGACATTAAGCCATTCATTTTCTCCCTGTGTTCTGGAAGCCTCCTGGAATAGATATATTTTTCTACTTATCAAGGATCTTTTTCCTGCCAAGATGGTGTAGGTAAGTCAAATACATATTTTATTTCCATAACTAATTATGGGTGGAAAATTCCAGGAGGAGACAGTTTCAGACCCAATATTTTGTTTGTTTAGTTTTTGGTTGGCAGCTGTCTCCTTCTCATCTATTCCCACAGAAACTCACATATATCTGGTTTTCTGTCTTAAAAAAAAAAGCTACATTAAAGAAAGGTATTACATTTGCAATGTCAGGTGCTCAGGAGTTAGAAAATGCCATATTTGAGGTTGCCTGTGCATCCTTAGTTTGCCCCCCCCTTTTGCATAAGCATTATGATACACTGTTTAATTTCATGATCACATATGATTTGCTCCCCACAGGACCCCTGCCTCATTCAGCGTATAGAATAGACAGTGCTCAATTAATGAGAAGGTATTGAATATTTTACCTTCATTGTTCAATACATGGCCCCAGGCCTTATTTATTGCACACTGTTCAAACCAGGCTTTGAAGGGAGAATTATTAATTTCCTCATTGGCTTTCTTATGACAATTATTTCTATAGTGTCTGAGTGTTTAATACATTTTATTGAATTTATTTTCACAAAATTCCTATGCAGTGAGGGGCATTTATCTCATTTTTACAGATGTGGTACTGATGCACAGATTAAAGTTAAAAGTACCTGCTACTTATGGGTGCCCAATCTGAGATACCTGGTGTCTGATTTCTCAGGGGATTTAGTTTTGTATGGAACGTTGCATCAGCAGTGAGTCGAATAGGTGTGGAGGAGGCTAAGTGGCCACAACCAGCCACTGGGAGAAGTTCCTCTGACTCGCTGCCCTGCCCACACTCCATCCCCATTCTACACATGGTAGCACAGGAAGAGTTGGCCCAGTCTGTCCTTGGGAGCCACTTCTACACGTGGCGGACTCAGTGATGAGGGGCTGCTGGCACCACTAATGTTTTCTGGTGTCACAAGGAACACAGCATGGCGGGGGGACAGTGCAGGCAGAGCATGTGCTTTGCCCCCAGAAAGCAAAGGGTATGTGCTCTCCCTGCATGGTGGTGCAGAGGCCAGCCAATGCTGAGGGTCAAGTGGGCACTCTCCTGTTCATCATCATACCCTGAGTCCCCTCTTTGCCCCTTGCTCATCCCTCTTAGCCCCTCCCACTCCTGTCATTCTCACCTCTTTGCCCTGTACTCTGAAAGGTTCAAGCTGCGGGTGGGACTCTGGGTGAAGCACAAGAAGTAGGCAGGGAGCAGGCTAAGCAGGAGATGGGCCTGCCTGGACCCTTTGCTCCACCTGCGTTCTGCAGCACTGCTAGGCAGAGAGTGGAGGTTCAGCCAGGGGCCTGCCCACATCACGCCTCATGCTGTATTCTCTTTGTAGTCCTGAAAGGTGGGAGCAGTGGCACTGGGATGGGCCGGGCTGACTCCTTCCACTGCAGCATGTGGAGACTGGGGATGAAGAGGAGGTTGAGCATGTACAGGGCCTCAGGGGAGGGGGCAGGACCATAGGAGAAGAGCTGGTGCCCCTCTTTGTCCAGTCTCCCCAAAGACAGTTGTCAGATGCTGTCCCTCACACTTCATATGTTTGAGGTATAACTCCCATTGAGAGAGGAGGATTTTTCTGGAATTTCCATCCTCATTCACTATATACTTTCCAACTTGTGCAACTTGTGAAGCAGGCATCCTATAAACAACATCCTCCTTCAACATGCAACCTTGATTCATCCCTAGGTCATCATCCTGTGTGCAGAATGAGGCAGTGATCCTGTGGGAAAAAAAATGTGATCATGTAATTAAAGACTGAATTATACTGCACATAGAAAAGGGGACTGAATTAAGATTGCACAGGTAAACTTAATCTGTCATTTCCTAATTTTGGTATGCTTGACTTTGCAAATGTAATATTTTTCAAATGCAGGTGAGGTAATATCTTTTATTGGGACCAGTTTTGGTTTTGAAAGAAACTTGCACAAGACTCTTCTTCAAGTCTGGGAAAGGTAGTCAGAGTGTCACAGATAAATACAAGGTGGAATAGATAAGGAGTTAACACTCTGTCACAATTGTTCATGGTGAAGCAGACAGTTAATACATCCACATTCTTAGGATGATTTGTAACCTGCTAACTCTCATTTGTTCAAATAGCTATGTATTTTCATTGTATTTAGCTTTGACACTTTACATACCTTTACACTGGAATTTTACACTCATAGGGGGACAACTGACTCTGGCTCTCAGGGTTCTAGCTACAGGGAGTACTGAAGTGTGTCATGGACATTCAGGCTGAACCTATGGGACCTTGTACCTTTGTTTGAGCTTGAATATGTACACTGAAATTAAATAGCCCCATATCCTGATTCCTAGTCAGCTGGCATAGGTGAATCACAGGTGTTTAATTATAGTGTAGAAATGGCCTTTGAGTACCTCTGCCTGATCTGTGTGAAAATCTTGTAAGCTTGAAAATTTGACTCTTTCATGAACAGAAGTTGTTCCAGTAAAAGGAATGATTTCTCCACCTTGTCTCTGTAATACTCTGGGACCAACACAGAAAAACCAATAATGAAAACATTTTTAACACTGATGCTGTGTGAGTAATGTCCTCTGGTTTGGTTGGTTTGGTTTTTAAAGCAAACTGGAAAATGAAAACTTCCCTCATGTGGCACATATTGACGCTCATATTACTGAAACCTTTAAATCCACAGCACAGATCTCTATCACTTGAGTTTACAGAATAACACATAAAAAGTAGTAGGCTGTGATTCTCTAGGTCAGTGGTTCCAAACCGGTGTGCCGCGGCAACTCCGCCGGTAGCAGAGGCCCCACCTGGCCACAGACAGGGTCATTCCCCGCAGCCAAAGCTAGAGCCACTGCAGAGGTCCCATGTGGTCCTGGTTGGCAGGGCTGTCCCGGGGCCCCATGCAGCTGCACAGCTGCCCCAGCCGATCCCGGGCAAGCAGCCAAAGGGTGGCACGGTGCAGCGCTGCCAGTCCTCCCCTCTCTGCCATGCGTGCTGCTCTGGGCTCCCTCCCGGAGCAGCTGGGAGGGGATTGAAGGCAGCGCAGAGCCAGTATCGTTGCCCCCTGCCCCACTGCTCCAGCAGGGAGCCCAGAGCAGCACGCATGGCAGGGGGTGGGGTGAAGCGGACCGGCAGCGCTGCCTGGGTCCAGTAGCAGGTTGTTGAGAGCATAGTAGAGAGAGGCTCTCTGCCCTCAGTTCTGATGCCCAGGCCTGGCATAGCCTGCAGCAGCCCAACCCAGAGCTGCAATTGCAAGGACAGTTGTGCTCAGCCCCAGGCTAGAACATGCCAATGCACATAGACTCATCAGAGAATGCAGCTGCTAGAATCTAATGCTAAGTCTATCTTGATGGCAGCAACATCACTGCCATCAGCATGATCTTTCAGGTTTGATTGAATGGTCTGGGTAGCTATACTCAGTCAATCTGGAAATCACCACAGCAACTCCAACCATGGAACTGAAGTATTGGTAAGCCAACAGGAAGGCATTTCCAGTCAGCTTAGCATAGTGTATCTCAAGTAATTAGTAAGTCGTTGGGAAACATGCAAGGTATCTCCCATCTACTGCCACAGAAAAGTGTGTCAAGCATAGACTAGGGCTAAGAAGTGTCTCCTGGGCATTTGCAAACTGATTTTTCTAAAGGGATTGTCTTGGCATGGAGAGATTCAAAGTGGTAGCCATGTTAGTCTAGTTCAGCAAAACCGCAAGGAGTCAAGTGGAATTTTCTCCGACAAAAGCTCATGTAATAAATAAATCTGTTAGTCTTTACGAGTGCCACAGGATGCCTTGTTTGTTTTGCTGGGCAAGGAGACTATGACTGGTAGCCAGAGGAACTGTGAGTGGCTTGGAAAGCAACAGAAGTGACTGAAGCATATGGTCCATAAAAAATAGTAGGAGTGTTATGTGTAGTGTACCTGTGTGCTGATTTCATGATAAAAGGGACAAATAGATACATGATGTCTGAGGTGTGACAGGTGAAAAAGGTAATTAACAATGGCTGGAAACTAAACAGAACTGTATTAGCTGTCAGGTTCTCCATAGCCGAATGCATGGATCACAGTTGCACAGGCTGGCCAGCAAGAACAGCATTACAAAAGGTGAGCTGACTGAGATTTGTGATTTGAAGGGGGAATGTTTAAAAACATTTTTGCCATGCATGTCTGTTTATCCTCTTTTGGCATGCATTCCTTATTCATGACAGATATGCTGGCAGACAAACAGAAGAAGCCTTTGGCGGGCAGAGGACTCAGTCAATTATGTTCAATAGAAAGTAATTACATCTCAGTGGGTTTTTTCCCCCTTCTTTAACAATTGTTCAGCAAAAAAAGATAACAATTAATGCTGTCCAATTACTGTTGGTGCTGCTATTGTCACTGCCAGAGGTTTAAGATGAGGTTTTCATAGTTAGTTGACTTGCAGTGACTTTCAGAAGGGTGCCTAATGAACCTTTGTGCTTTTCAAAATCTTTTTTCTTTTTCCCCCAGGGTGAGGTTTTCTATTGTTTGCAGGAATGTCACTAATGCTGCCAAATTAAAATTCCCCTCATTGAAGTTCACTGGGATCTTTTGACCCTGCTTCCATGTAAGCATAGGGACTGTGTGTTAGAACAGCAGCTGAATGGGACTCAAATGATCACTTCCCTTTTCAGGGTGATGGAATCCCAGCCTCCAGTTGTATATTATCATTTCTTCACATTTTGTGAAAACAGCTGTGAAGTATTAGAGAATTAACACTAAACAGTTCAAATACTGAAAGAATTGAGTAAAGAGGATAATACACCCTCTTTATAGTCTTATCATTCTGAGTTAGCTACTGCAGGTCTGCTCTATGATACAAGAAACATCCCCACACAGTTCCCTTGTAGTATGTAGAGGTCTCTTTCTTTTGGGGAAACATAACAACATTATGCAGCCCAAATAGAACAGGAGACATACCAAAAGCAAAAGAGGGATAGTTGGAATCATGGCCTGCAAAAGACCATTTCATATCAGTGTTATTTGGAATAACCTTAGGGTTACTCTAGGTCAGGGATCTCAAACACATGGCCCAAGGGCCACATGCGTCCCCTAAAGCTATTTCCTGCGGTCCGCAATGACACGATTGTTACCAATATTTGCAATATCGTTGTATTGAAAGGTTTCAGTTGTGTGGCCCTCGGGCTAATATACTAATCCTCAGGTGGCCCTCTACTAATCCTCATGCGGCTCTCGTGGTGATTTGAGTTTGAGACCCCTGCTCTAGGTTTTTCTTCTGGCCATGGAGGCCATTGGCTCTGTAAAAATTTTAACACCTTTTCCTCCATCTTTCTCTCCTGCACCCAGCATAGGAAGGGAGTAACAGAATTTAACCCTAATGCAACTTACACTTGAAAGTTGACTTTTAAAGCTTCAAAATAGTTATTCTAGCTTTCACAAAACAATAATCTGTAAAATCCTGTTTGGATTGAAGAAAAAGATTCCAAATGCTGTCTAGCCCATAAAAATCAGAAAGAAGTGCTATTGATTGTCAGAATGCTCAAATTCCTATCTTTCATATGATTTATAGTAGTAGTTTCTAAACCTAGAACCCTCACTGGAAATAGTGTATTAGGCAATGAGGCACAGAAGGAGGTGGATGATGTGGGATGTAGTGAGTAGCCTGTTATAGAAAATTCTCCTAGAAAATTTGGGATTAAACAGTAGGTGTGTGTTCACTTCCAACATTTGTGAAACAAACCATTCAATTCACAAGGCACTTTGTGAACTGTGACCTCGTAAATACAGCTTTCATAAAACAAACCTCTACCAGTTCCTGTGAAACTACTGTGTCTCAAATTAAAAACTAATCTAGGACCACAGTCTCCATGACACAAATTGCAGAGTTTGAAGATTAATAGAGGAGCCCTAGTGTTTTCTCCCTGCTTTGCATCACCACCTTCTGCAGCTAAACCTCAGGATATTTATAGACTGAGTTTCAGGACATATTAAATTAGCAGATATTGACTGTGTAGAAGTTTGAAGACAGGAGCAGTTTGTTCCCACTTTCAGCCAGGATTCAAAACAGAGCTGACAATGATCTAACACGATTGTGTGATACCTGTAAATGGCATGAGTAAGTCACTAAATAGCTCCACTTCTCATTGGCTGAAATTTTCATGAACCTCAAACCATCCCGTTTACGTGATACCAACCCCCATGCTAGAATGCATTCCTGAGTACTCAGAAACTAATCTACCTGGTTATTTATATTGATCGCAGATGCAATACTGTTTCAAGTTGAAGATAGAGCTCCTATGGAGATGGGTTATATACTGTATTTAATAATATTATTTAGAATATTTACTTTCCTATAAATCAACTGTTTAGAAGTGGTGTAGGCAGTCTTTAGCAGAGCATCTACTCAGATATTATGCACTGGCTTTTTCAATCAAAAATGTTTGTGTAAGTTTTAAAATCAGTGGAATTCACAATGCCTGATGTATTTTAAGTACATATTTTTCAGTTTGTGGTTAATTCAGAAAAAAAGATGAAAATAGTTAAAATTAGAACTCGGCAGAATTATTTCAGTAAAAAAAAGTTTATTTGCTAAAAAGTGCAGTTTTCGGTAAATAAAAGATTTGCAAATTTTTGGCAAATAGTTTCATGAAACTAATGGGGGAATGACAACATCCTGAAAAAAACAAAATGTTCCATGTTGCAGCTCTACATATAAAAATATCACATTTCAGCTTTACAGTCTGAAATAATGTTATGTTTTGAAATGTATCTCAATTTAATTAAAAACAAAAACACTTAAAGAAAAATAATGTTTTGTTGAGATTGAGCAAAACATTGTATTTGCCTGGAAATTATTTTATTTTATTAAAAAATAAAACAAACCCTTATTTCATCAGGAAAAATTGGGAGAAAAAACAAAAGAAAAATAAAGAAATGTATCTTTAAGGTTTATGGGATAGATATTTGGGTTTGGCCATCAGACTGAAAAAAAACAACAAGCAGTTGTGTGGCACTTCAAGACTAACAGATTTGTATTTTGCATGAGCTCTCGTGGGAGAAGATCCCACTTCCTCAGATGCTTCGAAGATGGGTGAACTTACAGAAAGGAAGGAAACTAAATGCAAGGGGGTGTAAAACATAGGATCAGGTCATAAAGTAACAGCAAATCAGAGCAGTTTACAGGCTCAAACCATGGGAAGCCTGAAGTCAAATTACCCTTTGTAATGGGAAAAGAACCCATAGTCTCGATTAAGTCCTGCTTTCACAGAATTTAGCTTGCATATTAATTCGAGTTCAGCCGTTTCTCTTTGAAGTCTTGATGTCTAGAGATGTACCTGGGATTTTGAAATTGACATCAGACTGAAAGCTCATTATTCGACCACCACTAATTATAGTTGCAAATCAGTATTTTGAAGTAATTATTTAGCACATTATTTCTTTCTTAAATAGCTAAGGTGCCTTTTCTTATGTTTAAAGTAATATAATACACTGCAGATACACTTTTGTGATCCACTAATATGGACTGCTATACTCATACTATCCCAACTCTAAAATGAATACCTAGTTCCTCCTCAGCTAATCACCCAAATCCATTTTTGAAAGATGCTGTCCAACCATTGACTTATAAACTTATCCTCTGTAATCTATGGGTACTAGTTTCAAGACTGCCTTGTGGTAAGTGAAAAAAGATTTAGCACTTTGGAGTTGTAGGGATTAATCCCTAAACATCTGGATAAGGTTTCGTGAAACATCAGAATTATCTGTATTTCTTATGTCTGAAAAATGTAGCTGGAATCTTGAAACTGGCATTTCTTGTTGGTTTAGCACTTCAATTTCCAGGCTTGGCAGGCAGGTGGAACTGAAGTGAAAATGAAAAATGGGGAGGGGTAGGGGGGAGAAACTTTTTTTTTTTTGAATAATGAGGAACAATCTGTTTTAAACATTTGAAGAAGTTTGGTTCATGTGCAGTGTGAATGTTGCATGGTTCAGATCACAGCTTCTGCTAGTCATGACTTTAACCAGCTGAGAGAGAGGGAGAGAAAACACAGACTCTCAGTCGTCATTTGTTGGGCATTTTGCTGAGAACTGAACAACTAAGTTGGCTTTCTCATCAACATTTAAGCACCAGGTTTCTGAGATAGCAGGCTTTAAGAAGCCAACTAAAGATAGATATGAGGCTTTATATTTTAAATCCAAACTAATGAGCATTTTAGAGTGATAAGGCATTTTGCTGTCTCACATGTTGTTGTAATTAAAGATCTTTTCACATTTCAGTTGTGAACCTTGGCTTTGATAAGTTTATGACTCAAATAAAAATACTCACATTTGGGGAGGGGAAAAAAAGCTTATAGAAAAATTATATAAACAGTGTATACATAACATGTGCTCTTGTTACCAAGATACTACAATTTATGCTGCATGCTACTAAATTTAAGATGGAGTCTTGGTCATGTTGAAGTAAATGGTCTTGGTCATGTTGAAGTAAATGGTCTTGGTCATGTTGAAGTAAATGGGAATATTCCCATTCATTTCAGTGGGGTCAGATGGTGCCTAAACAGTGTGTGGGACTGGTTAACATGGTGTTGCAGACTCATTAATGATTAAATAACTAAAACTAAAATTGAGATGGGCCACTGAGGGGGTCCACTTTAAGCACTACCAGAGCTGCTGCTCCCAGATTATGTAAATTGTCCCCTCTGTTTTTCTCAGTTTGTACTGAGCATTGGGGGCAGGATTTCACCTTTGGCATCTGAACAGTGCTTAGACATTTGAAATCTTGTATAGTTAAAATCTGGCATACATGTTACCACCCATGTATGCAGTGATAATTATGATGGTTTTGAGAATACAGAATCAAAACTTAAATCTATCTCTAAGTGCATACACTTCAAATGGACAGCTGATTGGGATTTTTCAGATCATTTTTGTGTTGTTGGAAGCTGTTGATTTGTCAAAGCCAAAACTGTTCACGACAAGTAATCAGTTTTGGTGAATCCCCTGAGTCAAAACATTTTGGAACTAAAGCTTTGAATTATTGAAACATCTGACTGAAACATTTCCAAAAGGAAAAGTTTATTTTATGACTGAAAAAACTTTTGATTGTAATGTTAGTTAATTTGTACAAAAAGGGGTTATTTAAAATAATTTTGACATTCAAAATTTCATAATTGTTGAGACAAAATGTTTCAGTTGTCTAGGGCTTTTTTATTTTATATTTTTAAAAAAAGTTGGGCTGTCATTTGGTCAAAACTTTTCCAAATTATGACTTTTCTTCCCAACTCAAAATGTGAAAGAAAATTGTGGAATCTTTCACACTCTTATGGGATAGGAAAACGTTTTCCTGTCTGTGGCTACTTCAGCATGCAACTTGTTGATCTAACCCTTCTCCTTCTCCATGTCACCCCTTTCCTGTCATCTACTTCCTCCACTTCTCCATCACATTTAAATTAGATTGGATTGGGGCAGCAGAACCAGGATAGAAACAGGGGAGGTTAGAGGCTTGTGCCACTGCAATGGAAATATGTGGGGAGGGAGGGATCTATGTTTTCACTACCAAATGTTTTCTGCCTTCATAGTATCTTGTGGACATCATGGATGGACCCAATCATGTAGCAGTGTGTAGTGGGGAATGGAAATACTAGTGGGATCCAGAGGATTGGCTGGAATGGACATGACGGTGCAGGAGATTGGCCTGGCTATCATGGAGCAAATATGAGTCATTGGCCCACACACTGAATGGCCTGGTGGAAACACCCGACCTGGAGGGTGGCAGGAGCATGTGTGTCAGTTGTCAAAATGGAACAAGGCACCACCATCTGGGAGAAAGACATGGGGATGTCAGCACTTAGGGCACCAGCTGAGGTGTGTTGGAGAATACAGTCTAATAGGAACCTGATGCAGAGGCACTGCCATAAATACAGTGGAAGGAAAAGCCAGGAAGCCTCTTCACACTTTGGTGCTGGCTATTGACCCTCCTTCCATCTCAGTAGGTTACCTTACCTCTGCCTCCGATCCCTCCACCCTCCTATTCACAGGAAAGATTTACAGCCACTGAGATTGGTAGTTTTTGGAGACAGAGGTTCTGTCTTTCTGCCTGTCCTATAAAGCACCTTGCACACTTTGGTAACTGTCAAAAAAAAAAAAGTAACAATAATAATAGTGGATTGTTTCAGATGGAACAGTGGCAATTCATTATGCTTGATATATAAAGACCCCCTAACGCCTCATTTGCCTACCTTGAATATGAGTGTGACACGAACTAGGAGAGTCATGCCGGCTCGGACGTTGCCCGGATTAACAAGGTCCGTGCCAAATGTTGGGGAACCAGGACAATCTGATTATAAGTGGGCTACTGGAACAAACCATACATGGATGAGACAAGAGAACCTGGAATTGATGGAATGCTACTACAACAGTAGACCTAATGAGAAGGGATATATGAAACATATGAGGGAACTCTGGATGGACAAAAGACCTACATCCACACTAACTGAGAAACAGCTAGTTATCCAACGCTTCAACATAGTAAAGAGGCAGCTGCTCTCACAACTGGAGATAGACCAACTCCACATTACATCCTGGACTCAAGAAGAAGAACCGGAAGAACAACTAGATCTGCAGCCAACACCTGAAGCTGGAACTTCACTGCCGCCCCCTCCATTACAGAGCACAGCAGCTGATATGAAGCATAAGATCATGGATAAACTAGCTACAGTCAACCCTCAAGACCGCTTACCAAGGCTCGTTGGAGAAGTACCATCAGCTAGTATGCTAGAAGATGCCAATAGAGCCCTAACAACAATTCCTACTATCACCATAACTCAAACCAATGAACTGGTATATGCTACAGCCTCTGTAATCCTGGAGATGCTTGGCTACACGATCAAGAAGAACAGCAGTACATACCCCCCCTGGAAAATGAGGTTGAAGAATAAGATCAAGGCAACGCGGAGAGAAGTTAGTCAGCTGGTGGAATTAAAGAAGGGTGTGGAGATTAAGGATAAGACTCGGCTACTGAGAAAATACAAGGGCCTGACTCCATCTGAAGCCCTAGAGACTGCTAAACAAAGGCTCACAGCACTGGTTACCAGGCTAAGGAGATACACTAGAGAGGCAGAGGCCAAAAAGATAAATGCCCTGCTCTCCAAAGAACCATCCAAGGTGTACTCCCAACTGCAGTGCAACAACACAATAACAGCAGAGCCACCAACAGCAGAAACTGAACAGTACTGGAAGAACATCTGGGAGAAAGAGAAGACTCATAACACCAGTGCAAAGTGGCTGCAGGACCTGAGAACAGACCACAGCAATCTCCCAGAACAGGAACCAGTCACCATCACAGTAGCAGACATCCACCAAGAACATGAAGAGCTGGACAGTACCTGGACCGGACATGATCCACACCTACCGGCTAAAGAAACTAACAGCAGTGCATGAACGCCTAGCAGCACAAATGAACCAGCTGCTAGCAGCAGGCTCCCACCCAGACTGGCTAACACAAGGAAGGACAGTGCTGATCATGAAAGACCCCCACCAGGGAACAGCACCGTCCAACTACCGGCCAATAACCTGCCTCCCCACAACATGGAAAGTCCTATCAGGCATCATAACCGCCAAGCTACAGGACCATATGGGCCAGTACCTGAGCACAGCACAGAAAGGCATTGGGAACAACACCAGAGGCTCAAAACACCAGTTGCTCATAGACAGAGCAGTCGCCCAAGACTCAAAGTCTAGACAGACCAATCTGAGCACAGCCTGGACTGACTATAGGAAAGCCTACGACTCAATGCCGCACACATGGATCTGTGAATGTCTGGCACTATACAAAGTCAACAGGACACTAAGGACCTTCCTCAAGAACTCAATGGGACTGTGGAAGACAACACTGGAAGTCAACTCAAGACAGCTTGCACAAGTGGCCATCAAGTGCGGCATATACCAAGGTGATGCACTGTCCTCGCTGCTGTTCTGCATTGGCTTGAACCCCCTCAGCCAGATAATCACAAGGACTGCATACGTATACAAGTTCAAGAGTGGAACTACCATTAGCCACCTCCTCTACATGGATGACGTCAAGCTGTACGCTAAGAATGAATGAGACATCGGCTCGCTAATCCACCTGACAAGGATCTACAGTGAGGATATTGGGATGTCATTCGGACTGGAGAAGTGTGGCCGGATGGTAGTAAAGAGAGGGAAGGTAGTCAAGACTGATGGGGTGGAACTACCAGCAGGCCACATAGCAGACATACAGACCAGCTACAAATACCTTGGCATCCCACAGTCACATGGGAACCACGATGAGGAGGCAAGGAAGACAGCAACATCCAAGTACCACCAAAGGATAAGACAGGTCCTGAAGAGCCAGCTCAATGGGAAGAACAAGATCCACACCATCAACTGGTACACCCTGCCAGTCATCAGATACCCTGCCGGTATAGTGAGCTGGCCAAAAGAGGAGATGGAGGCTGCCGATGTGAAGACCCAGAAGCTCCTCACAATGTATGGAGGTTTCCACCCCAAATCCAACACCCAGAGACTGTACACCAGCCAGAAAGAAGGCGGGCGGGGTTTGGTGAGTGTCAAAGCCACTGTCCTGGATGAAACCCAGAGCATCCGGGATTACATCAGTAAGATGGCACCCAAAGATGAGCTGCTGAGAGAATGCCTGAGGCAGCAGCAGACATGGGAGGAAGATCAAGCAGAAGAAGTGCCATGGCAACACAAGACCCTGCATGGGATGTACCATTGACAGATAGCTGAGGTGGGTGACATTGGGAAATCCTACCAGTGGCTGGAAAGGGCTGAACTAAAAGACAGCACTGAGGCACTGATCACAGCAGCACAACAACAGGCACTGAGCACCAGATCCATTGAAGCAGGGGTCTACCACACTAGACAGGACCCCAGGTGCAGACTGTGCAGAGAGGCCTCAGAGACAGTCCAACACGTAGTGGCAGGATGTAAGATGCAGGCAGGAACAGCATACACTGAACGGCACAACCAAGTAGTTGGCATTGTGTACGGGAACATCTGCACAGTGTATGAGCTAGATCCTCCCAAGACCAGATGGGAGATTCCACAGAAGGTCGTGGAGAATAACAGGGCTAAGATTCTGTGGGACTTCCTGATCCAGACGGACAGGCAGGTACTGGCCAATCAACCAGACATCGTGGTAATAGACAAGGACCAGAAGACAGCGGTGGTGATAGATGTAGCAGTGCCAAGTGACAGCAACATCAGGAAGAAGGAGTATGAGAAGCTGGAGAAGTACCAGGGCCTGAAAGAGGAACTAGAACGGATGTGGAAAGTGAAGGCCAAAGTGGTCCCAGTGGTGGTAGGAGCACTCGGGGCTGTGACTCCTAAGCTGGGAGAGTGGCTCCAACAGATCCCAGGAACAACATCAGAGCTCTCTGTCCAGAAGAGTGCAGTGCTAGGAACAGCTAAGATACTGCACAGAACCCTCAAACTCCCAGGCCTCTGGTAGAGGACCCGAGGTTGAGGATGACACATACCACCCATAGGGGTGAGAGGGGAATTTTTTTTTTTTTAATATATAATTTCAAAGAAAGGAAAACAAATAGAATCAAACAGTTAAAATGCATTTTGGCCATGTTCTGTCTGAAAAATTCACCTTTTTAGGCATGCTTCCACATGGGGCAGACACGCCTCTTGGCATTTGGAAAAGAAATGTTTCTGAACAGAAAGCATATTCATGTGCAATAAGCACTGTAAGGCTCCATAGTTATTTACTATAATGGCTTTTTTTTTCATTTTTTTACCATTTCAGATGTGTGATTTTATAATACTTGATAGATCTGAAACTGTTACGTGAGCATCATCCTTCCTACCTATGTCCATGCACTGAAATGAAGACTGGAACACAAAGGAGAGTTGGGTGCCACTGAAACAGAGTGGAGTTGGGTGCATAGCTCTCCTTTGTGCTGGGAAAAATCTCACTCTGAGGAACATATATAGTAAAGGTATTTAAGTGTATGAAGAAGCAGATATGCAGTATTTTAAAATTTCTTGGATACCAAAATTCAAATCAACAAAAGAGATTTATGTGCTACTTTTATGATGTGCTGAGATCCATAAAGTTATTACTCAGCTGTCACCTAACCCCACAGGTGCCTGAACAAACATGGAGTCTAAATTCCCACTGTATACATTACCTAAATGTTTAAGTTGCTGCTTCAGAGCACACAAACTGCACTTCTAGGTGTCTGGTTACCTGTCTCCAATGTGCAATCCACAAAGTTGGGGAAGCTAGGCAGGTGAACACTTGTCTTTCCACAGGGATCTAAGCCTGTAGACCTGATCTTAGGAGGAGGAAGTGGCCGTTTTGCCCACATTTATGATTTTTAGCTCAGTGGTTAGGCCATTCACATATGCTGTGGGAATCCCATGTTCAATCTCCCTCCCACAATGTCGAAAGAAAGGCTTTGAACAGATATTTACCATAGCTCTCAGAACTAGCCTGATGGGGAGCTTCTGCAACTTCCGCTTAGATGTGGGACTCCTCTCCAATCTCTCTTTGTGAAACGTGGCAGAGGTTGTAACATATTATAACGTCCATAACATGGTGGTTGAGGCACCCACTTGGGATGTGGGGAAGACACATGGTCTAGTCCCCATGTTCCAATGACTTTCTATCTAAATTTATGAGTGATCCAAGGTAGAACATCTTCAGCAGGAGGGGTTGGAGCTCCCACATCAGAATAGCTCAGTGGTTAGAACAGTCTCCTGAGAATGATGGGAGACTTCTCTTCAAATCATTTCTCCCACTCAAGCAGAGGAGGGAATTGAGTGTGGGTTTCCCTCATTCTGGCCAAATACTTTTACAACTGGAATAAAAGGTATAGGTGTGTGGTGGGAAAAGCAGCACCCTCTACAACATTTTGTGTGGAGTTGGTCTCATTCAGCAAAACAAACAAGGAGTCTGGTGGCACTTTTTAAGACTGACAAATTTATTTATCACATGATTTGTAAGAGAAGGTCCCACTTGGTCAGGTGCTTGAAGATGGGGAAATTACAGAATGGGAGCAAAATCAATGTAGGAGAGTGAAAGTCATAGGATCAAGTCAAACTATTACATTAAATCATACAATAAATAAATTTCTTAGTCTTTAACAGTGCCACCAGACTCCTTGTTTGTTAGGAATTTAAGTTGTCTAATTCATGCTGAGAGGTTCCTAGGCTGTGGATTGCAAGCAGAGATAGATGATCCAGTCCAGACTTACATATGTATCTCTGGGGAGAGCTGAGACTTAAAACATATATCCTTTCATCAGCATCTCCAATTGGCTGTCTAGGAGGGGATCTGCTTAAATTTCTGCCTTTTAATGATTACATTCTTAGACCTGTAACTCTCCCCCTTTATTGTGCATGGAGCCTAGGTACATAGTGCAGGCTTTGTGGATTGCATTGTTGTTCCTTTGTGGGTTTTTTTTTTTTTGTTTTGTTTTGTTTGAGGCAACTAAAATTAGGCATTGAAATGCTGAATGTCACAATGCCCAAGTCATTTTTTGATTCTGGTTCTCTTTCCCCATTGGTTTCATTGTAATATGGATGCCTAGGCACATTTAAAAAGCCCCTGGGGTGCCTATCTGCATCATTAGGCACCTCAATACATTTAAAAATCTGTCCCTTGAATCCTTTTTCTATTTCCAGTTATCTGTTAAGCATGTTAAGGTGTTATGTCATTCACAGAGGTATTCATTATTAACATTCATTTGACAAATAAATTGGTTAGAACAAAGTGTATCCTATTGATTGTATAGAAATGGACAGCTGCACATATGTATTTATGTTGTATAATTGCTCATCAGAATCATGTTTGTTTGTTTGTTCCCTGATTGGATGACATGACATTTATGAACAGGAGGAGTGCATGGAGAAATTACTGAGGCTTTGCTTCTTTTGTAGATCTGCTAGAAAGAGACATAACAGGAGAATTTAGAATACTTATTTTTTCTGTTCTCTCCTGTATATAAAATGGATTATATTAGGCTACCTCTATGGCTTCCAGATTTAGAAATAGCTTGCATGGTGCTTGACTGAGAAATAAAGCAGGAAGTCTGATACATAGATCATTCAGCAGACTTTACAACTTGTTTGGGTTATTTTTACATCAGGTAATAGCATGTGTGGTTATGTGTGCAATTCTAGTTGTGAAAAGTGTGACAACATTTTTGTTTGGCTAATTTAATTGTTATCTGCCACTGCTTTGACCAGTGGCATTCAAGAAAGTGCTAGATTCGTGTCTCTATTCTATATCAAACAGTAATTCACTAACCATCCAGCAGTCATTAACTATATCATGTGCTTTGTTGTTACTTGCAAAGATCTCACTCAGTCATTTGCTTGAATTCTTGGGCTCTGGGAAAGGGATTCAAGGAGCTGCAGCGAATATTCTTAATCCATCTACCAAACACACCACAGGTAGTCCTCACTTAGTGACCGGGTTCCGTTCCTGAAACCCGGTTGATAAACGAATTGGTCGCTAAACGAGGAGCAGCCCTTACCGGTATTTCAGGCATAATGTACTTTACTGGTAGTGGGTTTTTCAACCATCTGTAGATAGTTTTAATGTCACCTTTGCATCATTTATAACATTTTTAATATATATTTTAAATGTTTTACGCTCTAATGTACTGAACTTAGTTTACATAGTGTACCGTAAATACAGGTAATCGTTTTTAATATTCTGAATAGTACTGTAAAGAAAAGGCCTAAAATAAACTCCATCGTGATAACTTTGTTTTATTGCCATAACTCCTTACATACTGTATTACAGAACATAAAAATGCAATCAGCAAAAATTATAAAAATGATGTACCAAAGAAATATGAAAATAAAAATTCAGATTACATTGACATTTTTACTCATCAAATCCTTCAAAGTGTGGTTCAGCAGCAGGGGGGTCATCAATGTATCATCGGAGAGATCAGCAGGGTTATCAGGAGCTGTAGAAGGCCCTGGTAAGGGAGATGATGGCAAGGAAATGGAAGGACTTGTAAGGGTAGGGGTAGGGGTCCTGGATGGAACTTTAGAGAAGTATCTCGTTAGTGTGGTCTGCATTGTAATTTTCTTTTTTTCTTCATAAATTTCATGATAGCATCGTAAAATTTCATTCATTTTTCGTTCCACTTTCGTGAACCATTCAGCATTCGGGTCCATACTCTCTAGTTCTAACATCGCTGCGTTGACTTTGGAGAAGACATCAGCTAACCCCTTTACAGTGAACTTCTTTTGTACTTCTTCCACTCTTTTTCTTCTTCTTCTTCCTCCTCTTTCAAGTGCTGCTGTGCTTCCAACTCTATTGATACAGTTGAATGCGCCAGCTCCAAGTCACGTGCTATTGCTTTAACTTTCTTACCAGCTTCATATTCGTTTATTATCTTCATTTTTGTCTCAAGATCGATAGCCTTCCTTTGTTTCTTGGCGCTTTCTCCGGGTGAAGTCATGCTCTTCCTTTTCGCCGACATCTTGTACTTTGGGGTGCACAATAAAGTAAAAATACATAGACGAAAAACGCTAGTTCTGACTGCGGGAATGAGATGAATCTGAGAGAGTTGATGCGAGTTCTCATACATCGCCATAATACCAACTCGTCAGAGAGCTGGTCATAACTCCGAGGGGTCACTAAACGAGTAGGTCACTAAGTGAGGACTAGCTGTATTTCATGTGTTTGCCACATGTGTTCATGCAGTCTATTAGTCTTCCTTTAATGTTACTCTACTGCTAACTGTTACACTAGTCATAATTCACATATAGACTTTGTAAACAGTGGAACCACCTGTCTTTGTGTGTTTCTTTTGATTTGTTGCCTCAATATCAGGGCTCTTATCAGGGAAGAACTGAAGGAGCTGTCATGTATTCCTCCACTCATGTACAGGGCAATACACTTTCATAAATCACATCTGCATTTATTGAACCCATGCAGTTCTATTTTGTCATGCTATCATCAGTTATTTACAACCATGTCTTGTGTATTCATGCACACTGTTCTTTGCAAATGGTGTAAATTCCTAGCTTGGTGTCGGGTTTGACTAATTACTTCCATGTGAGGTTCATGATTGGGACTGAAGTAGGACTGGAGATTCTTTGGGTATCCTACTGCCATTTAATATAAAGCACTCCTTGTGCATATATTAAGTATATTGATCAACATTGTCAATCACTTTTATAATTGCTACTTTGTGGAGCTGCTAGTTACCAGCAATTTAGCAGCTGCAGTGAAAGCTGGAACTTATCTTGTGCATTAACATTTAATAACAGAACCAAACAATTATGCATGTACGAACTCAAATATGGTAATAGGACTGCCTCTGTGTCAGTCTGCTCATAATCTGAAAACAATAGTGAATGGCAAATTTGGCCTGCAGAAACTCTACCACTGTTGGTGCATCCCGCGAGGAAATATTTTCCGCTAATTTTGAAAGCATAGTGTAAGCTTTCAGAGCTATCTATTGGAAAAGTCTTCTTGTTTTCCTGGTAAACAACACACATTTGCTATAGAAATCACTGAGAGCCAAAAAGCCCAGTTTACAACCATTTTTCAGAGTGGAAGAACACTTTGAACAGCAACTGAAAATATAAACTATGAACAATCTCTTCTCTTTTTAAAATCAACAAAAAATGTAAATAAGCCTCAATAAGGCTCTTTGTTTGGGTCATTTTGGGACCGAGTGCTTACAGAGCCCACATGTCTCAGACATTCATCAGCAAGATCTTGTGCAGCAGCAACTGCAGGAGTGGTTTGCAGGTCCAACATCTTGGCTGAGCTGTCAACAGAGTCTCTTTGAAAAGTATCCTGCTGTTGTCTCCACAGATGCTGCCTCATCTCCGAGACCACATGGTCCATGAGCAGCTACTTGCTTCTCCTTACCCACCTGTATTTCTAGAATGCACTACATTGGCACCCAAGGGCTGAATCGTTCCCCATTGCAGCAGCAGCCAAGTGAATGCTATCATTCTGATAGCATTTTTAAAGGCAGTTGTCATGCATCATCCATCACTACTTAGAGCTATGGTCCATCTTCCTCCTCTGGCATTGCTGCAGGCACTCACTGACTCTGTCCTTCACTTGGATACTGTTAGAAGGCACTCCAATTGGTCTCTCTCCCTTCTGGGTTCTTGGCCTGTCTAGATATAACAAAGCATTTACCTAACTGGTAACAAAGAGCTTGTTTGGGAGTGGTCATCACCCGTCTCGCTGGCTGTATAGGCACCCTGCTAGAAAATCAGGTGCATCCCTGACTTCGATGTTTTTGTGGTTATTGCACAGACCCTCTTGATGACATCCTCAGTCCTACTTGTACTGCTACCCATACCTTTTCTTCTGCTTTTTGGCTCCCTTTCTATTAGAGATCCTGTCTTCTTCCCTTTCTACTCCCAGCTCACAAACAACTTTCAAGATGCAGTGTAGGACAACTTCCCTGTTGAGTAATCTCAGAATACATTTATTAATGCTAGTTTCTCTCAACTCTAATATGTTGTCAACTAATTTAAACAATATGATTTATATTAACCAGGCAGATGATTGTATGGTAATAGCTATTAAATTAATACAGTATATGGATTTTAACCTACATTAAAATTGCGTACCAGAAGTAGAGTATGGCTGAAGAAAAATGGATCTGAATGTTGATCAAAAACTTGAATTGAGTCAAAACCTTATTTAGCTTTATATCTATATCTGTGTCTGTATCTATATCTACATCTATACTTTCTGATTTCAGTCAGGGTTTTATTTAGTCAGTTAATCAAATGTACTGCAGCCCTTCATTCACAGCATACAAAAGACAGTCAGAATACATTAATTTCAGAGATACTTACACAAAATGAACCAGTAATCTCAGATTTTTTTAAAGAGTTTACCTCTCTTTTCCTTTGCTCCAGTCTCCAACTTTGAATTACCTTTATTAGTCTGACATACTGCAACTGCAGAAAGAAAGAAGAATCTCGTTCTTCTGCAGTAACAAAAATACAGGGGGTTGGACTTGATGATCTCATGAGGTCCCTTCCAGCCCTATGATTTGATTTGATTCTGCCTGTTCTTACAGTCCTAAAGGTAGATGTGAATGGTCTGAAACCAAACTTATGAAGCAAATAAAAACAAGAACTTAGCAAAATGTTTTACATCTATTCATGAGCATGCATATATCAAGTAGCAACAAACACAGCAGCAGGTTAACCAGTGGAGGTGTTCAGCTATATGTGGCCCCCACAAAACAATGTACTTCTTAGCAGCCATAATTTAATAATTGCTATCATTTAGAAGCTACAGTAACTTTAGTCAGCAGTTAGGATAATTGTATGAGAGGAAATGAGCCTTGAACATTCATGTAAAATATAGCAAGAAAGAACAGGAAATAGGGTATAACTTTGAGAAGGCAAAGAAAATAAAACTATTTTATTTTTCATGTATTTGTACCAAACTGGACTATGTGGGGGTGTTTATTCATTAGGTGGAATAGAAAATATGTTATAAAGAGAGAAGTCCATGCATTTTAAGCCTAGAAGGAACCATTATGATCATGTAGGATGACTTTCTACGTTGCAGAGACCATATATTTCATACAGAATGTGGAATTAATATTATGTTCTTGGACCAACATAAGTGAGAATTGTCTTTGTCATACTAAAGGATTATGGGGCTTTTGTGGGGGGGAGGGGGAGTAATGGATGATTAGGGTCTCTAATCGGTATGTGCTACTGGTATCAGACTTGATATTTTGTGCAAACTCTCAGGGACTCTCAGCAAAATACAATCTAGATGGAGCCACTATAACAGGGATCTCAGACTCAAATCACTGCGAGGGCCACATGAGGGCTTGTACATTAGCTTGAGGGCCACACCACTAAAACCTTTTCATGCAACAATATTGCAAATCTTTATAATGATAGTGTTGTTTTGAGCCGCAGAACATAACTTTAGGTACTCCATGTGGCCCACAGGCTGCCAGTTTGAGACCCATGCACTATAAGATGAGTGCATAAACAAGTGGATAACCGCTCCCAGAGGGGAGTTTCCAATGGTTCACAGTCATGCTAGAAGGGCATAAGAAGCAGGATGCCACAGGGATTCAGGAGTGGTCTTAATGAATCTAGGACCCTGGGGGGTGCCCATCCTTGACTTTTGCTCTCCAGGCTTCTTAGGACCCTGCTTCCTTGCCCTGGGTTTCACTGTTGGCCCTTTGGTACCTCACCGCTGGCCCCCCCAGTGCCTTGTCACCAGGCCCCCACCTGGCACACCTCTGCAACCCACTTATTCCTTCCCGGCCCCCAGCCTCAGCTGTCTGGAGGCCTGGAGCTGCTCCCTAGCTTGTCTGCTCCCACCTTGGTCAATGGGAGTGTGCGCTGGCAGGCAGTTGGTAGATTTATAGGCTGCCCCAGCTTGGCCCTTCCTCCTGGTATCCACCCTGCCTCTGTGGGCAGGGCCCCATCCCAATGTGGGGCCCTGGGCCAATGCCCAGTCTGTCTCATCATTAAGACCAGCTCTGCAGAGATCAGTTCTGAGTTCAGTTCTGTTCAGTATTTTCATCAATGATTTACATACTGGATTGCTGGTAGAGGATACCAAGCTGGGAGGGGTTGCTAATGCTGTAGAGGAAAGGATCACAATTCAAGATGATTTGGACAAACTGGTGAAATGGTCTGAGTTAAATAGAATGAAATTCAGTAAAGACAAATGCAAAGTACTCCACTTAGGAAAGAACAATCAGTTGCACACATAAAAAATGGGCAATGGCTCTGTAGGAAGGAGTATTGTGGAAAGGTGTCTGAGTGTCATAGTGGACCATAAACTAAATATGAGTAAACAGACTAACTGTTGCAAAAAAAGTAAACACTATTCTGGGGTGTATTAACAAGAGTACTATTAGTAAGACATGAGAAGTAAAGTTTGTGCTCTACTCCACACTGATTAGGGCTCAACTGGAATATTGTATTCAGTTCTGGGTGCCTCATTTCAGGAAGGATGTGGAGAAATTGGAAAAAGTCCAGGGAAGAACAAAAAGAATGATTAAAAGTCTGGAACACTTGACTTATGAATGAAGATTGAAAGAACTGGCTTTGTTTAGTCTGGAAAACAGGAGACTGAGAGGTCATATGTTTCAAGTACTGAAAAGGCTTTTATGAGGATGTGGGAGAAAGATTGTTCTCCTTATTTTCTGATGGTGGGAAAAGAAGCAATGGGCTTAAATTACAAGGGGGTTTTAGGTTGGGCAGTAGGAAAACATTCATAAATGTCAAGGTGATTAACCACGGGGATAAGTTGTCTAGGCATGTTGTGGAATCTCCATCACTGGAAATTTTTATGAGCAGGTTAGACAAACATCTGTGAGGGAAGGTTTAAGATGGTTCTTGGTCCTACTATAAGTGCAGGGGACTGGACTCGATGAGCTCTCCTGTTCCCTTCCACTTTCTATGGTTCTGTGACTTAGTCCTTGCCAAACTGCAGAGGTAGCACAGCTGTACAGCAAAGTTTTGAATTAATATTAAATAATGACAAGATAAACCAAACATAATATTATGTAAAATGAAAAAAAGTCTAGTCACAGCTGATGGAAGGAATAGATGAAATAATTGTAATGTTTTTGAAGTTAGGAACTAGAGAGATTACTTGATTTTTAGTTAAAATTGGCTGTTTTGGAATAAAACAGAAATTTGGATTTGTGACTGGGCACTCCATGGGGCCATAATGGTATGTCTTCTGGTTTGTTACTACACGAAGCTGTTTTCAGGATATGACACCTTTTTCATTGGCATTTTTCATTTTGTTAAGTTTACTAGACACATTAAAGATTCAACATTCTGTTAACCTTTTTGACTGAAGCTGCCTATTGAGCAGATGTTTTCAGAGACCTATCCACAGTGAGTCCAAAATCTTCTTGGGTAGCAGCAACTAATTTGGAACTCACAGGGTATGTCCACACGACGTTTTCTTCTTTCGAAACGAGGGAGCCCCTTGTTTCGAAACAAGAGCCATCACTTCAAAACTGCTTAAACCACTTTTGTTTTGAAACGACGGTTATTTTGAAACAGGTTGTTTCGAAATAACGCCATTTGGACATGTTATTTCAAAACAACCATTGGTTCGAAATACCAATGACCTTCCACCCAGGGTGCATAGCACCCTGGGAGGAAGGTCCCCCCCCCCCCAGCACCCTGGCCAGGGTGCTGAGTGCAGTGCAGGGGGCGGCGGGTGCCCAGCCGGCTTCCTCTGCCACTTTCCCTTGCCGGAGGTAGAGGGAGCAGCGGATGCACCAGTTGGCTTCCCCCACCGCTTCCCCTTGCTGGGAGCAGGGGGGATCGGGTGCCTCAGCCCCTTCGCCCCCTGCCCCCAGCAAGGGGAAGGGGCGGGCAAAGCCGGCTGTAGCGCCCGCCGTCCCCCCTGCCCCCGGCAAGGGGAAGCTGCTGGGGAAGCTGGCTGGGCCATCCGCTGGGGCTCTGCCCCCCTCCCGGGTTCGGGGAAGCTGCTGGCCCCGCAGAAGCTGCAAGTACTGGCTTTGACCCCCCACCCGGGCTTGGGGGGAGCTGCCGGCCCCACGCGAGCCGGCGCCCCCCCCCCCCCGTGCCCGGGCGGGGCGCAACGCCGGCCCCCTCCGCTGGCGGGGGGGCGGCCCCCCCCCCCCCAGCCCGGGCAGAGGGGCAAACCCAGCACCCGTGGCTAGCGCGGGGCTAGCAGCTCCTCCTGAGCCCAGGCAGGGGGCAAAGCCAGCACCCGCGGCTAGCGCAGGATCGGCAGCTCCCCCCAAGCATGGGTGGGGGGCAAAGCGGACTGCCACTGCCTCCCCCACCCTGCCCAGGCAGCAAGCCACGAGGCCAGGTGAGGGGGCAGAGCCCCTTCCTCTGCCCCAGCCCTAGCCCCCTGCTCCTGCCTTGAGGCTGGGGTGGGGAAAAGGGGTAGCAGGGGGCTGGGCAACACATGCCCCTGCTTACGGTGGTGGGGCAGAGAGGCAGTGGGGAAAGCCAGGGGGAAGAGGGGCTTCACCTCTGCCCCCACCCCGTGCATTTTTCCTTGCTGGGGGGGCCATGTTGCCACACCACCCATCATGCCCCTCTCCTCAATCGAAATAGCAAGTCCTCTGTTTGGACATGCTATTTTGATTGGAGCTTTTCCCTTGTTTCGAATTGGATTTTAGTTATTTCTGTTCGGCTTTATTTTGAAATGACTTGTTTTGAAATAACTTATTTCAAAACAAGGCCCTGTGTATGAATATAGCCAGAGTTGTATGTGTATAGCTGGAATTATTTGTTCCAATGTGCATTACTTTGAACTTTGCTTTTCATCTGCAGTTTTGTTGCCAAGTCATCTAGCTTGGTGTTATCCTTCTGGAACTCCTCATAGTCTGATTTGGGCTTAACTATCTTGATTTATTTTTGATGATGCTCAAACTTTACAATGTCAGTGTTTTGCCCCATTCCACACTGTTAATGAATATGTTGATCAGAACATGTTCCAATATAGATCCTTGGACAACTTTTCTGTTCATCTTAATTCATTGTTAAGACTGGCCATTTATTCCTACCTTTTGTTTTCGCTCTTTTAGCTAGTTACTGATCCTTGGAAGGACCTTCCCTCTTAACCGACGGCTGGTTAGTTTCCTGACAAGCTAAAGGCTTATAAAAAGCTTTCTGAAAATCTAAGTATAATATAGTGATTGGATCACCCTTGTTTACATGCTTGCTGATTTCCTGAGACTTGTAATATATTGGTGAGGTATTGCTTCCCTTTCCAAAACTCATGTTCACTCTTCCTCAGCAAATCATGTTTATCTACGTGACTGATCATTCTGTTCCTTATTATAGCTTCCACCAATTTGCCTGCTACTGAGGTTAGGCTTACTGGCCTGAAATTGCCAGTATCTCCTCTGGAGACCTTTGTAAAATGTAGCATTGCCTTAACTACATTCAGTCATCTGGTACAAAGTCTGATTTTAAGTGGCAGGTTACGTACCACCATTGGTAGTTTTACAATTTAATATTTGTGTTTCTTCAAAGTCCTTTGGTGAATATCAGCTGGTCCTGGTGGCTTATTGCTGCTTATATTATTGGTTTGTTCCAAAAGCTCTTCATATTACTGTAGTGGTCCTTGCTTGTGGGAAAGGGCAGCATTCCCTAGTGGTCAGGGCTTATGTCTATGACCTGCCTTGGGTGATGGTGTTGGGAAGACCAGACACTCGCACTCTACTAGGATCTGATCCAAGGCCCTTCAAGAGCTGTCAGTGATCTGCCAGTCAGGGGATGCTTAGGGACTGTCCTCTCTAGGACACTTCCTATTACTCCCAGACTGTGGTTGTCCCAAATTCATTATGTGGATTAAGGCAGTGTGAAATGTGTCCAGTCACCAAAGGGCACACAGTTCCTAGAGGGTCTTCCTTTCCCTCACGGAGGGCACCTTGGCCATTGTTGTGGGGAAAGATTATTTTCCTCAGCTCACTTTTCCTGGAGCTTCAGGTTGCAGGTCTGCTGTTCCGTAGTCTGCCACATAATGGACTCCCCCTCCACGCCTTTTAACTCCTTCTACAGGTGTTGTGGAGCAGGACAGAGCTGGCTGTGCAGGAGACTTGCTTAACCATTTGTTACCCAGGGTGGTGTTTGTACAACCTATTACATTAGCACAATCATTTGAGAGAGTACTTCAGATTTGTCACCTAAAAAGAATTGCTTTGATACAAAGAATTAATTTAATTTTCTGAAATGGTCTTTTCTTTGAGTGTTCCTTTATTATCTAGCGTTCCCACTGCCTGTTGGTGAGGCTTTCTAAATGAATGCAGGAGATTGTATAGAGAGGAGGAACCTAGGTTTGTTAGAAATAGGGGAGCTTTTGGAGGAAGGACTACCATTTACAGGAGGCATGGACTCCACCTTAACCAAAATGAAAGCATATACAATTTTAAAAAAGTGGAGGAGAACACACCACAACTCTCTGCAACAGGGATCAGCAACCTTTGCCGACCCTTACGCCAGCCCTTCCCACTGCACCCTCAGTGGGTGGCAGGGGTGGAGCCAAAAGGGGGTGTGGCCAAGCTTCCAGTTTGGGACCAGGACCAGCTCTCGCTCTCACCAGCGGGTGGCCTCCGGGTTCCGGACAGGGCTGCCTCTCTCCCCGCAGTCTCCAGGTCCTGGCCGGGGCTGTCTCTGGTCTCTGCTGGCAGGCGGCTTCTGACTCCTCTGTCGGAGCTGGAAGCAGAGGGGCCGAACCGCACGGCTCCTTTCTAGTCCAGCCGAGCAGGGGGCAGGGCCAGGAGGGGGCTGGGAGCCATGCACTGTAGCTTCTGCTGGCCCGGAGCATGTGGCACCACATGCCGCTCAGGCTTGGTCCCTGTGCCATTTTTGGCACAGGTGGCAGGGGTTGCTGACCCATGCTCTACAACTTTTTAAACTATGGATAAAGAAAAGTGAAGAGGTATAGGGGAGCACACTGTTTGTGTAGGGGCAACCTATAGAGATGAATTTAATAAAGGGGAAACTCAATATCCTAGTACACAGATAGGAAAGAAGTTGTTTAGGTACAGATAGGGTTCAGTGAAGTACTGGCAAATAAAAATGAATCCCATTTAAACAGAACACATGAGGGCAAGCAACTGACTATTGCTAAAATGTAAAAGTGATTATATATCAATAGTAGAAGTCTAAATAATTAGAATGGTGAACTAGATTCCCTGGCATTAAACAAAGACATTGATATTATGGGCATCATAGACACGTGATGAACTGATGATACTGAATGGGGCATAATATCAGGGTACTAAATACATATGGAATGACAGAATAGGTTCAGAGTTCTAAGTACCAAAGGTTAGAGCCCTGCACGGATACATATACATGGATCCATATCTGACCTGCATCCTCAACAAATAGCCCATGGATATCCATGTTATATCCGTGGATGCGGACATAATGCAGATATCCGTGGATATCTACTTATTTGCAGGGCTATAGCTTAGTGAAGATAAAAATATGTGAATCCGTATCCAATCTGCATCCACAAGAAATGGTCTGCAGATATCTGTGTTGTATCCATGGACGCGGATATAATGTGGATATCCGCAGATTTGCAGGGCTCTACCAAACGGGCAGCTGTGTTAGTCTAGTTCAGTAAAACAGGCAAGGAGTCCTGTGTCACAGGACTCTTTGTTTCTCTAGAATAGGTTGTGTTGGTAAGGGAATGGCACCCTGTCTGACAGAAAGTATGGGATCCTATACAAAAATAATAGTAAAGGGCTAAACAGTATAATAAAAGCATCATAGTAGGAGCATACTGCTGAGTACTTGTTAGTGACAGTGACTGTGAAATGTTTAGAGAGGTTAAAGAAACACAAAACTAGAAAACACTATTTCAAGTATCCTGATATTGACTGGGTACATGTCATTTCAGGGTGTAAAGCAGAGATAAAATTTCCAGATACCATAACTGTCTTGCTCTTGGAACAGCGGTCCAGAAACCCACAAGAGATGAGGCAATTCTTGATTTAGTCCAAGGTGGAGTGCAGATCTTGTCCAGGAGAAATTGTTGCTGAACCACTTGGTAATAGTGATCATAATGTAATTAAATTTAACATCTGTTTAGAGAGGACTGAATGTGAATACACAGATACACAGTAAGATCTTTAACTTTTAAAAAGGAAAACTAAGGAAGAATGAGGATAGTAGTTAGAAAATAAAAAGAGCAGTCACAAGGGTAAAATTCCTGTAAGTAGCATGAGAACGACTTAAAAAAAAAACAAAACATCATAACAGAGGTCCAGATTAACTGTATACCCCAAATCCAAAAAGACAGTCAGAAGACCAAAGGAATACCATCAAGGCTAAACGGCAGAGTAACTGAATCCAGTAGAGGCAAAAAGGCATCTGTTAACATTTGGAGGTCACATCTTGCTGAGGAAAATATGAAGGAATGCAAAATCTGGCAAGTTAACTGTAAATGTATAATAAGGCAGGCCAAGAAAGAATTAGAGAAGCAACTTGCTAAAGAGTCAAAAGCTAACAATATTTTCCTTAAAAAAATTAAACTAGACACTTTAGTATGCTAAAGCTACAATTCTCAACCATTTTGTTGCAACACATTATTGTGTCACCACACAGCTGTAAACGTGTCTGGGAGAGCTGGCAGCCGTCCACTGGAGAAGTTTCCCTACAGGGGGCTTGATTCAGTGGCAGGAGCACTGGATTTGGTGGTGCGGGGCGTTTGGGGAGTGGAGACCTGGTGTGTCTTTTAGGCTCAACCACCTTACAAAACATGTTGTAACCAACAAGACTGAGAACTACTGTGTGAAAACTTCACACCTAAATTCTGGTTGAGAGAGGTGTTTCTAAGAATAATACTGTTCCCCCCACAGAGTATGATATTGATAAGTCCATTCACTACATTTAAATACCTAAAGCACTTTATAGCATGCTGCAAATATGCCAGAAAAGTGAAAGTTGAGATGGGGGGGGGGGGCACAAAACAGAACCAAAAATAACAAACAGGGGAAAAAAACCTGAGTAGTCTCTCTAGTCAAATCATTCAAATGAAGTTCTGTTCCTAAATTGCTTAGCCAATTTTGAAAATGTCACCAGAGAAGAATGTCTTGTGACTCTTTTTGCCCATTTCTTAATTATGGGTACCCTTCCATAGTAAGAGCTGCCAGGTATCCAGTTTTCAACTGAAAACTCTGATCCAAAAGGGGACCTGGCAATGTGCAGTCAGCAGCATCTGCAGAACATACCTGCAATAACTTGTCTCTGCCACTGGGAGACTGGAAGAGCAGCAGCTATTGCAAAAGCCTGAAGAACCTGCTGTACTCAGCGGCTGATGGAGAAAACCTGGTTCCAGCCTCTCCACAAAAGGTAGTTACCTCTGTGGAGGGAAGGATTCCCTGCTCTGCTATCACTGGGATTGCTCTTGCCCAGCCCTTTGCTGCAGGGAGCACCCCTGGTGCAACCTGCTGTGGCCTGAATGGGAGGAAGGCTACAGGTCATTTCCTTGCAGCCTGACTCTTCATGTGACAGGCAAGTCCCTGGACAGGGGAGCATGTGACAATAGCAAGGAAAGGAGAGCAAATAACCAGGTGGTGGAATCTAAGGGAAGTGGTGGGGCAGTGCGCAGGACCTCCTAGGAAGGGGTAAGACAGGGTTGTGTGCTTTTCATTAATTAAAGTTGACAACCATACCCATGCTAGGACATGCAAAGCCTTCTTTTAGGCTATTAAATAATCACTATTGGCATAATATAGCCACTTGTTATATTGGCACCTGAGCACTAATATGAGGTTTACGGCCTGCCTGGGGAAGGATTAGTTTGCTCCAGGATCCCTATTTGAGAGGGTCCCCAAACATGAGAGCAGAGGCATGGCCCCAAGTGGCCTGGTGTCCACCCACTTTGGCATGATGCCTGCCCACCTCAAAGACCAGCATTGGCGTGAATTTCTCTGCCATGGCCATGGGGCTGCCCAGTGGCCACAGCTGCAAGTAGAGAAGAGACACTCATGCCAACACCTCTGATCCATTTGCAGCCACAGCCATGAGTGGAGCAGAGGCACCAGTGCTCTCACTTCATTGCTCACAGCTGCCGGGGTCCTCAGCTGCAAGTGAAGTAGATAACATGCATGCTGATGCCTCTGCTGTGCTCACAGTCATGATCACATGCTGCGGGCTGGTCCTGGAGCTGTAGTTTGTGCCACTGCTGGTCAGTATGCCTCCCCCTCTCTCTCAGGGGGTGGGGAGTGGGGTAGCTTATGGTCCTGTGAGTAGGAGTGGCCCTTCCTGAGCCCACCCTGCACTTTCAGGGGCCTGGCCAGAAAGCAGGGGCTAGCTACGTCCCTGCCTGAGCCACACTGTGATCCTATGGGCCATGTCACAAAACTGGAAGCAGTGAACTCCTGCCACTACAGTGAAGGGAATGCCTTTTAGCTCCTTCTCCACCCCACCCACTGTGGCTTCTCCAGTGGTTTTTTGAGTGGGAGTCCTCAGCCTCAGGCACCCAGGCTCTGATGCAATGCCAAATTAGGGTTTTGCTAATCTGAAGAGCTTATCCACATTAAGTGGGATATTGCTACATTTTTTCCTCCTTTGCGGACTATTGACATCTGCTCCCTGCCCCCGAACATATTCTTTTAGATCCCTCGATTTGAGCAATCATACAACCCCTTTCTCACCAAAAAGGAGGGGGGCAATATGACATGTTCTTTCCTTATAGTAGCATTTCTTTGTTCTCCTTTTATTGAAAGGTGTACATGCTATGTCTAAGCAATTTATAATGAGAGTACTAGTATTGTGGAATCTGTGCACAAGCAGATCTCACAGGGTGCTGCTGTTACAACTCAGAATTTTAGTTTTTTTTTTTTTAATTTTACTTGAGCAACAAATTATTCTCAGCAACAGTGCACTGTAGATCAAGATGAATAACTTCACATAACTCACTTCTCTGTGCACAAATGGTACATAAGAATGTTGTAGCCTATTATGCATCTTGTTCATGCTGTATAGCTGCCTCTAGTCATTACATTTGAACAATTATCTCTGTACTCTAGGGGTGTAACCATAGGCTGCCCCAGGTGGGCTGGGGCCCACCCACATTAGCACCCAGCAGATGCACAGACTTCCCTGCCACAGCTGCAAATGGGACAAAGGCACCAACACTAATGCCTCTGCTCTGCTCACGACTCTGGGGCCTCGTGGCCACGAGCATAGCAATCAAACTGATGCCTGTGTCCCTCTCATAGCAGCACCCATTGACTGCTGACAGGCCCCACGGCTGCAGCAGCAAAGTTCGCACTGCTGCCAGCTCAGAAGCAATGGCTCTTCCCTTTCAGGGGCAGGAGGGAGGGCAGCTTCCTGTCATGTGACTGGAGGCTGCCCTTAGCTGGGCCCACCTTGCACTTCCAGGTCCCTGATCAGAAATCAGTGGCTCCTACAAACCTTCTGTACCCACATATGATTATTAGCATTTATGTTTGCTTTTTCTCATGTGCTGGGCAAAATACGTAATGAACTGACTTATTGGAAGCAGCACATAGGGACATGCACTAAAATATGAAGAACCTTTGTTGCTGTATTAAAAGTAGAAAACATAGAGGGCCATTTTTTCTCATCAGTTTTGAATGCACATCTGTCAATATCTTGGGCTGACTCTTGTTATAGGCTGATTCCTATAGGTTGTCACAGATCCAGCTAATTCCCATAGGCTGATTCAAAGATCCAAATCCAAAAATTGTTGTGTGAGCATTTCTGTGATCTACTTACTAGTGAGTAAATTGTTGCACACCTTTAATAGTATTTTTGTCTGTGCAAACTATGAACTTATTTTTTTTCCTGCTTCTCAGAACTTTTTACAGCCTGTCTGAGTCATTCATAATTCTTGGACGTATGCTGTCAATTTATGAGTTCAATCAGTTGCTGGTAGATTCAGAGCTTCCCACAATATTTTTTATGATGATTGTTGAGTTCCCATGTGTTCTGTGTTTTTTTTTTTCCTTTTCCCTGTGCTTATCTACCTTGGTGTCCGTTCTTCAGTAGTTTACAGTATCCTAAGTATTCTGAAAGCAAATCCATCTCCGAGAGAGTTTTGCCAGGTATCTTGCAGTATTTCATTGTTCCCACTTGTTCTTTCCTTTTTCTTTTCACTTTTGTTTTTTCTCTTATCTTGATGACCTTTCTTCAGGCATTTTCAGTATTCTTGGTTTATCTCACACTAGGTTTTCTATCATTGTTCATCTTTTTCAATGATTGTTTCATTTTTTCCATGCTATCTACCTATCTTAGGTTCATCATCTTTGTTTGTTCTCAGTCTTGCTCTCTTTCTACTCCACCATTTATTCTTTTCTCTTCATTCCTTCAAAATTTTCTTTCCCATTTCAATACACATCTTACAATTGTCCAGTCCCCCAACCATGGCTTTCTGACAGTCAACAAGAGTTAAAGCATGCGTATAAAATAACTTACAATATAGGGTTTCTGTGGTCACATCTTTGTTTATGTGGTTTGGAAGCAGCATCTGTGTCTTTTGTGTTTTTAACATTTCACTAAAGAGAAACTGTATAAACTAATTTACCTCCTATTGTCTTATTATTTACTCTGTGGGTTATTAAAGTGCCTATATTCTGTGCAAACATTCAGTAGCATCTAGAGACTTTTTCTTTCCCTAGCAGTTTAGTGTTCACTGTATTTATGTAAGATCAGCATAATTCAATATCTATACTGTATTTACTGAATTTTATGTCAGTATAGAAATGGTCTTTACTGGAAGTCTTTGTAATATTACAAAAAATAGTTTGCTTTTGTTTTAGCCTGACACAACTGGACCAATATATGTGTGAGAAAGCCATCTGATAAATTGCAGATAGCGATAAATTTATCAAGAATGTTTGATGACCTTACTTGACATTAATCTATCTGCCTCAGCATATATTATACACTTTCTAAATCCATAAAAAAGACAGACATCTTTAATTTTTATCCCCTGCTCAGATCCTTTAACTCCACCACCACAAATGCCAGTCCAAGTCCAAGTATTGGAAAGATTCAACTGCAGAAGAGTAGTAGATTTTCTACACATAAAATTAACAGAAGTTCAAATCTAATCCTTCATAGTTTTGTAGACTGAGAAAAAGAAATTTTATACCTTTGGAAGGAGAACCCTTCTAGCTTTTTATTGGCAGCCACAGCATTTGGTTCTAGTCTTGGATGGTCCTGAAATATTAGACTACAAAGTCATGACAATTTTTTGTATAGAACTTTTTTAAAAAATAATTTCTTAAACATTTTAATTGTATAAATTATACAATTTTCCCTTTTGAGTCCTCTACATATAAAAAAAGCATCTGGTTTTGTAGGCAGAGAGCTAAGATAATGGTGCTCAAAATACTGTCTTAAAGACATTAAAATAACTTATCTTCAATCATGTGGTTTTGTCATAGGATGCATCACTCACCATCTGTCTTATACCTGTTCCTGGTCACTCTGGAGATTAGTACCTCGAGGCTGATGCTCCTTCTCATGGTTTTACCCCATCTTTCACTCTGGTCTGCAGCTCTGCTCTTGTCTAGGAAGTTGTCAGAAGAGGTGGGGACTCCACATGCACTGGGGGTATGGAAGTATATATACCACTTACCTTCCAGACAGAGCCTTCCCTCTGATCACATCCTGCAGAACCCCTCCTTCCACCTATAGGGTCAGAGTAGTACTGGGTTTTATGAGCTCCTGGAGGTATTGGACTAGTCTCCCCTCTGCCCCCTTTTGCGAGCTTGGAAGGAATTTTTTCCTTCACCACTAAAATGGACAAGATTTGGAGGATTTTTTTTTACTTCTGGGCAGATCAGGGGCCCCGTGGGAGATGTCACAAAGCTAGGACAATATGTTGCACCTTAGTAGGTAGCAAATGTGGTAGGTGTCCAGTGCAGGCACTCATTGCAGAAGAACCCTTGTTCCTGATCAACAGGAATTCAAAATGGATTAGAGGAAGGCATCCCCTAAAGATGTTTGGGAGTGGGGGTAGGGACTACTAACATCTGGTAATGAGGAGAGAGAACCCTCTCTCCCACTTTAACCTGGAATTTTAATATATAAGGGTAGAAAGACAGGAAGGATTAGCTAGTACATTTTATTGGACTAGCTGCTGTTGGCGAGAGAGAGAAGCTTTTGAGCTTATGGAGAGCTCTTCTCCAGGGCTGTGTAAGACGAAACGCTTGTCTCTCTTACCAACAACAGTTGGTTCAATAAAATATATTGTCTCATCCCTCTTTTGTCTAATCCTGGGACCAGCATGGCTACAAGAACACTGCATACATAATGTAATTTTAAGATGGGATTTTCAAAACTGTTCACTGCTGGCCAAACTCTTTCAAATGTCTTTAGAATCAATACGTGCTTAGGAAACAGTTTGAACTAAACTTCAGTTTCCAACAGAAAACTGTTCTGTTTAAAATATTTCACCAAATCTAGTCCTGACAGAGGAGAGATCAGTGGACAGAGTTCAGGTGTGGCAGTCAAAAGAGTATGAGGAATGCAGTTATCGCGGAGTTCTGTAATTGCATCTCTGTTTGTCACCACCACATATATGAGCTCTGTATTTGTATGTGTAGAACTCAAAGAATGAAAGACGACTGTGGCAAGAGCCTTCAAAGAATGTGAAGGAATTGTCTAGAGTTAGATGTATAAAAAGCTGCTAAAATTAATTGTTCAGCTGAATTCAAATTTAGGTCAGTATGCATTTAGGAGGGGGTGACCTCATGGTTCAGGAATTGCTTGGGCCCACCTTAATTGCTCTTCAGCTTGGGCTGCACATCCTTCTGCTGGTGAAGTATATATATTTCACATTTCTGTGCTGGCACTGGTTCCATGGGAATTCATTAAAGCTCTGCTGTCACACTAAGCAGTAACAACACTATGATAATGATTTCCAGCAATGCTAGCAAAACTTACCCACATCGTCTTATTTAATTATTTATTTTAATTTTAACTCTCTTTGACAATCTCTTGAGATATGCAACTCATTCTCATAAGAGCTCCCATGAGACAGCAATCATACAAGTCTGCTTTGTAGTACCATAGTTCATTATAACATAAAAACACAGAGCAGGACACTCTCAAACAGAAGACAACAGTCCTGAGCAGTCAGTGTCTAGGAGAGCCAGTTTAACAAACAGTTTAAAGGAATTTAAAACATTCAGTCCCATGTTTGTTTCAGTCACTCACCCTTAAAATAATTTAAAGTTTAACATTTTATTCTATCTTATGTTAACCATTTGATCTCTTCCTATCTTTATAATTTCATCACTGACAAAGTCTTCCTTTTTGATGAAGGTTTACTCTGCTTAGTGTGGTCATGCAATAGATTGTTTGCTTTCTAAAGCGCGCTCTCAGGCTCTAATTGCAGAAATGTGGGAGCTAAAGCTTTAACAATGATTTCTTTTCCCCTGAATGCTAGTTAATTATTGGATTTTTTAAAGCCTTAGACAAAACCAAAGAATGTTAAAGTCTTATTAAAAATTCCTATTCTTTCAATTGTTCAGCTTTTAGTCTCTCATGTTGTTATAATGTAACTGTCTCTCCAGTCATCATACAATATTTCATGGTAGTTAAGAACCTTACATCTTAAAAAAAAAAAAAAACACTTTTGAAATTATTTATACAGAATAAAGAAGAATCACATCCCCGCCCCCCAAAAACACACACAGTTTTGCAAGTTATCTTTATTAGATAATTTTTAGACTGCATGCTTAGGCTGATAAAAATTGATGAGTTTATTTTTAAATGATTTTTAAATTAAAATAAAATTAAATAATGGATTTATAACAATCCTGTTTAAACTTATGTTTAAAATTATGGCAACTTATCTTAAGGCCTAGCCATACTATCATCCATTTAAATAATATAAATTATATGCATGCAGCACATGCTTCTTGCCATGTCTTGTAGAAATTCAAACTGTTGACTTAGTGGAAGTCAGTGACGCCAAGCAGCTGGCACCAATATTTGTTAATGTGCTGAATCAGCATTTGATAGCAGTAGCCTCCCCTTGGAGGTCCAGAGAGAATACTTCCTTTGTTTTAGTTTATTCAATTAGTTTAGTTCAGTGATTAACTTATTCAAAGTTGAAAAACCAATAAGAAAGAAGGAAAGATGGTTATTCTGTTCTAATCTGTGAATAGAAACTAAATTTTGAAAGGATGAGAGCTACTATTTCTAAAACAATTGAAGAACATGGTGACCATACACAGTCAGTTCTCACAGACTTTATGGTCAGAAGGGACCAGTACAATAATCTAGTCTAACCTTCTTCATTACAGATCACACATCCTTTGTTTAATAAATCAATTTGTTTAAATGCAAAACATATTTTGATATTTTTTCTTATGTATCGTGTAAAGATGGGTTTACTTAACTAATAAAAACTATGTTTTTAAAAATGCTGTTTTTTCACCTCTAACTAAAACTGTAATCTTTCATCTAAAAACTAAGAAATGCACCATTCACTATTTTATAACATAATGTAAAAAGTAAGAATCTTAATAACTATAAGCTACACAATATGCTACAGAAATGTGTATGGCTAGCAAAAAAAAGAATAGAGTGAAATTAGTGAAAAATTTAGTGTAAACACTATTGCAAATCAACATGTTTTAATAGTTGACAACCAAGGAGAACAAACCTTTCTTTAAGAAAAAAAAATGTTAAATACAATCAAAATGATTATTTTAATCAATTAACCCTCTCAAAGAGCTTGGCATAATGGAAATTAAATGTCTTTAAAGGGATTGGATACTTTCATTGATGAGAAAGTCTTTTTTTTTTTTTCCCCTAGTGAGTAAGCAAAACTTTCCACAAAACATAATCCCAAATTTCCACAGAAAGCACAAGTTATGCAATGAAGTCAGATAAATTTTATTTACTGCTGAATGGCTCCATTGAGAGAAATACCACTGCATAACTTTTACCAGTTTCAAGGGGTTTCTGGGGGTTTTTGCTCTTCATTGCTTGTGCTGTGTATGTAGCCTGAGGAGCTCTTCCCATGAATTCTCCAAAATAGAAGTGAGAGAAGAAAATGTAATTTTTAAAAAGATAAAAAGTGCAGCACTTTTGTTTTGTAAAGTACTATTTAACTTTACTGGAATTTGCTTTGGAATGTATTAATATCTAATTTATTGTAATAGTTTTTCATAAGGAAAGGAGCTTTTAGAAGGAACATCTCATGCTTCAGGTAACAGAATAATTTCCTGCAGGGGTGGGAAGGAATATTTTCTCATACATATTTTCTTCTAAGTAAGACTTATGTGCCAGGAATCCTGTGCACTGTCCCTAACTCTGTCACAGGCTTTCTATGCTATTTGACTGTGGCAGATCCCTCAAATTTTCTTTGATTAAATTTCCCCATTTTTAAAATGAAAATTATATTAATTGCACAGAGATGTTGTACAGGTTTTAATTCACCAGTGTTAGAAAAACACTTTGTAAGGCAGAAATTTTAGTAATAGATTAGTAAGGTAACCAGACCAGTGGTTCCCAACAACCTGTGGTCCATGGACCACTGGTGGTCCACAAGGGCACTGCCGATGGCCGGGGGGGGGGGGTCACTGCAGGTAACTGCTTTAGGTAAACGTACTTTGATGACTACAGTCTGTTTGTAAGTGAGCATAGTAAATTATTAGAAATAGCTGCATTTTCAATACCTCTTGTTATATGAGTTTGACTCATGTCAGCCCTATGCTACATTAAAGAAGTTTAAAATGGCCTGCTTACATAATGTTCCACAAAAGCTTTCAAAGACAGTGCAGTGGTCCACGTAAAGGAAAAGGTTGGGAAATGCTGTACTAAACATATTGATATTTTTGTACATAATGGCATTGGCCACACTGGGAGGTGACAAGAGATGAGGGACCAATGATCTGATTCATTGTGGTAAATCCTCTGTATGTCTTCCAGAAAGAGAGGGAATAAAAGTGATGATCAAGATGAACTTTAAAGTCTTTACAGATCTTTTCTCTTCAGTGGAAAATACTGTATTACACCATCAGCCAACTGCCCACTGTTCCAAATTACTTGCTTGCAAAGGAAAATGTCTCTCTTGTGAGTAATTCTACCTGTTAATTAGACCAAAAGTTTAGGCAGACATTTGCTTTGTGGTCTGATGAGATAATGTGCTTGGACTCAGTAGAAATATAGAAAAAGAATAGCTAGTGTTCCAGTGGGATAGTGCTTTGGAATGTGTACAGAAAGACAAAGAAATCCATAAACCGTAAGAATTGGTGAACTTCTGTTCCTGTATGTTCACTCCCATTTCTAATGTCCTGACTTACTGTTTTCTAGAGGTCCCGCCTCGCTCTCCCACTCAACACCCTCCCCCAGGGGTTTCTTCTCACCGTGTGCGTGTTCAGACTTCTAGTCTCTTCCCACTTACTGTCATATTAGATGGTTAAGCAATACAGCAAAGGCAGAGGCAGGGCTGTTGCTGGTGCCTGGTACACAGGGCATGTGCCCTGATTCCCAGCACCAGTGCGGGGAATGTCAGGGACAGCCGCTGCTTCTCCTGGACCAGTCCCTGGGCAGGAATTCAGGCTGGGCCCTTTGTGGTGGTGCCTGCCAAGACTGGTGGCAGCAGAAGCCCAAGGCTGGATCGGGCCCAGGCAGACAATCAGGGACATGGGGGTAGGGCTCATGGCCAGGGGCAGGGCCTGTGCCCAGGCCCCGGGTCTTTCCCCAGGGCAGCGATGCTCCTGGGCAGAAGTGTGGTTTTCATACCATAATCACACCCATGGGTGTGAGGGAAAACAGAATGTTTCCTACAGCAATTGCTTTACTGTATCTATTAAGAAAGAACGAATGAACCCGGAGTGGGGGGCTAAAGATGTGTTTCCCCCCAGTCAGAAATAATGTGTTCTTTTACATCAAAATTCCAAATCGGCAGCCGTGTTAGGGTATGTGCACACAGGGCTTTTATTTCGATACAACACTGGTTGTTTTGAAATAAAAGTCCCTATGTCGACACGATGTTTTCTTGTTTCGAAAGAAGAGCCCTCCTTTCGGAACAGCTTAAACCACTTTGCTTTCGAAAGGAGGGTTATTTTGAAACCAGTTGTTTCGAAATAACGCTGTTTGGACATGCTATTTTGAAACAAGGATTGTTTTGAAATAACAAGGACCTTCCTCCCAGGGTGTAGCACCCTGGCCAGGGTGCTGAGTGGAGTGCAGGGGCTTGGAGGGTGCCCCAGCCAGCTTCCCCCCACTTCCCCTTGCTGGGAGCAGGGGGGGACGGGTGGCTCAGCCCCCTTCGCCCCTCCTACCCCTGGGAAGGGGAAGCCAGCTGGGGCACCCCCAGGGCTCTGCCCCCCACAGCCCAGTCAGGGGGACTGCAGCCCCTGCGGGGTGGCTGCTTCAGAGGCAGCTCACCCCGCTGCTGGGGCTGCGCCCAAGCCCGGGGCGCCTCGCCCCAGGGTTCCCCGGTGCCTGCCCCCTGCTCCTGCCGGGGTGGAGGGGGCTTCCCCTGCCCCCCACCGTGTCTGCAGTGGGCGGCTGTCTTCCCCTGCCCCCCGCCACGTCTGCTGTGGACATGGGGGCTTCCCTGGTGCCACGTCTGCTGTGGACATGGGGGCTTCACTTCTGCTGTGGGCGGGGCTGGGGCTGCCTTGTGCCTGGGATTCCCCGGCGCCCCCCCAACCCACCCCAGCAGGAGCGGCGGGGGGGGCAGGGGAATCCCGGGGCCGGGGTGTCGCTGGCCCAGCACAAGCCTCCCTACCCCTCCCCTCCCCTATCTTGAAATATCATGTCTACTGTGTGGACATGCTATTTCAATTCCTGCTTTTTTTCTTATTTTGAAATAGCTTTTTTGTTATTTTGAAATAAGGCATTTCGAAATAAGGCATTATTTCGAAATGGCTTGTTTCAAAACAGCTTGTTTCGTAACAAGGGCTTGTGTGTGGACATAGCCTTATTGTAGTAAAGCAAAAAAGGCACAGAGTCTTGTGTCACTAAAGACTAAAAGATTTATTGCATGAGCTTTCATGGGAGAATATCTCACTTCATCAGATGCTTTGAAGAGGTGAAGTGGGATATTCTTCCACAAAAGCTCATGCGATAAATAAGCCTGTTAGTCTTAAAGTGCCACAAGACTCTGTGCTTTTTTTTACATTACATCAGAAGTATTTCAATATTAATGACTCAGAAGCATCTTCTGGCAAGAAGGAAAGGGTAAGGGGTGGAGGATGGAAGATGCAATCCATTGTTACACAACTAAAATTAACTGTAATATTTACTGAGAATATTGCAATTGGGTTCTGCTGGGGAGAGGAGCAACAGAAACCCTATAACTTTCACAGGAACAAAAAACTGAAGTGAATCTCATCTTTAAAATAGATTCAGTAATAGCTAATGTATCTAATTACAAGCTTGTTCATTCTTTGTTAGAGGGCAGTTTTAATTCTGACTCTACAGTGAATGTTTACAGATGCTATTTCAGACCTTTGGAATAAACAGGGTCTGGCATATGCACATCTTAACTGTTGCTACAGAATTCTGGTAATTGAAAAAACTCCTTGTCAAAGAGCATGGTGTTGTGGGGTTTTGTTTGTTTTTTTGAGTATCCTAGAAGGTGCAAGGAGGGCAAGGACGGGGCTTTTTATTTTGCATTGTCACCCTACCACTAAATTTTAAAGACTGTTGTTTTGCTCTAGGCTGATTTGTGTGTGTGTGTTAAGGTCACAGAGTGAAGGCACAACATTACTAGGAAACAAATGCTTATTGTGTACAATTCCAAGCATTACTGATGTTTCATACCAACAGTGCTCACTTTTTAATTTCTTAAATAATATTTTGGGAAATCCCCAGACAGTCCTGAAGATTGAAGCCCCCTATGTAGCCACAGAGGTAAGGCACATGCACTATCAGTGCATGATTTGGCCACACTGTTCTGCCAACATCCCTCAGTTCTGACCTGGAGTCTCCACAGTCACTCTGTTCGTGGCCTGCCTCCTGAAACTGCCAGGAGCTACAGTGGTATTTTTTGTAATGTTGGACCTTTATCCAGTTGAAAGTTCATGGAGACCAAGGACACATTTCACATAAGTTGCTGAATGCTATCAATCAGTGGTAGCAATGGTTTTTGATTACTTCCAACTTAGGCTGGTGTTAGCAACCTGAACCTGGTACTTAGAATGCACCCATTTTATGCACTTTTAACGATCCATACTAACTTTTAAGGGGCTTTAATAAAAACAATCAAAACGCTTCCACAAAAGGTGGAAAAGAAAGGTTTGTTGGTGTAGGACCCTTTGACAGAAACAGTTTGCGCAGCAGTGGGTATATCACATACCTAGATTGAAAAGCTGTAATTACTGTTTTTAGTGATGAGTAAGTGGTTTTCATTTTTCCCCCTTCTATTAGGTATAAAATGTTTGGCTGCTGCACTCTATTGTGAAGACCTCGGGGGAAAAAAAAAACAGGAATTTCTCCACTCAGTTCTTCATGATGTAAATACAGTTTGACCTTTACCCAATGGGCAGTTAAACCATGGACAAACTAAAAAAAACATTTTGGACTGTTTTTCTAAACCAGGCTTCACTTTCCCTCTTGGGGACCTATTAAGGGATTACAGCTGAAGAGAAAAGCAAAAGAGAGAAGGAATCCTTGAACTGGAAAGTTATCCTACAATGAGAGTTACGAGCACATCTTCTATCTGCCCAGTCCTAGTTTGTCTCTGTTTTGTTCAGAGGTGTTATGGAGCTGCTCATCATGGCTCCATCAAGGTAACCAGAAACCAAACTAAACACATAGAAGGTGAAACAGAAGTACACCATCGTCCCAAGCGTGGATGGGTATGGAACCAGTTCTTTGTTTTAGAAGAACACTTGGGACCAGATCCCCAGTATGTTGGAAAGGTAAGATCTTATTCCTTTCCCATGAAGGGGTACAGGGACATTAGGAGAAGAAGATAACAGTTATTCCAGATGTTAACCTAGCTGATGTTTAATGATGGAAGTACCTCAGAATTCCGTAAGGTTATAGACATTCACTTTGTATTTGCCTATTATCTCAATATATTTTTAAATAATAATCACAGTGGAGTAAAAAGATGGCATAAAATTTACCATACTCCATCTTCTTTAGTGTTTTATGTTAAAAAGACAAGAAAGAGCTATTGGAGTGGCCGGTGCAGTTTTTACTCTTAAGTGAGGTATTGTACTACCCAAATCAATGCTAATTATAGCCTTACCCATAAATTTTGACTACTTCAGAACAAGTTTTAAATCTTCTCTGAGAAATGCTTTAGGAACAAGAAGTGTCCAACCTGATGAAAGCCAACTTTGAGATCTGTGTGAAGAATCACCATTCTGGATGTATTTCCATTGAGACTCTTACTCTATTGGTGGCTATGTCATATGCTTTCCTCCACAGTCAATTTCCAAAGGGATAGCTGAGTTAGTCTAGTCCAGCAAAAAAAACCCAAGGAGTCGTGTGGCTCTTTAAGACTAACAGATTTATTTTTCTCATGAGCTTTCGTGGGGGAAAATCCCACTTCGTCAGATGCTTCGAAGATGGGTGAACTTACAGAATGGAATGAAAATAAATGCAAGGGGTGTAAAACATAGGATCAGGTCATACAGTAACAGCAAATCAGAGCAGTTGTTAGGTTCAAACCCTGGGAAGCCTGAAGTCAAATTACCTTTTGTAATGGGAAAAGAACCCATAGTCTTAAGTCCTGCTTTCACAGAATTTAGCTTGCATATTAATTCGAGTTCAGCTGTTTCTCTTTGAAGTCTTGATGTCCCAGACACATCTCTGATGACAGTCATTAACAAATCATTCATCGAGTGACTAGAAAGATGGAAGTGCTCAGCAACTGGTTTCTTTTTGTGATTTCTGATATCAGCTCTGTGTTCATTTATCCTTTTCTGCAGCGATCGTCCTGTTTGTCCAATGTATAAGGTGTTGGGGCATTTCTTGCACATGATGGCATAGATCACATTAGTAGATGAGCAGGTAAATGAGCCTTTGATGGAGTAGCAGGCTTGATTAGGATATATGATGGTATCTGTTGTGCAGATATGTGGGCAGACTTGGCAGCGTGGTTTGTTGCAGGGGTGTGTGCCTGCTTCAGTGCTTCTGTTGTTAGATCTGTAGTTGGTGGTGAGTATCTGTTTAAGATTGGGTGGCTGTCTGTAGGCATGGAGAGGTCTGTCTCCCAAGGCTTGAGAGAGAGAGGGATCATCTTTTAGAATAGGCTGTAGGTCCTTAATGATCTTTTGCAGAGGTCTGACTTGAGGATTGTACGTGGTGACTAGTGGTGTTCTGTTGTTTTCTTTCTTGGGTCTCTCCTGTAGCAGATGACTTTGGGGAACCCGTCTAGCTCTGTCAATTTGTTTTCTTACTTCCCCAGGTGGGTACTGTAGTTTCAAGAATGCTTGATAGAGATCCTCAAGATATCTGTCTCTGTCTGAGGGATCAGAGTAAATGTGGTTATGTCTTAGGGGTTGGCTGTAGACAATGGATCGTGTGGTGTGTTTAGAATGGAAGCTCAAAGGATGTAGGTAACTATACCGATCAGTAGGTTTTCGGTACAGGGTGGTGGTGGTGTGTCTATCCCTGATTTGTACTGTAGTGTCGAGAAAGTGGATCTCCTGTGTGGAGTGTTCCAGGCTCAATTTGATTGTGGAGTGGAAATTGTTGAAATCTCTGTGAAAATCTTCAAGAGCATCCCTGCCATATGTCCAGATGATAAAGATGTCATCGATGTAGCGCAGGTAAAGAAGAGGTGTCTTGGGATGAGACTTGAGGAAACGTTGTTCTAAGTTGCACATAAAGATGTTGGCATATTGTGGGGCCATGCGGGTGCCCATAGCAGTGCCACTGATTTGGAGATATAACTGATCCTCAAATCTGAAGTGGTTGTGGGTGAGCACAAAGTTCAGTCACAAGCTTTGGAAACAACCCACCCCCCACCTCTCATTCATTGCATAGGATGGATGATGCTGAGGGCATGAGGTAGCAATATTCAATATTTTTTATTAGTATCAATTTTTTTAATCCTTTTCAGGGTCAGTCCTATGTAACCCCAGGCTCATTTGCCATACTCTATACAAACTCTGCACCAAATGACCATTATTAGTCCCTCTTTATTCATATGGTTCTCTTTGGTTTGTCTGCTTATGTGTCTGAGTGCCTCACAAACATTAGTGAATTTTACAACACCTTACTTCAGATGAGAGGCATCAGTATTGCAGTTTACATTTAGTAGTAGTTCTGACACTCTGATGAAGTGTGAATGATGTAGCATAGAGACTGACTAATGTTATCCTATTTTTTAATTATTATTTTTATTCAGAAAGGAAAACCTGGCTCCTACAGATGAAACTAATCATAATATCAACAGCATTCAAATAATGGTTGGTGTGTTAGTCTCTCTTCATTCTGAGAAACAGGTTTCTTTTCTGCTTTAATATTTAATGTATGTATATCACTAAGCTGTCCTTCCGTGTGCCTTTAATTTCAAAAGATGTTCCTACCAGTGCCTTAGATTTATGAAGGGGTGTATGTGTGTAAGGGGGTGGAGGGTTGTTTCTCTGTTATTCTAGGCTTTTTTTTTTCAATTTAACTGACCTGCTAATGCTGTCAATTATTAACCGAGTTACCTATTCTGCCTCACTGATATTAGTGTTAGTGTTTGATGTCTGCCTTTTCACATTTTTCACTCTCAGTTTAGGGGTAAAAAATCACAAGAACAGAATCATTGTGTAAAATTCTGTAATCATATTCGTAGATCACTGACACCATAATGTACATAAATGACAAAAATAGGTCTGTGTTCAAAATGGTGAGGTATCTCATGCTTGCGTGACATACATGACATGACTGTCAAGAGGACGAATTAATTTTCTGTCACTGACTGTATAGCATGTGGTAAGAATCATAGGAGAGTAGGCTTCAAGGTCAAGAAGTGACCATCATGATCATTCGTTCTGATTTCTTGAACGTTGTGGGCCCCAGAACGTCACTCATCCACTCCTATAATACATCCTTAACCTGTGCTAAGTTACTGAAGTCCTCACATCATGATTTAAAGACCTCAAGTTATTGAGTATCTCCTTTCACACTAGTTTAAACTGGAAAGTAACTTTTGACCCATGCTGCAGAGGAAAGGGGTGGGTAGGGGAGGGACAAACAAAAACATGGCAATAACAACCTAGGTTTCTGCCCGTGTGTCCTGGAAAATTGCTTTACAGTTCTAAATATGTCATTTAATTAGATGCTGAGCATTTTGGCAAAACCAACAAATAGACCCCTGGGAAAGAATTCTCTGTTGTAATCCAGAACGCTCCCTGTTTAGTGCCTCATTACCAGCAGTTGGGAATATTTGCTACCAGCAATGCAGATCAACTATCCAGTTTCATCCTATCACCCATTCAATAAAATTGTCAAGCTCACTTCTGAAGATGTTAAGTTTTTTGTCCCCACTGCTTCTCCTGGAATTCTGTTGCTACATTTCTTTCATCTTTCAGTTAGAAATTTTCCTCTAATTTTGAGCCTAAATTTGTTGGTCATTTTATATCAATTTGTTCTGGTGTCCATGTTAATGTGGAAATTAAATAACTCCTCTCTGTCCCTGATATTTATCCCTCTGATGTATTTATAGAGAATGATCATATGTTCCTTTATCCTTCTTCTAGTTAGGTTAAACAACCCATGTATTTTTAATCTCCTCTCATAATGTAGGCTTTCTATTTCTCTGATTGTCATAGAAGCCCTTCTCTGCATTTGTTCCAGTTTGAGTTCATCTTTCTTAAACATGGAAAACCAGAATTCCATACAGCATTCTAGGTGATGATTCACCGTTGCCTCGTATAATGCTACTAACACCTCCCTATCTCTACTGGAAATAACTCATTTGATACCTCATAGGAGCTCATTAGACTTTTTCACAGCCATGTAAAAAGTGGTTTTGACCCAAACAGGCTTTTTTTTTTTTTTAATCCAGTCCATTATTTTCATTTCCTTTACTGTCTACTTCCTCATCAACACACGACGATACTTTACCTTTTACTTAAACGGTGAGGTGTGTCCTCCTAGAGAGGCCAAGACACCATTCTAAAACATGTGATGGAGCCCATGCCAGCTTGCCTGGGGTCAGTAGAGAGGGAGTGCCACCCATTCCCCTTCCTCCCCCCACCTCTCGCAGCTCCACTCTGGCTCAGTTCCATGCAGCAGCTCCAGCCATAGGTCCACAACTCCAACTATGTCCCCAGCCATAGGTCCAGCCTCCACTGTGACTCCTTCCCCTGCCCCAGCTGCTTCTCTGGCCCCAGCCTCTGTCCCTGGCTTCTGGATGTGGACTGAGCCTCAGCTCTCAGCTGCAAGCCTGATCCCAGCTCCTATCCCATCTGCTCAGGCCCTGGCCCTGGTGTCTGGTCCTAGCCTCTTGCCTTGGACACAGCCCATTCCAAGCCATGGATCAGTCCCAACCTTGGCACTGCTCCTGGTTCCAAACCATGGCTCCTGAGAGGTTAGGAGGCAGCATGGACAGAGGCCATTATGGGAATGGGGGCCTAAAAAATGTCTTTAACCTCCTGGACCTCTGAACTCTGGCTATCTCCATTAATTCCTCTCCTTTTTGTGTAGGTCTAGCAGTTCTTTGGTTCTTGCTTACCCTCCCACCTTCTTTTACTTGCTGTTGTATCCCCTCTTCATTTTCCAACCCAGCAAGCCTGTTTGTGAGCTCAGTTTCTTATACAACAGCTAGTCTTATCCTCTTTCTCTGGTTTTTGTAGCCACCTATTTCCACCATTTTTCTCACCCAGCAGTTTGCCTTCACTGTTCTTTAGTCGAGCTTGCATCTGCAAGTCTTGACTTTTTCTTTTAGCCTCCTCTTGCCTTCTATCCATCATCTGCTCACAGTCCCATTACAACTCTACCATAGTTTCAATCTGCATCTCCAAACCTCAGATCTTGTTTTCCAGAGCTCTATCAGGCAGCATGCCATACATATGAAGATCTTTTTAGTACATGCTCCAGCATAATGGACATTCTGCAGATTCCACATCTGGTATCTTCATTGTCTCTTTCATCTCCTTGCTCATTATTATTGCTGCTTCTGTATCCATCATAAGGTTCCTGGTTAAACTCCTGTCAGTGGAAAAAAAAATGCCATACACGCCATCCCCCCCAAATATCTTTACACACTCCCATGTTTTCTGCTCTGTTTGCTACTGTCTGGCTGCTGTTTTGCCTTTATAGGACCCAAAATCAGGGAGGTCCCTCCCCCAACCAAGGCTGTAGTGTGATCAAAGGTTCTTTTTTTCTCGGAGTACACTGCCCCTTCCAACTTCTACAAATGGAAACACAGGTACAGTACCCCAAGAACTCACTCACTGCCTCTGATTGAAAGGGGCTTGCATCCTTCTTTCTCCTCCAACAGAAGTCCCATTCAAAGTCCCACTGTTTTTTAGCTCCAGTTGCTGAGTTCTCTGCTGCTGCTCCTGAATTTTAACATATTATAGACCCATTCTTAGAATGTAGTATTTTCATTTTCCTAGAAACATGTTGCTAGGAGACTGGAAAATTGGACGGAATTAATCTATATTAATAACACTCTTAAGGTTTTTATAAGAACAAGGAATATGGCAAAATGCAACCCTTCACTAAATGAGATTGTGATAAGAATAAGAAATAGTCTTATTGTACATGACTTTCTCTGATGTTAAGATTATTATAAAATTGCTTCTCTGATGTGGGTACTTGGGGGAATCATATGTACATTTGGGAGGTATATGTTTCTGATGCATGCAGAATCTGTCACTGCATAAAAAGGAAAATTACGGTTGACTTGGGGGAAGTTTTCCTGAGCTATTTTTCCTGAAAGCATCCCAGGGAACCAGAATATCTAGCCTAACATCTGTCCAGGGATGATATCTGGCATACGTGTATGCAATAAAGAAATTCCATCATGTGGAGCTATTTCCTTGATAGCAATAATATGTTCCATCCTTCATGAACATTCAGTTAATCAAGGGCTCATCAAGACTCTTACCTCTGAGGGAGCACTTTACATGATGAGACAAAGCTTTATATTCCCCATTAGTCTTCAGCACTTCATGAGACAGGGCTCACATACTGTGTGCACAATGATGTGGGTATAGTCTATCTCAGCAGTGTTCCCCTGTCATTGAGTGGGAGAGTCCAAAAAGGAGAGGCACAAGACGTTGGCACTGTTTGTTGAATCATCTCCTCACTGAATTAATAATTTGCATTGATTATATTTTCCACACATAAAAACAAACAACCTTCTTTTGGTTTAGCTAGCTTTTGAATGTTGGGCCAAGGAAAACAACATATAAAATCTCCCAGAGAGTGACAGAAAATCAGAGTGCATCTTGCTGTCTGTAAGATCATCGTATATTGCTGTCTCTGATAGACAAACAGATGTATTCTGGTATGTTTAAAAATGCACTGCATAGGAAACAGAATCATAGCTCACATCCTCAACATTTCTCACCTTGGAGATACAAGTAATGTACCGTGATGGAGGGCTGGTAATAACAATGTGGATCTTCAGTGAGTCATGCTGCTACGAAGAATAACACAGTGACCTAGGCATGGGATACATGGAGTTGGAACCTGATATCCCTGACATTGATCCCTAGGTTCTGTGAGATTTTAAGGAGATGCCCTTCATAAGCAGCTGCAAATGCTTCCTCACAATGGGAGATTGTTATTTTTTCATGAAGTCATCTCCATGGAGTTTTTCAAGTACACTTTTTCTTCCCACAGGAAGATGGAGTATTTTAGCTTTTTCTTATTTTTTACTGTTCATTTTCAAACCTTTTGATACACTATTTATGATGACTGTATAGGAAAGCATACCAAATGGAATGAGCTGACTCTCACTTAAAGGGATTGAAAGTGATACATACTGGGAGAGGGAGATAAGATTTTTAAGAAAATTATAACATTTCCACTGTCACAGTTAACTGTCACAAAACTAGGGATGGAGATCCTCATTATAATTTGTGATTTTCAAGATAATTTCATAAAACATTTATTTCCTGAAGTCTGAAGATACAGGAAATCAAATTTGTATGCAATGCTGAAACTAGAACGGTCCTAATGCATTAAAGAGACACGGTGAGGTAAGTCCAATACCTTTCATTGGACATACTTCTGTAGGTAAGAGAGGCAAACTTTAAGGCTTACACAAACCTGAAGAAGAGCTCTATGTTGCTCAAAGAAGAAGCAGAAGGAACAGCCCAAAAGCTTGTTTCTTCACTCATCTTGTCTCTGTATGCTAAATGTGTCATTTGTGCTTCCTAGCAAAGATAATGTGAAGACATGATGCTGTCAGAGATTAGTTCTAACGCATGGCAATACCAATTTAGTATCTTCCTGATCATATTAAGAAAATTGCAAAAATTTTGTCTTTAATATTAATAAGGAAAGAAACTGAAAATGTAGAGTTTAAATCAAATGTGAAGGAGGGAAATTGGTTTTTACTAAATTATATGTATAACAAACTCATATATAATGAATAAATAAACTGCATAAGGTAAGCAGAGTTTGAACATTTTCACATGATAAATGATTAATACAGCAGACTGTATAAAATTACTTTAATAATTTGGAAGACTGTTCTTACTTGATAAAGAAAATGAAATGAAAAATGTGGGTGCGGCAGTGTCACTGAAAATTTTGCACATGGTTTATTAGCTGTTTCCATGCCTTAGTAAAGATGAATGCAAGTGGCGTAATCAGTCAGTAGAGAAATATATGCTTTGTTTTATGCTTTTTTAAATGGCAAATTTCACAAACAATAAATTCACATATGTTCATAAAAAAAATTTATGGTGGCAAAAGTGTTGTACCGTTATGTACATTCAAACACAGCTTCTTCCTTTCCTGCATTGACCTTGGGTATTTCCCAAGAGTTGTGACTTGCAGTCAGTCAGTCAGTCAATCAGTCCCTTTATAATGTAGGAAAATGGCCTACAAATCTGTTCATAAAAACAAATAAAGTAACTGTTTTTAAGTTGTCTTAATTGTTTACACTGAAAATTCTCATAGGTCTACCCTATTTTTTGTTTTGTTTTTTCTGGAAGACTCTATGGAAGAGTAAAGAAATATTTCATTTTGAGACCTTAGATTCCCTAGGTGGAAATCTGATTGATTGAGAAGAGGATGCACATTTTATTCACGCTGCATTTTTTTTTTGCAAGTTTCTAACTGAAACACTCAGCAAACTGTTGGAAGAGAAATTTGTTTTTAACGAATCACTACAACTACTTCTTCAATTAACGTTTGAGAGGACTTAAAAGCTAACTTTCTGGATCCTTTCAGGGAGACCTCTAGCAAGACAGCAGAGATAAGAGTTGAGACTTGAGGGAAAAATATTCTTAAAGAATAATAATAGTGAAAGTTTCTCTCACCTTTGGTATGCTATAAAGAAGCAAAAATAAAATCACAAACTTTCATTCTAGGATTTCTGTTTTGCATTGTTTTATCTGCTTTTCTACTATATGAAGCTGCTTAGAAGCTTCTTCTTGCTATCCTTATTCATGCTGAATATGAGCTTATTCTGCACCATTGAAGTTCATTGGAGCCTTGACACTAATCTCCTTTGGCTCAGGATCAGACTCTAGTTTCTGAGGCCTGGTCTACAGTAGAGAGTTTTGTTGATACAACAAAGAAGAAGTCTGGACACACTTTTAAAGGCTAACAAATTTATTTCTTGCATGAGCTTTCATGGGAGAAAATGTCACTTTGCCAGATGCTTGAGTTCCCCATCTTCAAGTGTCTAATTAAGTGGGATTTTCTCCCATGAAAGCTCATGCAAGAAATAAATTTGTTATTCTTTAAAAGCACCACCGGACTCCTTGTTTGTTTTGCTGAACTAGACTGACATGGCTATCCCTTTGGAAGGTATAAAGACAGAGAAGATGAATTAAGCTGTAATATAAGACTGAAGTCTTCCCTTCATCACAGAAACTTGCATCAAATCTGCTGTAAATATTCTGGCTTTTGCAGGCTATATCATGTTCTTGCATAGTTCTCATACACACTACTTGCTACATCTTAATACATGGTTCTTGCTACATTTTCTTCCTCATCTTTCCATGTTGCTACTTAACATACAACAGTCTCACTGTCTGGCTGTAAGGAAAGAGGCACTCATGCAAATTGTACTAGTAATAGACTATAATAAAGCTCACTTATAACCAGGGATTAAAGTATCATTTGGCAGGCCCTGGATCCCTCCTAGATTTCTGGGGCCTGGAACCTTCCTAAATTTTGGGGGCCCCTTCCTGCACATCCAGGACCCTTTGACCCACACCAGCAACTACTGTCCCCAAAACACCTGCCCCCCATCAGACTCCTCTTTCCTCATGTCCTCCTCAACCCCAATCCTCATTCCCCAAGCTTCCTACCTTCATGTCCCCACTCCAGGCCTCCTAACCCCCCACCTCACCTGTCTTCACTCCACCCCTTCAGCCCCCCAAACTCCTCCACATGTTCCCACACCCCCCTTCAGTCTCTGTGTCCCCATTTCCCCACTCCACCATTTTTTATTTTTAGGGTCCCCAGAATGTTGACCCCCTAAAAATAGTGGGCCCCAGAACACCATTCCAGTGTGTTCCGGCCTTCTTTAACCCCTGCTTTTAACCTGGAATATCAAACCATTTAAAGATTATGGGGGGGCGAGGGAAGGAGTTAAACCCAGTAGAAGAGACTGCTTCCATCCATTTGAATTTGATTCATGGAGCTGCTCAATCATGTCTTAGATTTCCTGGACCATGTTCTCTGTGTCACTCATAATGCACCATCATGACAGGAAATGTCTATATAGATGAGACTGACAAGTGCATTTTGACTTGACAGAACAGACAAATAAAAGCGGGAACATAGCAGTGTTCAGTGTTAGACAAAAGACACTGAGTCAAATTCACCCTGGGTGTAATTTCACTGAAGTCAGTGTGGAATTACATAAGGGAGGGATTTGTTCTCTTGTGTCAGAACAACAACAATCAATCTACTGTATCAGTAGAATATTGTTTTTTGTCAAGAAGCTTTATCCAGGCTGTTAACCACATACTGTAAACCTCCAGACTCTTCTGGTGACACACCTGTTTCAATTAAAAGTTCAAACCAATTTTATCAGGGTGAAAGCCTTGAGGTACTTTAAGTACTGAAAAGTCTGACTAGCACTTGGCATTCTCTAACCCTCTCGTTGTAACTTCTTGCACTTTCACCCTATAGTCACACACACCAGGATCTGCTGCACAATAGCTTGTAATTTGTTTTCTACCCTAAGTGGAAACATTGATCAAGTCAGGACTTGAAAAAGCACAGAGCCACTTATACCTGAAACTAGCTACTTTCAAGTTATGGGAGGCTTGATTCAGACATTTGTTGTTTACTTTCTGAAAGTAAGGAATATCTCATTAGGAGAATAAGAAAGAAGAGAACAACCTTTGTGTGGAACACTATATAGATGGTTGGAAATATTATTACTACATAACAAAAAAGATCTTATAAATAGCAAATAATCTAAAATGTGGAGTGTCTGGCATAAAGGAATTTCATATGCAGGTATGTGAACCAGTGATCTTTGTCAATACGATATTAGCATGCAATATGTAAGTATTGGCAATGGATGACATTCATGTGCATTAAAAGAAATATACTATATAAAAAAAGAAAAAAATAAGAAAAGTAATGTTAAACTAGCTTAGACTAGGCTGGATTCCCAATATCTTGGAAGTAATGTCATTGTAAAGGCCTGCCCAGAAAAAAAAAAATATGTTGAAACATAATTGGGTGACTACTGTGCAATTTTCAGAAGCTAGGGAATATCTTGGTTGATGATACAGTTTTTGGCTCTAACTCTGCATTTTAAAATGCATAGATGACCTGCTACACCTACATGGAGCCCTTCTGAAGTCATTTGAGTTTTTCAAGGCGAACAGACTTCCTATGCATTGTAAATAACAGGATTTCAGCCTTATTTGGTAGCTTTTAACTGCAAACAGATTCAGTGGCATATGTTTTGGCTTTTTTTCCTTTCAGCTGGCATGTTTAAAAACAACAAAATTGTGGAGATATGCATTACTAAGAGCTCCAAGGTTTTGCCCTGCGGTGATGGAAGTAGATTATTAACATCCTTAAAACCCTTCTTATATTTGAAACATCTGGTTTTTTTTTACCTTGCAAGTTATCTGTGGTATAAAACTACTTACTTTTTTTAGAGGTTTTATCATCCCATTTTAAAAGAAAAGGTAATCACTTTGCTGCTTTGGCAGCCTTGGGTGTGGAATTCACACCACTCCATTCAACCTTCTCCACTATTTAGAGGGGAAAAAACCCACACATTTCTAAAGTTTAGTGTATAAAGGTATTCATTTATAATTATCATCTGCAGGTCCTGTGTATAACTCCTCCAACCCCCCTTTTCAAAAAGCATGGCTACATCATGTTCATTGTATTTTCTCCAGCACACTATTACACCCTTTTTATTTTCTCTATGTTTCCACTATAAGAAAGTTTCAATTGGCATTGTCTTCATCTTGTATGTTCTGTAACTCCATCACCTCTGTGATTTGGAGAGGACAATGAATAAAATAATATGATTGGTTATTACTATTTATTTATTGTTGGGCTATGTCCTGCAAACTAAAACTATGGCCTCCATCATTACCACCCTACAAACAACCCTCCCCCCCATAGAGTACACATCAACACATTTACATTTTTTCCCTACTTCTGGAAAAACTGATTAATTTAATTTACTGAGTGTGAAATGATTCACAATCTTGAACTTGAACATCTTGTCTTTCTGTAATTGTTCCGTCATCTCTTTTGGTATTTTGAATGCATTCCTTCTTTCCTCTATTTGAGCACAATTATGTAAAATGCTAACAAAAAATAGAGATCTGCTAGTATGCAAGAATACATACACTGTTTTTAATGGGCTACTGGAACAAACCATGCATGGACGAGACAAGAGAACCTGGAATTGATGGAATGCTACTACAACAGCAGACCTAATGAGAGAGGATATATGAAACGTATGAGGGAACTATGGATGGACAAAAGACCTACATCCACACTAACTGAGAAACAGCTAGTTACCCAACGCTTCAACATAGTAAAGAGGCAGCTGCTCTCCCAACTGGAGATAGACCAACTACACGTTACCTCCCACACGCAAGAAGAAGCCCCAGAAGAACAACTAGATGTGCAGCCACCACCCGAAGCTGGAACTTCACTGCCACCCCTTCCATTACAGAACACAGCAGCTGATATGAGGCATAAGATCATGGATAAACTAGCTACAGTCAACCCTCGAGACCGATTACCAAGGCTCGTGGGAGAAGTACCATCAGATAGTATGCTAGAAGATGCCAATAGAGCCCTAATGACAATTCCTACTACCACCATCACTGAAACCAATGAACTGGTATATGCGACAGCCTCTGTAATCCTGGAGATGCTTGGCTACATGATCAAGAAGAACAGCAATACATACCCTCCCTGGAAAATGAGGTTGGAGGATAAGATCAAGGCAACCCGGAGAGAAGTTAGCCGGCTGGTGGAACTACAGAAGGGGGTAGAGATTAAGGATAAGACTCAGCTACTGAGAAAATACAAGGGCCTGACTCCATCTGAAGCCCTAGAGACTGCTAAGCAAAGGCTCACAGCACTGGCCACCAGGCTAAGGAGATACACTAGAGAAGCAGAGGCCAAAAAGATAAATGCCCTGTTCTCCAAAGAACCATCCAAGGTGTACTCCCAACTGCAGTGCAACAACACAATACCAGCAGAGCCACCAACAGCAGAAACTGAACAGTACTGGAAGAACATCTGGGAGAAAGAGAAGACTCATAACACCAGTGCAAAGTGGCTGCAGGACCTGAGAACAGACCACAGCAATCTCCCAGAACAGGAACCAGTCACCATCACAATAGCCGACATCCAACAGCGGGTCAAGAACATGAAGAGCTGGACAGCACCTGGCCCGGACATGATCCACACCTACTGGCTAAAGAAACTAACAGCAGTGCATGAATGCCTAGCAGCACAGATGAACCAGCTGCTAGCAGCAGGCTCCGACCCAGACTGGCTAACACAAGGAAGGACAGTGCTGATCATGAAAGACCCCCACAAGGGAACAGCACCATCCAACTACCGGCCAATAACCTGCCTCCCCACAACATGGAAAGTCCTATCAGGCATCATAGCCGCCAAGCTACAGGACCACGTGGGCCAGTACATGAGCACAGCTCAGAAGGGCATTGGGAACAACACCAGAGGCTCAAAACACCAGCTGCTCATAGATAGAGCAGTCACCCAAGACTCAAGGTCTAGACAGACCAATCTGAGCACAGCCTGGATTGACTACAGGAAAGCCTACGACTCAATGCCGCACACATGGATCTGTGAATGTCTGGCGCTATACAAAGTCAACAGGACACTAAGGACCTTCCTCAAGAACTCAATGGAACTGTGGAAGACAACACTGGAAGTCAACTCAAGACAGCTTGCACAAGTGGCCATCAAGTGCGGCATATACCAAGGTGACGCGCTGTCCCCGCTGCTGTTCTGCATTGGCTTGAACCCCCTCAGCCAGATAATCACAAGGACTGGGTATGGATACAAGTTCAAGAGTGGAACTACCATCAGCCACCTCCTCTACATGGATGACATCAAGCTGTATGCTAAGAATGAACGAGACATCGACTCGCTAATCCACCTGACACGGATCTACAGTGAAGATATTGGGATGTCATTCGGACTGGAGAAGTGCGGCCGGATGGTAGTAAGGAGAGGAAAGGTAGTCAAGACTGATGGGGTGGAACTCCCAGCAGGCCACATAGCAGACATACAGACCAGCTACAAGTACCTTGGCATCCCACAGTCGCATGGGACTCACGATGAGGAGGCAAGGAAGACAGCAACATCCAAGTACCACCAAAGGATAAGACAGGTCCTGAAGAGCCAGCTCAATGGGAAGAACAAGATCCACGCCATCAACAGGTACGCCCTGCCAGTCATCAGATACCCTGCCGGTATAGTGAGCTGGCCAAAGGAGGACATGGAGGCTGCCGATGTGAAGACCTGGAAGCTCCTCACAATGTACAGAGGTTTCCACCCCAAGTCCAACACCCAGAGACTGTACGCCAGCCGGAAAGAAGGTGGGCGGGGTTTGGTGAGTGTCAAAGCCACTGTCCTGGATGAAACCCAGAGCATCCAGGAGTACATCAGTAAGATGGCACCCAAAGATGAGCTGCTGAGAGAATGCCTGAGGCAGCAGCAGACATGGGAGGAAGATCAAGCAGAAGTAGTGCCATGGCAAGACAAGACCCTGCATGGAATGTGCCATCGACAGATAGCTGAGGTGGCTGACATTGGGAAATCCTACCAGTGGCTGGAAAAAGCTGGACTAAAAGACAGCACTGAGGCACTGATCATAGCAGCACAAGAAGAGGCACTGAGCACCAGATCCATTGAAGCAGGGGTCTACCACACTAGACAGGACCCAAGGTGCAGACTGTGCAGAGAGGCCTCAGAGACAGTCCAACACATAGTGGCAGGATGTAAGATGCAGGCAGGAACAGCATACACTGAACAGTACAACCAAATAGCTGGCATTGTGTACAGGAACATCTGCACAGTGTATGGGCCAGACCCTCCCAAGACCAGATGGGAGATCCCACAGAAGGTCGTGGAGAATAACAGGGCTAAGATCCTGTGGGACTTCCAGATCCAGACGGACAGGCAGGTACTGGCCAATCAACCAGACATCGTGCTAATAGACAAGGACCAGAAGACAGCGGTGGTGATAGATGTAGCAGTGCCAAGTGACAGCAACATCAGGAAGAAGGAGTATGAGAAGCTGGAGAAGTACCAGGGCCTGAAAGAGGAACTAGAGCGGATGTGGAAAGTGAAGGCCAAAGTGGTCCCGGTGGTGGTAGGAGCACTCGGGGCTGTGACTCCTAAGCTGGGAGAGTGGCTCCAACAGATCCCAGGAACAACATCAGAGCTCTCTGTCCAGAAGAGTGCAGTGCTCGGAACAGCTAAGATACTGCGCAGAACCCTCAAACTCCCAGGCCTCTGGTAGAGGACCCGAGGTTGAGGATGACACATACCACCCATAGGGGTGAGAGAGGAATTTTTTTTTATATATATATATATTTGCCAGATGTCTCTGATCACACCAGAGGGGGGTGTGTGTGTTTGTGTTTTTTAATATTCTACTGAGTTCAAGTAGAGAAAGGGGATGCCAGATTTACTGACACCTTTCTAAACATATAAGAGTAATCATTAACTGTAATGTCAAGTATCAGTGTGAACAACATAAAATGACTATTTCAGATTTTTTGCATGCCAGCATTTTATTGCAGGTGTGGGAGCTAGGAGTGAGTCTTGGAGAACAGTTAATTTTCATGTATTTTGTTTGCAAGCTTGTCAACTGCAGCTTGAACATTCTTTACTAATGCTGAAACCACAGAGGAGGAAATTTCTAACTTTATTTACAGCAAAATGGAAGAGGTGATATTTTCATATAGGTTAAATTTTCACTGGAGAGATACTGCCAAGATCTTAAAGAGTGATTGATCAATGCAAGTCAGAAGGGGGCAGATAGCAAAGGAGTGTTTAAGTCATTTTTGCATTCTCTTCATATGTGTAACTTTAAGCACATGGGCAGGAGTATTGTCTCTTAGGGTTTCAAATATTTAGTCAAACCTTCCCACTCCAAAAAACAAACAAACAGATGAACAACAAAACCCATAGCAACCTGCCATTGGCTTAAAATTCATAAGATTTCGATAAATCAAACTGACTACTTTTTTGCTTGATCTCTGAATTCTTCACCGCTCATCCAGTTTGTATGTGATAATCTCAGATTCAATATTCAACTTGAAATAGATCTCCAAAAATTCCAGCCTCACTGCCCATTATTTGAAATGATTCCATTTACCTTCTCCTGTAGCCTGTGATTTGTGAGCTCCATTCTATCACTTTCTATCTCCTGTTATAAATAGACAGGACAGGAAAATGCTCCACTCATATTCAATCTCCATGTTCTCCACAATTTCCTTTCCCCCACCTACCAGTAAAGACATTGGTTTCCATATTCCTCTACCTTTTTCCAACCTTGTGTCACCTGCTAATTTTATTCACACTCCTACTTTTGTGCCAGGGTCATTAATAAAAATATTAAATAAAACAGTTTCCAAGGCCAGTTCCTGAGGAGCTGCACTAGTAACCTCCCTCCAGTCTGAGAGTTCAGTTTTTACTATATAGCTCAATGTAGTCTCCTCTTTAACCAGTTTCTTATCTACCTTTTAATTCTCATGTTATTACCCATCTTCTTCAATTTGGAAACATCAGGCTGGAGGAAAGTTATTATTCCCACAGCTTCTGTAATTCAGTCTTAGGGCAGAACATTTGATATGTACAATAATTTAAGAATGATATATTTGAAATTCCCAGAAGAGCATCCATTGTTGAATTGAATCAAATGTCTCACTGAAATCCAGGGAGATTAGATCAACTGCATCTCCTTTGCCTAGAAAATCCCTTCAGTTCCCAAAGAAAGAGATCAGGATTGTCTGACTTGGTCTGCCTTTTGTAAAGTCATTTTTTTGTTTTATGCCAATACTTTTTACTTCTATGTCCCTAACAACTTGCCCTTTCAAAATTTGTTGCAAGACCTTGCATGCAACTGTGGTCAAAGTAACAGGTCTGTAATTTCCAAATCACATTTTCCCCCTATTTCTTAAAAATAGGTATTGTATGAACAATTCTCCAGTCATAAGATATGACCCTGAATTTACATAATTATTAGAAATCTCTGCTATTGGGTTTGCAATTTCATGGGAATCAGAAGACTTTTATGCTATTCTTGGCTCTGTTACTACCTTGCTATGTGAGAGTAGGCAAGTCTCTTCACCTCTCTGTACCTCTGATTCTGTTCCCTACTACCAAGTGGGTTTTAGATCTGGGATTTTAGTAGCAACAACCACCAAAATGCACATAGCAGGAAATAAAGTGTTTTATTAACTAACAGATTACTCAACTAAATACCCAAACAAAGTGATTTACCCAGAGTTAAACACAAAGTAATATAGACAGGCTTACAACCCAATCAGCAGTCAGGGACCCCACTTCTCGACTGCGCACTTCAGCAGGGGAGTGATGTCCTCTGAGGCACCCTTCAAGGTCCTACGCAGAGTTCAGTGAAGTCAGGGAAACAGGCTATTGTTATAGCCTTTTACTCACAGGGAGGAGTGATCAGGCTGTCTTCTGGTCATGTAGACTGTCTGCTGGGGTGTTGATTCCCACCACCTTTGTCCTACAATCTATCTCCTAGATAACTACTTGTTTACTACATAGTCTGGCAGAGTGTAAATGTGTTGGGGTGGGGGGCAGCCTCCAGTGCCCACTATTGTTAATACCATTACAAAGTCTTCCATTAGCCCTACAGATTCCTCTCCCAAACTTTTTCTATTTACATTTAGCTCTTTGGAACAGAGATTTTTACAATCTCGTTGCACATTTCCAGATACACTGGGCATCCAGGCTTGGGTAAGAACTCTGAGGCTATGTCTACGTTAGAAAGCTTAGTTCAGCCTTGTTTAAGCTAAGCAGTTCCCGGTTAGTTCGAACTAACCTCAGGTTAGTTCGAACTAACTGCAGCTTTTTCATTCAAACTAGCCACATTTTTTTAGTTCAAACTAACTTTTTAGTTCGAACTACAAAATGCAGCTAGTTCGAAGTAACCACTTAGTTCGAATTTATACAGTTCGAACTAGCACAACAACTACATTGCACTAGTTCAAATTTACTGTTCAAAGTAACTAATTTGAACTACATTTTTTTTTTTTTTGGTTAGAACTAGGTAAAGCCTAGTGTAGACAGGGACCAAATTAGTCTGAATTAAGCCTCCTTAATCTGCACTAGAGTACTAGTGTAGGCACAGCGTTAGGCACTACAGTAATACAAACAATACATAATAATAATCCCTGCCCCTGATAATGCAAGTGTCTCCTTTGCATAAGTCTTTTATTGACTGTTTGCCCAGGGGGTGAATTTCACACTAGATCAGCAGCTCTTTGAGTGTACATGACAGTAAAAAACTCCCAAGTCTCAGAGCCCCACTCAGCTGACTTGGGTTTGTGGGGCTAAAAATTGTAGTGTAATGATTTGGGCTCTTCCTTGAGCCTGACTCTGTCTCCCATCCTTCTTGTCTGGTCTTGTAAACTGGACCCAGCCTAAGCACTAACACCTGTTATGGGGTTTTTATCACAGTGTAGATGTAATCTTTGTCGTTCCATTGATGAAGTGTTCCAAGCCACTGTAACACATGCATTTTTGTTCTGTATGTTCATTTTTCATACAGATTATATGCTTCTATCTGAAAATATTCCGTGGAAAACAACAGAATAGAAAAAAGTCCAGAGTAGGAAATTTCATGAAACTATGGTTTTAGAACACAAGATTACCCTAGGAAGAATACAAGTTTTCCAACTGTTTTGACACTCTGTTATTAGTTCCTGGTTTACATTTTTTCTCAGAGCTTCAAGAGCACTATTTGATCTCTAAAATCATGTACTTTCAAAGTTGCTCTTCTGAGAATTTCAAATACATTATTGTAAATAATTTTACATATCAGATGTTCTACTGTTACCCACTACCGAAGAAGCAGTGGCAATAATTATTCTTCTTCAAGAGCTGCTCACATCATTCAGTTACAGGTGTCTATATGCCACAGCGCACAGTAGCTCTGAAAGTCTTTTGCCTTAACCTGTCAAGTCAGGGCAAATGGCCAACGCCCCCTCCATGCCGCAACTGCAGCTATCTGGGTAACAGTGACCCTGACCCTCCCAGTTCCCTTTTCCGCCCTCAGCGACATTTTCGGATCAGCCAAAAACTTGCATAAGCAAGTGCCTGTCACTCCTTTTTGCTTGGAAATTAGAATGCCGGGGTTTAAACCATGTCCAGCATGTTCCAAAGCCTTTTCACTCGATGATCCCCATAAGAAATGCCTCGTGTGCCTTGGTGAGTCACACCTTGCAGTGAATTTCTCTATTTGCCAGTCCTTTAAATGTAGGACTCGCAAGGACAGAGAGTGGTGCTTATGCAGTCTCGTGGAGGACTGCACGCCTGCCTCTAATGCTGTCTGGGGCACTAGCGCTCCGCCGGCATCCCAGGCAGCTCCTGCACTGGAGTCCGCTAGATACCGACCCCTGGCGCATAGCTCAAAGCCGCAGTCAGCATGAACTTCAGTACTGTCACAGCACTGTTCGTCTCCATTTCCGTGTTCCCCCTCTTGTGAATTGGGGCCAGGACTGCCCTTGGTACCATCAACACCGCGAGCTCTAGCAATGGCACAGGCTCTGTTCCAGGACCCAGCTCCGGTACCGGCGAAGAAAACTTGGTCGAAGAGTAAGCCAGCTCCCGCATCTAGGGAGTGGTCAACACAAGAATTGGCACTGCCCTCGAGTCTGGTACCTTGGAGCCCCCATCCAGCACTGCAAAATGGTACTGATGATCATTCTGATGGCCATTCCTCTTGGCAGTCATCCCACAAGCTCTCAGTACCGTGTTCCCAGGGCTCTAGAAGGGAAAGGTCTAGCTCGTCCTCACTGTCATCTCTGGCTTCTGTCCACTCCCCTGGTTCCCTAAAAATTCTTTCTGGTACTGGGGAATGGGCAGGTAAGCATCTTTGAAAACACTCCCCGATGCCCTTGCCAAGAAAGAGGATGATCCCAACAACCCCAGTACAGGCGCCACGGCCCACTTCTTCCCATGCCACCAAGACTTCTGAGATGGGCAGGGGCTGCTCTTCCTTGCACCGTACTGCAACTAGAGACTCCTTCAATGACTGGTTGCATGAATGGCTCGACACGATTGCCGATGATAGCTCAACTCCAAAGCACCGTTTGGTACCGTCTCCACCCCAGACTTCGGACTCCTCGGATATTTTCAATGATGAGCCCGACCCAGACTCCACTCAGCGCAGTAGATCTCGGGCCCCCTCGTTGTCATCCTCAGACAAGCACATTTTCCAAAGGCAAGGCACCTTGCGTACAAGGACGACTCCCACTCACAGCAGGTTCTATGCTGCAACATGGCAGTAAACTTGAACATAGAACTGGGTGTGGTCCAGGAGAAGACTGACCCCCTTTTTGATGTTGGGGTCACCGCTCTACCAGCCAGGGTATCTGTTCCCCTTCACAAAAGGGGTGTACAGAATTGCCAGGGTGTGGTGGCAGACCCCGTCCTCAATTCAGCCAGTGTCCAGGGCAGCAGATCACAAGTACCATGTCCCATCAGACAAGTTCACATTCCTTTTCCAACATCTTATGCCGGGATCCCTGGTGGTGGACGCAGTTAACCAAAAAGGGAGACAGGGCCAACCAGGCTCTACTCCCAAGAATAAGGAGGCTAGAAAGCTTGATTTACTCAGCAGGAAGGTCTATGCCACCTCAGCCTTGCAGCTGCATGTCTCTAATCACAAAGCCCTCATGGTGAGATACATCTTTAACCTCTGGAGAGCCATGGTGGGATTTCACAATCTTATCCCTAGAGACATCCTCAGGGACTATGAGGCAATGGTGGAGGAAGGGCCCTTGGCCTCCAAAGATACTCTGATGTCTACCTGGAATGCATCGGACACAGCCTCACGTAATATGGTATCTGCTGTGGTGATGCATCACTCTGCCTGCCTTCAAGGCTCAGGCTTGTCCCCACAGATGCAGCTCATCATTCAGGACCTGCCATGCAAAGGCCCCAACCTCTTTTCTGAGTCCACGGACGCAAAGCTGCATGGCATAAAGGACTCAAGAGCCACCCTCAGATCACTGGGAAGGTAAACCCCACAATCTGCCCGGCACTCCTTCAAACCTCATCAACTCTTGCAACAGCAAGTACAACAGTTAAAGCAACAAGTCCAGATGCAAGGTCCCTTCTCTCAGTCTTACCAATACCCCCAATGACAACTCAGGGGGTTGGATAAGGACAAGGCCCATTCGAGCAAGGATGGAAAAACCCATACCTTACAGTCCAGCAGGCATGGACAGGGTACTGACTGCTTATTGGGAAGGAAGCAGCATTTTTGACGGTTTCTCTGAGGGCAGTGAACCCACAACCTCGACCCCAACCTTTGCCAACAGCCTACATCACTTTGCGCACCACTGAGCCAACATCACAACCAACCAGTAGGGCCTTGAGATGGTCTCTGAAGGATATCACATGCAGTTTTGATGAACTCCTCAGGCCAGAAAACCACCCCCTTGCCCAAATCTTGGGAACCGGGAACTAGATCGCTTGTTTGAGATGGGATGTGAGAAGCTCCTCTCCCTCAAGGCCATAAAAAGGGTCCCAAAGCCAGAGCGGGGGAAAGGGTTTTACTCCTGATACTTTCTGGTCCCCAAACCCAACGGGGACCTAAGACCCCTTCTAGACCTCAGAGCTCTAAACAAACACATAAGGAAAATGAAGTTCCGCATGGTTTCCCTGTCACAGATTGTCTCATTTCTGTCTCCCGGGGATTGGTCCACAGCCTTCAATCTAAAAGACGCTTACTTTCACATAGCAATACGTCACTGCCACAGAAGGTACCTAAGGTTCCTGGTGGGGGGAAATCACTTCCAGTTCACATTGCTCCCTTTTGGGATCTGTCTGGCTCCCAGGGTGTTCACAAATTTCATGGCACCGGTTGCTGCCTTCCTGCGCCAGCAGAGCATAAAAATCTATCCCTACCGTGATGATTGGTTAAGACACGGGGCATCGAGAGCTCAGGTAGAGCACAGTGTCAGCAGTAACCTGCCTATGCAGGTACCTAGGTCTCTACATAAATCGACAAAAGTAAAAAAATCCGCCCATCCCAACGCATAGAGTTTATAGGAGCTCTCCTAGACACCCGCAAAGGGAGGGCTTCACTGCCCCCCTCAAGATTTCAGTCCATCTGCACCATCATTGTGGAGCTGCAGGGTTGTCAAGTGACCACAGGCCGTCACTGCCTACAGCTGCTGAGGCACATGACAACCTCCACCTCCTTGATCCAGATAGCATACCTGAGAATGAGGCCCTTTCAGGTCTGATCTCCACAGTGTTCCATGCATGGAGAGAACCTCTGTCCAAGGTACTGTTGGTTCCCCGAGATCTCCTGGGGACACTACAGATCTGGAAGGACCCCCTGTTTGCCATGGGGGGGAGTTCCCTTCAAAATGCTAATACCCACAGAGACACCAATAACCAATGCCTCGGATTCGGGGTGGGGGCCCATATTTCAGGGGGGGGTCTACCCAGCTACTTTGGTCTCATGCAAACAGCCTTCTTCACATAAATGTGAAGAAACTGCTGGCCATCAGATTGGCTTGCATAACTTTTCTGGACAGGATACAAGGCAGGTTGGTCCAGGTTCTAATGGACAACACTGCAGCCATGTTCTATACAAATTGGCAGGGGGTGTCCCCTCCCCAGGTCTCTTCAAGGAAGCGTGCAAACTGTGGGAATGAGCACCGAAATACAATTTTACTCTAGTGGCAGCACACCTACCAGGAGTGGGCAACAAGCTGGCAGACTCACTCAGCAGAAAACCCCTAACAAATCATGAGTAGTCCCTCCACAACACTGTGTTCTGTCACCTGATAGATAGTTGGGGAACACCCCAAGTGGACCTGTTCACAACACGGCAGAACCACAAGTGTCAGTACTTCTGCTCCCTCAGGGGTCGGGAGGAGGGGTCGCTCATCAATGCCTTCCTCATCAATTGGGCAGGCCCTCTAATTTATGCCTTCCCACCAGTCCTGTTGATACACAGGGTCCTTTTGAAGATCAAAATGGATGGAGCAAACATGATATTGATAGCTCCAGACTGGCCCAGGCAATACTGGTTCTCACTCCTACAGGACCTGTCCACAGAGCCCCCACTGCACCTCCCCCTGTGGGCAGACCTCCTGACTCAAGACTCGGGGCACCTGTGGCACCCTAACCCAAGTCTCCTGCATCTGACAGCCTGGAGCTCTTTGGCTCGGCGAGCAGGAAAGGCTCTGTTCGGACAGGGTCAGGAAGGTCCTGGTCGGTAGTAGAAGACCATCCACCAGGTCCACCAATACAGCCAAATGGAAATGGTTTTCCAGCTGGGCTCAGGGTATAGGGGTTAACCCTACACTAGCTCCCTTGCACCTAATTCTTGACCATTTGCTAGACCTTAGAGACAAGGGCCTTGCCCTTTCCTGACTGAGAGTCCACCTAGCAGCGATTTCAGCCCTCTATGAAAAAGTGGGTGGTGTCCCTGTTTTCTCCCACCCTACTTCCACTAGGTTTTTTAAGGTGTTTGAAAGACTTTCCCCACAACCCTGTGAACCCCCCCCCCCAATGGGACCTGAACATGGTGCTCCATTCATTTATGGAGCCTCCATATGAACCCTTGGACTCATGTACCTTATTGGTCCTTGCCTGGAAGGTAGCCTTTTCGGTAGTAATTACCTCAGCTAGAAGGGTCTTAGAGTTGAAGGCCCTTTCCTGAGAACCTTCATATACGAGGTTCTTTCCTGACAAAGTGGTGCTTCAACCCCAACCGTCCTTTCTTCCTCAGGTAGTTTCTCCTTTTCACCTCAATCAGGATATTTGCTTGCCAGTATTTTTTTTTTCCAAATCCTTGGGTTACAGAGAAGCAGAGGAGATGGCACACTGTGGATGTGAAGAGAGCGCTCCTGACATACATTAAGTACATGCATCCATTCCGCAAGACTCCCCAACTCTTTGTGGCAGTTGCGCAATGCAAAAAAGGTCTTCCAGTGTCCTCACAGTGCACAGGATAGTAAACTGTAGCAAAGACTGTTACGGAAGGTCAAATACATCCCTTCCCAGGACTGTCAGGGCTCACTCTACAAGGGCCCGGGCTTCATCAGTGGCCTTCCTCACCAAGGTCCCGATCCAGGAGCTCTGCAGGTCAGCTACGTGGTTGTTGGTGCAAGCCTTCATGACGCACTACGCTATCGTCCATCAGGCTAGAGAGGACTCCGTGTTGGGCAGAGCCGTATGCAGCATGGGCAGACTTTAGCACCTCCCACCATCCTTGGGTATGGCTAGCAGTCACCTGTAACTGAATGATGTGAGCAGCACTCAAAGAGGAATGATGGGTTACTGACCAGTAACTGTCCTTCTTCGAGATGGGCTGCTCACATACATTCAGATCCCTCCCACTGTCCCCACTACCCGGAGTTGGTGAAGGTATAAGGGACTGGGAGGGTCACGGTCACGGTCACCTATATAGCCATGGTTGCGGCATGGAAGGGGCGTTGGTCTTGTGTCCTGACCTGACAGGCTAAGGTTAAAGACTTCCTGAGCTACTGTGAGTTGCAGCATGTAGACACCTGTAATGGAATGTATGTGAGCAGCTTATCTTGAAGAAGGACAATTACTGGTAAGTAACCCACCATTCACTGACCTACAAAAAATCTTAATTGCAATTAGTTTAATCTAAGAAATTTATCCTGCAAAATAGAACTTCTCCAAAGCCAAGTGACTGCCCTGTTTTATCTTGGATAACCCTAATTTAAAATGTTCAACACTTCTTGTGGTATTTCCTTTTTCTTCAGCTATATATTGTTCATTTCTCCACTCCCCATTCTCTGCACTATTTCCATTGGGGCAAGAGAATATAAACTTTTTTTTTTCTAATCTGTTGAAATGCTCCAGCTGGATTCCCTTCACTTGCTGAAATTTCACTGAGGGACTGCCATCCAAGTTTTTAGTAACTTATGAATGTATTTTGGACTTCTAATTCCTTCGGATGTTATAACACCTGTGATTCTAGAACGACTTGAAAAGATCCCTTCATCCCACCCCCATGCTCATTCCTTTGAGATTAAAACATGATTTAATTTTTATGTTATCCCAGTCTGTGCTTCTGCCAAATACAGTTCTTTGTGTGTGAGCAGAATATTCTAGACAGGCACTAGAAGCTAAACCTAAGGATTTTTCAATGCACTTTGCTCACAGCTTCTTTACTCTGAGCCAGATTAACCAAGGAGATAATGTAACAAATTAAACCAGGAGATAATCTATGTTTCAAGGCTACCTAAATTTCTTATGCTAATAGGGAGATAGAAAAAAATATTGAGATACATCAAAATGATTTTGAACTACAGCACATTTTCTCTAAATATCTCAAAGCTCTCTGCAGCCATTAATGACAACCTTGTGATTTGGTAAAATATTATCTCAGTTTTATAAAAATGGAAACTGAGGCATGTGGCAGGAAGGTGTCAAATCAAATTCTGGTTCTTAGTCCCAAGTCTACCCTTCCAGTCCTGATGTAGGAAAAAGAATTCTGTATTATTAATTATTCAAACTAATTAAAATGATTATTAAAATCAGTTTCTCTTAAATGAAACACAATATAATTCCTAATTTTATTTCTTTATACATCTGTAGTAAGCAGGGATGAGCATTCAGCTTCAGAAACATTTTATCTGTTTTGTTTTGTTTTAATTTGAATAGTGTCCTTCCATCTTTAACTAGACTCCTTGCTGTACTATGTACTACTGAGTACACACAATGACAATCAATCTCCCTAGGTTCCTTGCATCACAACACAAATGGTATTTAAAGCAGACAGATGCAGATTTGTTAGCATTATCAAGTCAGAAGGAGCTTGAAGCATAACTCAGGACCACAGAATAAGGGAATTAATTGTAATGGCAGCAATGTTGCTCTCTCTGAAGTGTTCCTCACTTCACTGAAGCCCTAAATTAGTGGGTAGTCATGCTGTGTATTTTTCTTCTTTTTGTCTTGTATGTGTAGATAGAAATCTGTATCTCAGTTGTCTGGTGCCTGCTGAGAACAATGTTAAGTTACTGGAAAAGTTAATGTTTACCTAGTCAATAGGTAAATTATTTGATTTTAAATTAATTTAGTCTATTCACTGTGTATTATGAGTATTGTTTTATCTGTAGCCCCCAGAACATAAGATCTTAAGCTGGACATCCTCAGCCAGATGTTTATTGATGTAAAAAAGGCATCAATAGGCCAACTTGACCTATCACTACCTGGGGCTCTGCCCCCCGCTAGAGCAATTAGAGGAGAATTGGGGACTGCTAGTTTGCCTATACGTCACAGTAGTCCTGTTCCCTCTGTTTTGATTTGACAGAGGTTTCATTTGTTGTGGAGCCTGAAAACTTACTTAGCCTATTAAAAATCTGATATCATTTAGATCTGCAAATCCTCCCCATACTATATGTAGATAATCTGTCAAGTAAATCATGTAAAAGATTTCCTGAAGCACATCAGTGTGTGTAAAAAAGGTGAATTGAGAGCATGTTCCCCTTCCTAACATTAAATGGGGTGGGGGCTTGTGTGGGGCAAAGGTACATAGACATTAAAGAATATAGGTTACAGTAGCAATCAAAACTGCATTTATTGAAAGTACATACCAAAGTGGCTGCTGATCACTGTCTGTCACTTTGAGTTTATATATAAAATTAAAGTGAACTTGTGCCCTACATCAGTGGATCTCAAATAGGGGTACACATACCACTGGAGGTAAGCAGAGATTTCCAGTGAGTACCTCAACACGTCTATATATTCACCTACCTTTACAACAGGCTACATAGAAAAAGCACTAGTGAAGGCAGTACAAACTAAAATTTCAAAAAGTGGTATATAGAGGCTTTCCAGCACCCAAGGTCCAAGCCTACATTTGTGCCCCCCCACTTTCTGTCCCAGCCCCCACATGGGGCAGAAGGTGTGCTGGTGCTGTACCCCAGCTGTCTTGAAGAGGGGGGTCTGTATCTCTGGGAGGGGGTTGGAGGTTGGGGGGATGAAAACACAGACTTTGCTCTGCTCCCCCCTACCCTTGCACAGTGTGCCGTGCCCGTCTCTCCCCATGCAGCTTGATGCTGGCTCTCATGGCACAAAAAAAGGAGTCATGTGGCACTTTAAGACTAGCAGATTTATTTTTCGCATGAGCTTTCGTGGGAGAAAATCCCACTTCGTCAGATGCTTCGAAGATGGGTGAACTTATCTTCTGTAAGTTGATGGATTTCCACTTCAAACAGCTGTATTTAGTGCCTTGCATCTTTTCAATTTCCAAAGGGATAGCCGTGTTAGTCTAGTCCAGCAAAAAAAGGAGCCGTGTGGCACTTTAAGACTACAAGGAGTTGTGTAGCACTTTAAGACTAACAGATTTAGAGCCACACAACTCCTTGGCGTTTTTTTACTGGACTAGACTAACACGGCTATCCCTTTTGAAATTGACTTTAAGACTAACAGATTTATTTTTCACATGAGCTTGCATGACAGAAAATCCCACCTCCATCTTTGAAGCATCTGACAAAGTGGGATTTTCTCTCACAAAAGCTCATGTGAAAAATAAATCTGTTAGTCTTAAAGTGCCACATGACTCCTTTTTTTTGCTGGAGTAGACTAACACGACTATCCCTCTGATGGGGCAGCTTCACCCGCCACCTCAACAGCACTCAACACGTCCTCTTCCTCTCACCCCCTGTAATTACTTGCCACTTCAGCCCCACAGTTTGGCCCTCAGATGCCAAGGGAAAGCCTCTCCCCCTCGCCACAGGCTGGGGAGTGGGGCCCTACTGGCTCTTCAACACACCTGGGGAAGGAGAAACTGAGGGTCAGAATCACAACAAATCACACAAATGTATGAGCTGTTCTGAGACTTTATGTATACATATTGATTGATAAGGAATTATTTTAAATACTAAACCTATGTGACATCATTTTGGAGGGGGTAAATGTGACATGTTTCACAGAATGAAGTCTCCTATGGCACATGCCGTATCAGTTAGAGAGGAGCTGTAGTGTCTGGGCATTCGGATGCCTTTCCCTTGAAGAGGTGAGCCCTGGGAAGCCGCCCCATTTCTGCTGAGAGGTGAGTCCCATGACAGAGGAAACAAAACAGCGCCTCTGCCCTCTGTGATTTTTGAGAAGGGGCCAGGTGGCTCTTCCCATCAGGGAAACTATCACTTTCCTCTGTGTTAGGGGTTTTGCCCTCTCTTAGCTGACAGTATCTCAACGCTAAGTTAATCCCAGCTCTCACACACACTGCATGCCTAATTTTGCCACTCAGCCCTTCTCCTGCCCCACCTCCAGCTGCTTAACCCCGCAGTTCAGCAAAATTGTGCTCCCTACTCAGATCCTTTCCAGTTTACCCCCTTTGCCCATTTTTAGCCTCTGTAAGAGGACAACACAATGGCCTTCCAGCAAGGAAGGACAGGGTGAGGGCATGGCTTCAGCAAATCTTACTGAGCCTGCTCAGTGAGTGTGAGCATGATCATAACAACCTAGTCCCAAAGTCTGGTAAGTCCCACTTGCTGTTACTACACTGGCCAGGCATCACACCATCTCTCCTCCCCTTGCACTTGGTGCCCCTCTGCATCCTGACACCCATGGCCTGCACCGCCCCTTCGGTATGCCACAAATTTCATGTAGTTTGAACTCAAAAAAACACAGCTAGTTCAAACTAAAAATTAGTTCAAACTAGAAAACTCAGTTAGTTCGAACTAACCACTAAAGCTCAAACTTAAGTGCTAAGTTCCAACTAACTGTTCAAACTAACTAGTTTGAACTAAGCTTTGTTTAGTTTGAACTTTTTTTTTTTTATTTTGAGCTAGGCAAACCCTAGTATAGAACCAGACAAAATTAGTTCAGATTAAGCTTGTTGAAAACAGACTATTTTGCTAGTTTAGACATAGCCTACTGCTCTACATGTGTACCCTGAAATATACATATAATATTAAGATTCCAGTTATGATGTGGGAGAATGATAAAATAAGCCAATTTTCAGTAAGTGTGTGTTGTTACATTTTTGTCTGATTTCCTATGCTGATAGTTTAAGTGAGGTGAAACTGGGGGTATGCCAGACAATACAGACTTCTGAAAGGGGTACAGTAGTCTGAAAAAGTTGAGAATTACTGACTTATATGATGTTTAGTCAGTTTCATTTAAAGCTCTTTCATACAGCTCAGCTCATCTTTTTTCAGTTCCATTCTTCTTTTAAGAAGACTCTTCTGCCAATTCCAAATCTTATATTTCTAAACAAATGATTGAGTTTTAGCAGATTCCTTTCAGATGTAAGTGCCAAAACATTTCCAATGTGAGGACTGTTACACACAGGAAAGACAACTAGATATCTCTTCCTCATTTATTTTTGGTTTAACACAATTTGTATATCTCTAAATGCATCTCACCCTGCCAATGTGTAAAAAAGCATTTTACACTTGTTTGCCATGTACCACAGTCTTTAAACATTGTACAGAAATGGTCTGTCTTCAGGTAAAAGTAAGTGTGTGTGGGTGGGTGGGTGTGGAGAGAGAGTGTTTGCTATTCACCTTGTGTAGAAACAAAAAAACATTCTAAATGAGAGATGTTTGAGATATTCAAGAAAAGCTAAATGACTAACTTTAGAAACTTTGGAAAACTTCTGTGATCAATCAGCATTTTTAGCTTTAGAAAATTTGGTAGTTATGAAGGTGACCTCAAAAGCATTCTTGAGCAAGCAGTGTTTCATATTTTTATTAATGTTTGATTGACAACCAGAAGTGGGATTTGTAATTGGCTTTTGTCTGATAAGCTTCTGCTGTGTGGAAATAAACAGGACATGGATAATTAAACAGGTGAAAGAAGCCAGTTTGTTGAACTGGGTGGCATTTCAGAGGACCAATTTCATGTAGTGTAAAAAGGACAAATCTCACACAATCTTCCCACCCCCCTCCAAGTTGTACAACAGAAATATGTATCCAAGGATATAGTGAAAAGCTGGATGACTAGATTATTCATCTACGCAAACAGTATGACAGATGCAACTTGATTAATGAACTGCAGTGTCTCTTTGATAACTGAGTAGGCAGTTTCTTGATTTAGGACACTTTATAGTGAAAATATGTAGTTTACTGAGAAGAAGGAAAATTGCAAGTAAAATACTTTGTTTTGTATATCCTCCTTTCCAGGACAAAGGGGGGAGGGGTTGATCTAGGGTATGTCTGCACAGAAAAGAAAAATCCATTGCTGTGTAGGTCATCGGAGTCAGGCTAATGGACAAGGACTGTTGGTCTGTTTCAGTGCTGCATAGACTCATAGGTGCAGACTGGAATTTAAGGTCATGGGATCCTGGCAAAATGATTGGAGTGGCCCGATAAATTTAACATCTGGGTCCCACAGGATCCTAAAGACACTCTTCTGTAACTGGAAAAATATTGCCAGTCTTCATTTCGAACTCCCCAAACTCCTTCCTACTAGAGGATGTGAAACAAATATATTCCTCTTAAAGAGAAAAAATGTTTTCTCAGAATTAACATCTCACAATATGATATCTTAATTTACCTCATTACTTATGGAATTTCTTTTATATCTTAATTTACTTGATTGATAAGCTAATGGGATTTGTAATATAATTCATCTTATTATTAAGATCACCTGTTGTGATAAGCGCTTCCTAATGGGTTAAAAACATTTTAAGGGGTCATTGTTTCAGAAATCATGGAAAACAACTGCAATAAGAAATTCTTCTTATTGGTCACATTATATGTTTTGTATATGAATATCTCTATATCAATTAACCAGTATTGTTTATTAAAACATACTTCTGTAAGGCTTCATCATTAGTTTTGAGGGGTCCCTTCTACAATATGTTAAACTATACGAGGTAAAAGATTACTCACATTCCATTACTGAGTTCATTTTCCCTTCACCCACTAGGTTCAAATGAAAGATAAATCATTTTTCAATTTCAGTAATACTAAATATATAAATTTGCAAAATAAAAAAGTATGTTGGTAATTATATCAAGTAACTGACAATGTAGCGTACAGAAGTTATAAAAAATATTATATATTTCCAATATTCATGAAGAGTACAGCTGATAAGGTAATTATGTAGCAAGCATACTAATATAAATGTGTGCATACCAATAAAAATATGTGCATAAAAGGTTCTCTCTTTAAGATTCCCCCCTATATATGCTTTATCTCTCAGCAAAATTTCACTTGTCTTCTATATTCCAAATTGGTGTAACATATATTATAACAAGGTCATTCTCCTTTTAGCCCAGGAAAAATGCTTAACTTTGATGAATGCCATAAATATTATAACTAAAGCATTAAGGGCATAATCAGACATTAATTTACATATAAACAGATACCTAACCAAGTTAGTGGAACCCTAAATGATTATTGTTGAGGTTCTGTGTGATGAGAATGCAATTTATGCATGATTTAAAGTTCTTCTCATGCCTGGCTTCTTGTTGAGAAGTGGGTTTAGTTTGGATAAAAAGCTGGATGTTTACCAGAACCCTAGATCTCTTAGGTCTGCATGTGTGAACTAGAACAAACTTTCTTGTAAAATATCTGATGCTTCCTCCTTTTACTTGGGTGAGAAGCACTAGGAAAAATGTTTCTGCTAGTATTTCAACACTTCTACCTCTATAACAAATCAGTAGCTGGAAAGGGGCTTAGAAATTAAAGATTGTCTGAAAAAAATATCCTTCACTTGCTGAGATTTGGGAAGAACACTTAGTTACTTTGTACAGTCATCACATATCAGAATTATGCATCTTTGTTTTACTGGCCTGAGGTCAGTCAAATGTCATGCTCATGATATTAGAAATATATAGAGACAGCATCTGTGATGGTTACCAAGGTTGTAAAACACCTCATCATTAATTGTCTTTACCACAAAGTGGTTGTGCCAGTGCCTGATGTAAATCAGCTCCCCAAAGCCAACACTATCTGATGACATTGGAACTGTCTTGCAGGTTTCCAAAAGCCTCATGCTCTGTGATCACACTAAAAACAGTCACATTCTAACTTCCAAGTCCTCAAAGTAAATGCAATTAGAGTAATTATAATTAGGAACCAAATGGTTAGTCATAAAATAAAATCAGAAATGGAAGCATAGATCTATACTTTTTGGTTACCTTTCCCCTCCCACCTTCCAGTGTGTGTCTGTGTATATGTATTTCGTCCCAAAAAGTTCAGCCTTCTGCAGAGCTACCAGGTTTCAGACAAAATCAAATCCAGACATTCATTAATTTCCTCTCTCTGCTGGATGTTTTCCTCAGTGAATTAATATCAAAATGTGTTTTTCACTCTTTTGCATTCTTCAAAGTTCAGTTTTTGCTACCACATACGGGGGAATCGATGCAGTGTGGTCTCTGTTGTCTACTCCAGTGACTCCCAGCCTTTTCAGTAACACAGCAGACTCTAATGAGACACACAGTTCAGTGGCACACCCACTTTTTTCAGCTGAATTGATTGCTCATAAACATCACATTTACTTACATTTACTATGGCTATGTTCTCACTGGAAAGGTTGGCAGCATAGTGCATACCACAAGATAAAGAAGGATCAAATGTATTAATGCTTCAAATGGACTGGGAAAAAAAAACTACAACTCACCTTAATTTTACCCTTTAGCCACCTACATTTAGAAAGTTCACATTTTAGAATTGAAAGACCAATGCCTTGCTTTTAATTTGATGTTTTATTTTAATGAGTTTTATGAGTTGTATTTTTGGTTGGATAGAATATTGTTTAAGATGAAATAATGTTTGATTTACATTGATTTTTCATTACCTTTGTACAAAACTTCACAGCACACTTGGACAGTTTGTCATACTTCCTGAAAACCACTGGTCTACTCATCCTCATGTTTACTTCATATGTAAACTGGTCTCCCATTGTGTTGTCTTGCAATGCTTATTAATCTCTTTACCTCTACTGAAAATACCTTACTTGATACATCTGGATGGGTGACTGTTTATTAATGATTGGTGCCAGGGATGGATCAACACAGGGTCTATAGCAGTGGTTTTCAGATTTTTTTTATTTTTTATTTTTTATTGGGACACAGTTGAAAAAAAAATCATTTATTCCTGGAACCCAACAATTACATCTTTGAGCAATGCATTCCACTCTTTCAGTAGGGGGGAGTGGGTCCCGTACTGGGGGTGGGTCCCAGTACTAGGAACCAAACCTGAGTTTGAAAACCACTGGTCTATAGGGGCAGAAGCCCTGTTCCCTGGCCTCTGTTCTCTAACCAGGAGGGAGGAAGGTTCTGTGCTACAGCTCCTAAGGCCCCTGCATGATCCAGCCTCCACCTCTCCCAGCATTGGCAGGGACCTTCTCAGCAGTACCCCAAGCCTCTCCAGTGCTGAATGGGAGGCCCCTGGAACCAGAAGCTGGGCTCCTTGGCTCTCTCACCCTATTCCTGGGCCAGCTGGTCCACCCCTAAGAGCAGGGCCGGCCAGTGCATGTTCGCTCTGTTCTGGGGCAGGAACAACAGCATGCTGTGCAGCACCCAATATGGTATTCCAGGGCCTGTGACCCTGGTGGGTCACAGCAGAGGCTGCACCACATGACAGCTGGCCCTGTCCCAGGGACGGACCAGCCAGACTGCAGCCAGGGTGGGAGTATCCCGGAAAGTAGCCTCTGATGCCAGAGATTCCCCAGCACAGTCCCACCTGCAGACCACTATGGTTGGGGTCCCAGGTGGGGAACCCCATGGTGGTGGGCAGCTTAAGGGGCCCTGGTAGGTGGGGCTCTTCAGCTGCCACCCACCCTGTCGATTCTTGTAAACCTGTAGTGTGTAGGAGCACCCAGCTGTTTTGCAGGATACCCCAGGGTTAGACTGAATTCCTGCAAAATTATACAGAGTCTGAGGCCAATTGAGGCACAAGGCATGCAGTCAGGCTGATTCAGATTAATCCCATATAGGTAGATATTTTAGCTCCCTGCAACTTCTCCATACAGCCACTTTCTCTCCCTTCTTTGTTGGCACCTGCTTATATAGGCACAAGTGTAATGGTTGAATGGGAGTTAAGGATCAGAGATGGGAATTTCTGACTTCATAGTTGTTTGGTGGCACAGAGCATGGGTACCTGATCTGGTGGGGTGTTTTCTGAGTTGGAGAGTTCAGGCCAGAATTTGTCTTAAGTTTGATAGAGGTGCTGCTCTTTTGAGAAACCACAAAAGGTCCTTGGATTAGAGTTCTTCCCTAATAAGACACAGCTCCCCAATTCGAGCCCACTTCCCCACCCCATGTCTATTCCATAAATCTCCCTTCTCTTTCCAGTTCTCTCACATCCCTGGAAAACCCTCTAACACTCTCCTACAACTCTATATCCTCTGGAGACATCTCACATAATCTTTCTCCCTTGTAGTTTACATCCGCCATCAGCACTGAGTTCTGCTCACCACATGCTGCCTCAAACCATGCAACTCATTTATACCAAACACTATCACCATCATCCCTATCAACATCTCCCCCACTCCCACTACCACATTCAATTGGAATTTATGAAGATTTATACATGTCAACATTTACTGTAGATTTACAGTAAACACGGTAGAGAATTATGGAGATATTTTAGGGGGAGAGAGGTTCGGGGCTTTCTGTAGACACAGAAGAGGAACAGGAACATTGCTGCCCCAGGAAAGACCCTGGGCCCAGAATCCTGCTTTGGGCTCCTGCCACTGTCAGCCTGGCCCCAGATCGCCAGCTGGGTTTGGGGCTGGGAGAAGTGGGCACTGCTGCGGGCATCCCAGTTTCGATCCCCAGCCGGGAGAGGCAGCTGCCACCACCAGCGTCCCAGCCTCGATCCCCCACCAGGAGAAGCAAGTGCCACTGCAGTTGTCCCAGCCTCAATCCTTGGCCAGGGATGGAGGTGGGTGCTGCAATGGGCACCCTGACCCTGGGTCCCTGGTTGGGGATGGGACAGGAAAAGGCAGGGGCAGGCCTGGACACTCGGGGCACTGGCACTGTGTGCCAGCAATGCCCCTGAAGAAGAGTATAGCTGAATATGCTCAGTATGAAAATCAGGACTGTAGTGAGGAAAAAGGGTATCTGGGCTCTCTGGTGAGCAGAGCAAGGATAAATACTCATCAGTGCTGATAGTGAGCCACATGACTATTTGCACTTATTAAATACCCTGGGAAGTTCCCCTCTCTAGAAGCAAAACAAATCAAAATTTCTGAATTTAGAATTGTTTGCTAGAGTGCAAATGTCCCTAAAGGAATCGCTAAAACCAGTGCTCACCAGCTAAACCAGCACTCACGTACATATAAACTTCCACTCACAGCTCTTACCAAATGGTCAAAGTCCATAAGTATGCAGGAAACTCAGTTTCAGTGCTAACATAGAACCACCCAAAATGGCTGCAGTGAATTCCTTGCAATTACATCTATATGCAATCTTGAACAAGTTGATAAAGTTAGGTTTAAAAATCAGAATATTTTTAGACATTGAATTCTTAGTTCGCCTTTTTTAAAAAATACATAAAACTATTCCTGTTTTGAGATTTCTAAGCACATCCCTAATAATCACAAGAGAGCTTCCCGCATCTAAAGTAAAGTAGCGGATATATCTTGGATAAAAGCTTTGCAGGAATTTACAGAAAAGACGCGTGCCCAATGCATCAATCCAGATTTTTTTTCCTGCTTTTTTCAGTCCTTTCTGGAAAAGCTGGCTTCCATGGGGTGTTTTGTGCTTTGTTTAATTATCATTTTTTAATAAATATGTAGGAGTTGAAATTCATAATGGCCAATTAAATTCTCAAAAACTTTAAGAAAAAATGTAGCCTTTGAGACACAATTTACTTTCTGATAAAAATCTAGCCAATGTTTATCAATAGTTTCAGAATCAGTTTTAGTTAGATGGGCTTAAACAACAGGTGACAGTCATGTTGGCTCTCTACTCACATTTTATTGGTGAAACTTCTAATAATAATGCTGCTGTCTCACCCTTGCCACTAGCTGTTCCTGTGATAAGAAGGTTTTACAAGTGCTTGAGGTTTTGCACATCTCACATTACTGCAATCTCTCACACTATTTTTTCTGAGTTTATAACATTTTATATCATTTAAATCCCCCCCCCGCCTGATTCAGTTTAAAAAGAAAAATTCTCTTTTTCTCTCATGCCAAAAGAAACCCTGTGGTATAGAAATAGAAAAACTTGGGATGACAGAGAAGAGGTGACATTAGGCAAAGGGGAGAATGATGTGCATGGGGAATTATAAGTATTAATAGAATTATAATCCCTTATGTAAATCTGACATGATACCCCCCTAAACTCCACAAGAGGGCTCCCTTTAATTGTTCTTCTGAGAGAAGAAGAGACTCGGCCCTCCTGTTAAAAGGAGCAATTATTTTCTAGGCTGTTCTCCTCTGCCTGCTGCATAATAGAGAAATGATTGCAGGACTAAGAGAAGTCGTCAGTTGGAGGCATTTTCAAAAGTACACTTCTGTTTAGCAGGAGAGGTCAGTGAACATACCAGACAGGAGAGAAAAATTACCTGTCGACCTCCACAGAATAAACTCAAAGACTCACAATGGTGGATACTCCCTGAGTTGCATCCCACTATGATGTCAATGCGATAGCAATCGTGAACATTGTAGTAGTGCTGAAAAATCAGCATGCTGTCTGTGTAAGTATCGTTTGAGTTCTGTGAACTACAGTGAAGTATTTTGTAATCCCCTCTGTGCCCCCGGCCCCCAGGAGACCATCATCTCCTGAAGTAGTTGACCCATCTCAAGACACTTAATAAGATTCTTGAAGTTTTACCACAGAAAGTCCTATCCCCATAGTCTTCAGCATGTGACAAAATGAGATCTTCTCCCACAAAAGCTCATGCAATAAATAAATTTGTTAGTCTTTAAAAGTGCCACAAGACTCCTTGTTTGTTTTGCTGAACTGGAGTGGCAAAGCTACCCCCTTGGTACTACCCCATAGGCTTTCATAAACTCTTCTGATGCTAGTGTATGCACTCATTAATCATGCTATCTACCTGAACACATTTTTTCTTAATATTAGGTCTGACTGTAACTTTTTTTCTGTTTATGATGCTTGTATTTTTAGCACACTATCTCCTTTCAACCTATCCTTTATCACCTTACTTTAGGGCTCCTTGGGTGTGTTCAGAGGCTGAGGGAGAAAGAAAGACCCAGTTCCTTTCTTAAACAGCTAATAATCTAATAGAGGAGAATGCTGTCTTGTGGGAACCCTTTAATTTGTTTCTTTCTTTGTTTATCATTTTTCTTTATATCCTTCTGCAAATAAAATGCTGTAATTTTAGCTATAATTATCCCACAGATACCCAGCGCTAAAGTAGAAAATAGACTAGAAATAACAGGTGCTACAAGGTAAAATCATCAACATAAAGTTTCAGAGTATATGCTTACCGCTCATCTGGCTCTATACTCAGAGTACTTGGGGATTAATTTCACTGCTTTCCTGAAAGTGGCTGCTTCAGAAGCCTTCTGTCACCAGTTAGTATCCAGCAAGTTTCAGAAGAAAACCAATATTAATATGTATAATGTCTTTTAAAAGCCAGTGGGTCAATTGTACATTTTAACGTAACTATAGTGATTTTACTGAGATCACAATAATAGTAACTAAATAATGTAACAAGTTGAATTAACAAAATGAATGTGTATCTACAAGTAGCATCTGACCACTCTGCACTCTTAGGTTCTGTCTCCAATGAAATCCAGCTGCAGCAGCTTCCATTGAACCAATCTCTTTTGAATGCCATCATAGATAATAGTTGAGATCCTCAAAGATACAGTAATCACTCAGTCACCACAGTATTCCATGTGCTTGGTGTTTTATTTTAATTTTATTTTGAGTTGGAGAAAGGGTTGGTTGAAATTCTGTATATAAAAACCAAATCAATGAAAGTGAGGTCATGAAAAATGCACTATGGGCAATCCTCTAATCCACTATCTTCTGGAGCAGGACATCATCAACTGACATTATTATCTATTCAAGCACTCAAATTTATCCACAGAACAAGAATAAACCAGACAACAACAGGGCAAGTTCTCCCACAGGTGCCATGATTATGTCAAAACCATGAACTGGAAGATCATATGAAGTTAATTCAGGCTCTGCTGAGAATATGAAAAAAGAGCCCATGCTACTCAATGGGTATGTCTACACTTAGAGCTGAATTCGAATTGATTGCCATCAGTTTGAATTCTATTAAGTGCAAGGACACACTGGCTTTCCTCAATTCAAACTGAGGAACTCCTCAGTTTGAATTGATGAAAGCTGACTTTGAACTGGCCAAACCTCGTTTGACTTCGAAGTCAGGGTCAATTTGAACTGAGTAATTCGAATTGACCCAGTGTGGCCACGTCAGTTTGAATTCACTGTTAGTTTGAATTAGCCACAGCTTGATTTTTCCCTATACAATAGTACCCCCTACCGAATTCAAGCTAGTAGGTCCTGTTCATGAACATGCCAATTCAAATTGGATTTTCTAGTGTGGCCATGTCAATTCAAATAGAATGAATTTGAATTCAGTCATTCGAACTGAAACTCTAAGTGTAGACATAGCCTATAGTTAGTGAAGCTGTTTCTGGGTATTCCCTCTTGTTTCAATTAGGAGATAAAATGAATGCTCACAGATTTTCCACTTGGACACACAAGCTTAAAATCCTGAAGTATTATGCACAAGGAGGTACATATTTCCATTATTACTGCAGAATTAACATTTTTGCCCATGGTAAAATTACTATCAGTATTTTTTTATTAGAAAAAATAGTTATAGGGAGTCAACTTTTTTTAACGGAGTTTGTGGAAGTTCCATATACCATTTATTGCTTGCAAAATTTGAACATTTTGTGACAGCAGTGTTTCATATTCATGCACTTCTTGCTTTCTCTATGTATCCCTGACATCACTAGTTGTGACGTTTGATTGCCTTCTTGTGACACAGAATCCCACAGGCAAACTTTTCTGTAACAGCAACTCCTAACAGGCTTTAAAAACTCATTACGTCAAGCATACTGCTTTATGAATAATATTTATCCATAAGTAATACCATAGAACGTCTCTAATAAAGGGATACATCACACTGACATTCATAATGTGTGTGAATAATGTTTAATGAAATGGATGCATGTACTGAAAATATGTTTAGAAGTTTACCCCAAAAGCCACCACTGGATCTGATAATATCTGCACAGATTCACATTTTCTTTTCTCCAAAGGAGGCTGGTTACATTAAATATTTCTTTCCCTGGACTGTTTGTTCTTAGTAAACATGGAACAAATTATATTTGGTAGAAAAATCTGCCTTGCACAAAGATATATTTTGATTCATGAAATGAAAACCTGGGGTATTTCAGATATTCACAAAAATGTTTTTGGAACATCCTATGAAGATGGTTACATAAGATCACTTTACAATATTTCTTCCATTTTCCTCTGAGGCATGTGGTAATGCTACAAAATACTGTTCTATGTGTAACAGTGGTTTGTGCTGGTATGACAGCTGTTTTATTCCTATTTTCTGTGGATGTTTTTAAATTTTATTTTATAGTCCTTTTAAGGATAACGTTTAAGATGATGGAAGATTTGGAGAGGTAGAAAGGCTAAACAGCAAATTCATTGACAATGTAAAATAACAAGTGCAAACTTTTCTGGGACTGATAATTTAGAGCATTAATGTTTAGTTTAACATAGAATAATGTGTTTATACATTTTTCAGACAAGATTGTCTTCTGTATTTGGTGCTTGCTTTCTTTTCCTGTCATATAGGGTTTCTGTTTAGCTTCTCAGTATCTCTTCCAATTTATTTGACAGCAACTACATTACAGTAATCAGAAAAACAAATTCCAAAGGGGTACCCATGTTAGTCTAGCCCAGCAAAAAAAGCAAGGAGTCCTGTGGCACTTTTAAAGACTAATAAATGTATATGTCTCATGAGCTTTCATGGGAGAAAATCCCACTTCATCAGATGCTTTGGTACTTGAGTATTGAAGGCAGCTAGTGGAGAAGTTACAAATTAATCAGTTGAGAGACACCAAATATTCATGCTGGAAATACCACTTTTTGGAAAACTGGGGGGAAGAATGCAAATTCTGACCATCGAAAGCAATGTGGATATCTAGAACCAGAGATTTAATCAATATTGCCCACCCCCCGAAAAGTCATGTCTCAAAAAAAAATCATTAAAAAAGCATAACTGTATAAATATACTTGGCCACAAGACCTTGTTAGCTACATCTCCAAGACAGACAATCATGATGGGTACATCTGCATTGATTTTTTTTTTTTTTTGAAATAAGCAGGCTTATTTAACAAAACAAAAACAAAAACTTTACCCTGTCCATGCGGGCATTCGGTATTTCAAAATAAGTGCTTTGTTATTAAGGAATAATGAAGCACTATTTTGAAATAACTAAACCTGCATTTATTTTGAAAAAGCAGTTTTTTTCAAAATTTGTTATTTCAAAAAAAGCCATTCCAAGCCACAGAAATGTTTTTTCCCCCAAAATAATGGCCCTGTTTTTCACTGCCTTTCCCTGTTTTGAAAAAGAGAGTCTAGCAAAGACTCTATTTTGAGAGAACTCCTGCTTTATTTTGAAAGAGTCTTCATTAGATTTATATTTCAAAATATGAATTTGAAATAATTCTATTTTGAAATAATTATTTCAAAATAAATTTGAAATAGTTATTCCAAAATAACTTGGCCAGTGTAGACATAGCCAATGTGAGATTGAACATAGGAACATAGCACGTCCTTTGGAAAGCTGATCCATCACAAGTTTGTTGATGGAGATCTGCAGAGGAAAACTAAGATCCTGCTCTACAATACTGTGGCTATCTGCACCTTTCTTTATGGATGTGAGGCATGGGTGACATATTAAAGCCACATTAAACATCTAGTGTTACCTATAGCACTGCCTTTGGAAAATTATCAATATCAAATGGAAAAACCATAACACCAATGTCAGCATCCTCTCTGTTACTACCATCACCAGTATTGAGTCAAAGATTATGAGACATCAGTTTCGCTGGGCACAGCATTGTGTGTGGATGGCTAAGACTCATCTGAATCAAGCCTTCTTTTCTCAAGTCATAGTAAGAGGACCCATGAGGGCCAGAGGATACACGACAAGGGCGCCCTGAAATTGTATCTTAAGATTGGAGGCATTATCCCCATGAATTAGGAATTGCTGACTGTCAATAGGCTTTAATAGAGTCACATCAGATATCAAGTCTCAGATCATTTTTTTAAGAGAATTGCCTTGCTCAAGAGGCTGAGAAGTGGCATAGAAGGAAGGAAATGTACAGCATCCCAGCCAGCAGTCGTGCTTTCTCTAAGCAACCACCTGTCATATATATGGAAGAACCTATAGAGCACAAATTGAACTCCTCAGCCATTTTAGGTCTCATCAATGACTTTCCATCTGCCTGACATCCTCCTTGTATTGAGGGATAGCTGATAATCATAAGAGTGTTATTGTTTTAGTAACAACAACAACAACGCACTTGGAATTCATATGACATGGCTTCAGCCATTAAGGGTTTTAAAAAACACCAGTTATTGTGAGAGTTGGCAACTCTGTTAGAAAGCATCTCTGGTGGACAATCCTTAGTCATCCACACTAATAACTTCTAGACGCAGGATTAGATCAGTAATGTACCGAGCACTCTATCTCCAATGAAGCAAAACCCTTAAGGCATGTATTTCATATTAAGCAGATGAGTATGTCCAGTGAAGTTAATTGAAACTGCTTGTGCTTTTAAAGATAAACAGCTGCTTGAGTGTTTTGCTGGTCAAGACCAGAGTGCTTGGTAGCTTGCAGGATACAGATATTAGAGTTCTTTACAGCCAGACTTGTAGGTGTGTTAGCAGAGTATGTTATAATACACTTTAGATAAAGGGTCACTCAGGATTGAGTTATAAACATAAAATCCAATAGCGCTGCCCATAGCCATAACAAGGAATGCTTGTAAACAAATGTTTTAAAACTCCAAAAGGAAATAAAAAATCTTAGGAAAGCAAAAGGGAAGGTGATGGGCAGAGATGAAAACCTAAGAGCTTCTTATACTGTTGTATGTTTAACTGGTGATGCAAACTGTGTCAATGAGCTCTATTAACTTTTTTTTCTACTATGTCCTCAGAACATCAATGAATGTCACTATGACACATTTACTGAGAGGATTAAAACCTACATGCAGCAGATGTTTGGAGTTCTATGGCTGCAGTTAAAGATACTAATTTTGTTCATGAAAGAAAAAAAATGTCTGCTTCACCTATAGGTTTTTGACTCCTAGAGCATGAGTCTGCTGTTTCTCGTATTGGCAAAAATAAAAGTAGTATACTGTCAAAATCAGACCTCTTATCCCCTGCTACATTAGCACAATGCTGGCATACTTTCTAACATGCCCTTGCATGTCCTTTGTTTAAAATGGTCTATTGTGAAAGTTTTTTGTGAAATGAATAATAGAAGTGTCCAGATTATATACATCTCCGTACTGTGTGCAGTTTCTCAAAACAAACTGTTAAAATTCTCATTTTCATCATATCCAGAATCTTCTAAAATGAAGTATGTGATATGTATAGACATGTCATTTTGACTAGCTCACATTACTTTATAACACTTAAAGTGCTTTATATATAATATATTTGGCAGCCTGCATATGAGGCAATATAATCCTACACTGCTGGAACATTCATTAGGGGATCTCTGGGAATTAGAATCACTGAAATTATTGGTACTGATGGCTGAGTGAACACTGCAATGCACACCAAAGAGTGAAACAGTTAGTTCTCCAACTGTCAGTAATTAATTTTTGGTGTTTCATGTATTTGGGATTTCTGTTTCAGAGGAAGGGTCAACTGACAATGTGTTGATGACAGCAATTAATAGAACTGCAGACTAGAGGTTTAATGGGATTTCCTTGACTACTTGCAAAGGGGGATGGAAGAGTATCCTATTGGAATTCTGGTTTTGATGAACTTGTGATAGAATCATAATAAGGTGAAAGGTACACATCAAAATATCATCGAAAATGTGACTAGCAGAATGTGCTATTACTAAATGACAATATGCTAGCTTTATGGAATTCAGACCAATGGGGGGGGTGTCATTTGTCTATTTGTTGCCTTGCATAATTGTGACAACATTTATTTTCTGCATTGCTAGACTATAATATGTTGATTATCTACTGCAATGATTATCTGTGAAACAACATAGCAGACCTTGTGGAAAAGATGTCATATGCAATTTGTGGTGAAGATTTCATTTGTGATGACCAATAGATTGAAGAATATGGAACTGTGGTTTGCTTTGTAAGAAATAGTGATGGAAAAACTTGTTTGTACAAATTCAGAATCAAAATCAAGTCCAGAATTTGAATTTTTGCCCAGCTCTTGTGCTGAGCCAAATCTAAACATGAGGAGTTTGATTGTGCCTTGTTGGCAGATGCCTGTATTATCACTGTGGCCCGGACCTCGTGGGATTACCACCTGAATATGCAAAGATCAGGGCAAGCTGCAAAAAGGAGAACAGGTTCTCCCAGCACTGGTGGGTTACCTGGAAATACAGCTTCCCAACCAGTCACAAAGAATGCTTCTGATCTCAAACTAGATATCAAAAGTCAACATAAAACATGCTCAGCCCCTTTTACTGCATTCCAGTCACTCGTCCCCAGTAGAGCCACAAGGTCTCTTAAAGAAATAGGTTCTTCTGAACCCAAAGGGTCAGTCAGATCACCCAGAACAATATAGGCTTGGATTTTACCCAAAATACCACACTGCCAGCCAATTCTTTAGTAACTAAATCTGAAGGTTTAGTATTAAAAAAAAAAAAAAAAAAAAAAAAAAAAGGAACAAAATGAGAGATGTTATAGGGTCAAAGTGGATCACATACATACAAATGATTTAGAGTCCATAGAAGATAAATCCTTGAAGACTTTGGAGATTGAAGGTCTTAGGTAAACATCCAATGCCTAGATGGTTTAAGTCCTTGATTCACAGCTTCAGTTGTTAGGAATCCAGTTTTAAGGAAGAGAGACCAAATAGTTCAGGTGTAGAGTTGGTTCTAATTCTCCCTAAGAATTAGCAGAGTGGTTTCCAGACCAGTTCTGGCTGGGATCTCAGTCCTGCGGCCCAAACTTTCCCTGAGAAGCTTGGACGGATTTGAGATAAAGGGATTAAGTTCCCCACTTCCTTTTATAGTTGTAGCAAGGTGGATATTTGCATGTCATTTCTTCATCTGGGCTTTGATGACAGTTCTCAGGTACTTAAGTGGAGAATAGTAATGGATATTGTCCTTTGAAGTAAAACCTTCACCTTCTGGGCACCACAGGTAATTAGCTGCATTAGCACTATTAACAGACAGTTTACATTGGTACATCAAAGGTCCATCTAAATCAGGGATCTCAAACTCAAATCAACATGAGGGCCGCATGAGGATTAGTATGGTAGCCCAGGGGCCGCACCACTGAAATCTTTCCATACAATGATAGTGCAAATATCGGTAATGATGTCATCAAGGGCTGTAGGAAATAGCTTTAGGGGCCGCATGTGGTCCACAGGCCGTGTGTTTGAGACCCCTGATCTAGATATTGATGTTCCCTTTCAACCCCTTCCAATAGAATGATAGTGACACACAGGGAAGCAGTTCATTTACCTTGCTATCTTCTAAAAGGTTATATGTAAATTTCATTAAGAAACCATTGCTGATATACATGCATATCAAAGCTCTAGCCTAATTGTAACACAGCCATTGTATTTTCCTATAATATGCCTTGAAAGGTTAGATTTGGGTCATGTATTTTACAAGGTGCCCTGGCCTTCTCAGGGCTAGCATGACAGTCACCAGAACAGGGAAGACTGAGAATCACTCTGTCTCCAAGAGCAGCTTACTGTCTCTCTGCCAGGCAATGCACAGCTGTAGTCATCAGAAAAGTGTCCTCATTTCCTCCATACCTGAGCTGGTATGCCGTGCGTTGTTGAACAGGTCAGGTATCTGCAATCAGTTGCTATTTACAAGTGAAACACGATTTGCAGCTTGATAATGCTGTTTAGTGTAAACAGGCTGACTATAGATAATATAAACAGTCCTGTGACACTGAACTAGACTTTCTGGCTATCCCCGTGGAACTTATAGGTAATATAACACTACTCGCAAAACTCTTAGAGACAGGTTCTCACCCAATAAACTCTGCACAGGAGTGTTCCTCAGGAATCTTCATCAGATGGGCAGCCTGAAAGAGTTCCTGCTGGATTTGTGTGGCAGAATGCACACCTGACAACCCAAGTGCACTATTTTTATAGAACATTTGTTCACAGCTGTTGCGACTGGTATGTAGCAGCTGATGACATCTTCTGGCTATTCCTTACGGGTGTTCCATGTTTCCAGTGTTCTTCAACTACTCCACATCAATCTTTTGCTAATTGCTATAATTAACATCTTTCATGCTGTCTAAGCTATTATAAGAGCAAACAACTCATAGCATTCTTTCTAAAACTAGAACTATTGGATGATCACCTTGCTCATGGGGATATTCAGACTCAAGGTTGAATTTCTTACATTTTTTTTTCTTTTTGATTTAGACAGCTGGCTTATGGATGTGTTAGTGGTCAGTATTTAAAGGCTGCCAGCATACAGACTGCTAAATGTAGTCAGAAACAGGTCCATGGCCAACATGCAGCTTCATGAGAGGACGTGATGGCAGTCCCTGACCTCTTCTGAATAAAGACACTTCAGTTCTGCTAGATCTCAAATGCTTGATTAAGAGAGGATGGGAGATGGTCACAAACACATACTCCCGCCCCCTATGTCACACCCATGTAATGGTTAGGTGGAATGAGGCTTTTATTGAGGTTCAGAAGATGTTTGTTTAAAATGTTTTTTTGAGTGGAAGATAATTTTTAAAAAGTGGGAATTTCCTGGCTTAACCCAGAGTTACGGTGCTTTTTTCTGATTCAGCCAAAAAAGTCCATGGTTTTGGAAATATTAACATTTAGCCTGATTATTAGAAGATTTTTTCAGTCTTTGAATAATGTTTATAAAACCACAGTTATCATTGTAACAGTAGCTACTTTTGTGTCACTCTATCACTTTCATTTTCACATCTTATCTTTATTGATGGAAGTAGTAAGGAACTTCTGTTCTCAACCCTGGATGTGTTTCTGTGAATTAGTCAGCCAGGGTCCTGAGTAGTGTAGTTAATGTTCACCTCCTCTCCATTACCAAGAAACACGGAGGCACTAGTGACCCTCTAAAGTAATTCCTAGTCACAGTTCTTCACCATGATAATACAATACTCTGCTCTCAGACTACAAAACTCTGAATTTATGTCAAACAATGAGAGTGCTATGGTAGAAGATACAGGAAAGTGCTGATATCAGGAAGCAAAAGAGATACTATAATGCAAGGTAGACATTTAAGAAAAATTATCAATTGTGAATGCTGAAATGGAAACCTCAGACAAAGGCAGTTTTCCCATACATCTAAATTGTGTTCAGCAATTGTGGGCTATGTGGAAGAAATGAAGTGTCTCAACTAAATTGTAGACAAAACACCTATCTTTTGTTATATCCTCTGTACAGCTACAGAATCAAAATCCTTACCACTGAATGTCCTGATCCTATCATTCTGTGACTTCCAAATAGTTTAAGGCAATATTTTAAAAGCCAAATAACTTTTAACAAGCAGAGTGCATGATAAAAGTAAAATGTAAACACACAATAAACTGAGATGGGAAAACCACTTTAAGTTGATTTGTAATGGGACATGTAGCCATGGAAGAGAAAATTCTCTTAATATATTTTTATATTATTACTGTCCACTTCTTATTTTTTGCCACCACTAAATATCTGCTTCCCTCTCTGTCTGTTTGACTATGCATAGATTATCTTTAGAGGCATACAGTTCTGCTGATATGAAACTTGAGTAATCATCTCTGGAGATTCTTTATACCAGTTTGTTAAGATATGTCTATTATATTATATATAAACACACAAACAGTTTTTTTTTAGTTAACTGGAAACTATTTGACACTGCCTTCTCAAAGATCCTCTATTCCTGTCTCATGTTCATTTAAGTTAAGAGGGCAGGGAAAACTAGCCTTGAAACATTGAAAATTAAACAAAATAAGTTTGAATATGTGGATGAGAAGGAATTGTACAAACCAAGAAAGACTTAACGCACTCATTCTCCATATTATTTCTCCTATTCAGAATCTTAAGTTAATGGAGTCCATTAATTACAGTGGTTACTAGTTAGTTACTATTTGAACTACAAAGAGTGGATTAACAAATCACATAAATTTCTCTTATCCTCACAGAATTATGCACAGGAGCAGGGAAAGAGTAGTTGACTCACATTTTTCACAAAGGTAAACTGCTGAGCCATTTTCCCAGAGTAGTAGAACAAATATGCTTTCTTTTAACCTCTTTTATAGAACAAACTCTAGTCATTGTGACAGTCCATAAAATGTTTGAGTTCCATCATGTTCATAATTCCTTGCACTGTTGCACAGATCCAGTTCCCATTCATTATCAATAGGAGTTGTACATGTGGACCTACTACATAATATGGAATTTATTGAAAAGAATTGTGCAGAACAGCATTGTCTACTTGATGTGGTAAAACCAGAAACAATAATTTCTTTTGCATTACTGTTCAATGATGGAATTTTTGTGATTTCCGTTCAGAAAAGTTCATTGTTGTAGATCTGTTCTTTGTAGTTTCCCTCTTCTGACCCCACTTGTGATAGGCATAAAGAGGAATTAACCGAGCTTGTATCTCCCATTCTGACATATGAAGATCTAGTGAGGTATGAACAATTTCGTTTTGAAGGTGTCAAAAGTGTGAGTCAGAAACATCTTCACAAATTATTGGTGTTACTGAAGGTTTACTGCCAATCTGTTACAACTTGGTGCAATGTCTTTACTCCAAATTGTGAAGCTAATTGCCTTGATAAAAAGTAAAAATGTTTAACACTAACCACTCTCAGTTGTTGACATATAGTACTGTATGTGCACTCAACGTTTTGCTGGCCTTAATGTATTTGTGTTACTAGGAAAACATTTATTCTGTCTATATGGCTGAACCAGCTTTGATTTCTCTACATCAGGCGTGGCCAAACTGTGGTTCGGGACCCAGCTGCAGCTCTTGAATGAAAAATTGTGGCTCCCGGAAGAACGTCAGCAAATCAATTTAGGAAAGCAGTCCCTATTTAGGAGTTCAGGAGGGGGTCGGGACAGTGGGGAGAAGCGCGGCATGATTGGGATTTTAAATAACTCACCACCGGCCTGCAGTCTTCTACATAGAGCAGCAGCTAAATTTTTTTTACTGTATAGGCCTAAGTTCCATGGTAACCTTATGTAATTATTAGAATCTGACATTAGTAGGATCAACAATTGTCCTCTTTTTATGATAAAATTAAAGTGTGCAATGAATTTTAAGCTTAGTAATTCTGGAGTAGGTAAAAGTATGTGGCTATATGCCTCAGTGTGGCTCTCAAAGGTTTAATAATCAACTTGTGTGGCTCTTGATTTCCATAAGTTTAGCCACCCCTGCTCTACATAATTCATTGATGGAGACTATTACTATATAAAATGTTCATGATATATAATAACCTGTGACAGTATCAGCTCTGGTTAAAGCTACATAAAACTTCTGACATTCAAATAATCATTAGTAGATCTAGACAGATTTAATAGTTAATTAAAAACACTGTGAGCATTTGGGGAATTAGAAACTGGTATGTATTTATATGTCTATGTGTAGAAATGTTGATGAAAAACTAATTTGGGGTCCTCAGCTAAAATGTGTATTGTATAGAAACAATAAGAATAATCATCATCATCAAAGACTGCCAGATAATTGAAACAAAACAACAAACAAAAGAACTGTTGTGTCTTTTCAGTGTATCCCTGTTGTTTGTTGCTAGCCAGTCACAAAGAAGCTGGTAATACCCATGATAAGACTCTCTCTTAGTATCTTCACAAAGTCAAAATGTGTATGCGGTAGATCCTTATGTCTTTTCTCTGTTAATTTTTTTTGTTCACTGTATGTGTGGATGACTAGTAAAACAGTTAGAAATAGGACAACTTTTAGTACAACAAAGGAATAGTACTGTGGCAATGAATTGATCCCCATAATCCTGGCACAGACTACTTCAGCTGTCTAATGCACTTTTATCAGTTTGATGGTACATATACACAAAAGGCAGGATTTTCAAAAGTCCTCAAACATTGCTTTACCACCATTACTGTTGAAATCTAAAGTAAAACTCACATTTCATTTCAGCAGGAGTGAAAACTCACATTTCATTTTAGCAGGAGTGGAGTTATACCAATACTGAGCAGCTCAGAATATCTCATGTACAGACTACAGTTGTTGGCCGTCAATGACTGTAATGAATGGTGATGTAGCATAGAATACTGGAGGCCAGTACATTTATAAAAATCTCTTGGTCTAAAGTAGAGGGATATTAGTATACATAGGTATTTGCTTAAGAACAGTATACCATCAAAGGTATTAATGTGATGCCTGGACTCCTGGTTGGAATTCTGGTATTATGGGTATCTGGCTGGCTATACCAATTGGAACCGGAGTCTACACCAATATTGCAATTACTAAATTGTTTACGACGGTTGTTGTGTGCATGGTGGTAGGTGACAAAGAAAAAAACGTAAACCACTAAATTAAATAAATGCACCTAGTAGATATGGAATACTGCTGTACAGAATCAGAGGGAGAGACTGCAGTCTGAAATTGCAAAGCCAGAGAACTAACAAATAATGCAGTTAAGTACAGTGGGCAAGGGTATTGACCATAACCATTTTAGATAGACTTTCAACACTTGGACTAGATTCTTGGCACAGGGTCAATTACAAATAGTGTAGGCAAGGCACTGGGAAGACCCATCACAGCTTTGACTATCAGTTTGGCTGAATGGAACAACAGAAAACTAATTAGAAATTTGACCCCAGATGTATTATAATGGTCTATTTTTTCTAACAGTGGCTTCAGAGGGAAAACAAAACAAAACTTTGTCTCCCAAAACTTCCCCAATCCTCCCAGATTATTCTTTTCCTAACTCCACAAACCACTTCCTCGCTGATTCTCTAACATCCAGTGCTTTAATATTTCTTCCTCTTTGTTAATGTTACCTTCATCTAATCAAGAAAGTGATAAATCATAACTAAGTTAACTACTTAGAAATAATCAATAATAATGCATATGATCAGGTGGTTGAAGAAGTGAGCAAGCTATAGACTGAAATGTAGTATAGTCACATATTATTTTCAACCAATTCTGAATAATACACACATTCATAAAAATAAGTCTGTTTTCAAACAAATTCTCAAATGGAAAAATAGTTTAAATTAATAGTTCAATAAATTCTGATAATATAATCATATAATCTGCAAAAAATGCATACTTGAAATGTTCATGGGCAGATGGCCATCCTGAAGGACAAAGATATATATGTGAATGCAAGAAGCAACCATTTAAATACAAAGTGCTGTAAGAACCCTATACCTCTGAACAGGTCATTTAAATGTTCATCACATCTCACACAAATAAAATATAACTGAAGTGAAAACCTACTATACTACTAGGAAGGGAAAACTGAAAACATGAAAACTATATCAGTGCTAAGACATTTGTTTTCTTACATATTGATCTGTACACACAGGGTAATGCAAATATAGTTTCTGAATCTCCAACCATTTTCTGCCTATACAATTTATTCCTAAAGAGGTCTAATAAATGTGCATTTCTTTTTTCTTCTTCTAACCTCTTTCTCTTTCTCACTATCTCTCGCACTCTCGTTTCCAGGCTACTTGAGTCATTCCCATGGTGGTCTGCCTTTTAATATGATCTTTTTTTGTGTGAAACAAAATAAAGAGTATCATTGACCACGTGTAGCAACTTTATTGCTACAGAAGTTATTTCAAACTCCATCATGTATGCACCTGCACACTCCAGCCATTACCCAGTCTCCCCAAAAGTATGTAGCAAGAAAGAAGTGGACTTTAAATGAGTACATTTCACAAAAACAGATGTTGGTGTTCTATTGTGTTATACTCTAAAGTTAATACAGTGTCTGCTGTGTTATCTTGGATGATTGCAATCCAATTATTTTCTTCTCTCTTAGAAAGCCCATTCACGAAATGGGGGCAATTGCAATTCAATGTTTTTGGCCTCCTTTTGACATGGGTGTCGGAATAGCTCCTAGTCAATTTGTGAACAGCACTATGGATAACACAGTTATCTCCTGAGCTAATGATTCCCTCTGAGAATTCAGTAGAAAGGTGTGACATTGTCCACAGTAGTACATTTCATTAAATCAGATTTTGCCAGAGGAAGAGATTCACCATAAAAGTCTGAGGATGCTCTCACAATGCACGTCTCAGTGGCATCAAGCTAGATTCTGAGTACACAGTACATACCTTATTTGATAGCATTTTATATGTGATTGTTAATCTCTGTGGTACATTAGAGTAGTATCTCTGTGAAGTTATATGTTATATTTACATAGGTATCAAAACAAGTCATCATGATCGATGTTTTTTATGAATACCAAAGACAGAACAAAAGATTTGACATTTAGTATATCATTTTATAGCATCATTTTCCTTATCTGTATATTTTGATTGTTTTCTGGAGAAACAGAAAATGAATAGGAGCTTCACATATACATCCAAGGACAGAAGCTGACTTTAATATTGTATTCATGTTTGAAGTTAGGTGGCATTATGTATACATATATTTTCTACAGTTGTTCTCTTCATTTCTCAAAAATAACTCATATAAGTACTGTCATATATCAAATTTAGAAGTAACCTGGGGACTCTTGCTTCTTGGGCCATAGCAGATAGGGATGATTTGGTAGTACTATGCTTGACTTTTGGGAGTAGTATGGTAGACCCACCTGTTATCTGGTTAATGGAACAGCAATGACAACAGAATTACAAGAAGCCATGTCTTCTTCTGGGCAGAAGAAATGCATCTGTTCACAGGTCTGAAAAGAATCCATTCTGTAATTTCCCTCATCTTCAAAGTATCTGATGAAGTGGGATTGTCTCCCATGAAAGGTCATGAAATAAAAAAAAAAAAAAAATCTGTTAGTCTTTAAAAGTGCCACATGGCTACCCCTTTTGATCTTGCCAAAATATATAGTGCCAGGACCAGAATAAAGAGGAAATAAAGAAACTCTTTGTAAATGAGCCAGCTGATGGATTGAGTTATCTAATTCATTGACGTATGTATCTACTGCTGCTGTTTTACTAAACAGACTATAATGGCTTGAGAGTATCTTTTTTTGTATTCATTTTATAATGGTTCCACTTCACTTCCCAAACAGTTTCCAGGACAGATCTCCATCCCACAGCTTGTTGCTTGTACTTTCCATAGGGACAGCAATATGCACATTCGTTATAACACAGTATGTAGAATTTAAGTGCTCAGATGCAACTTAGTGTTGCAAAACGAATCTGGTTTTAACCAGATTAACCTGTTTACATTAATATCTAAAGCCCTCGGGAATTAAATGACAATGTTACTACTTTCAGTGTGGCTGCATTGCTTTCTTCCAGATGTGTACTGAGGAAATTAAAAATTAGCCTCAGTGCATTACAACTAAAACTCAGCAGCTGGGATTGTGAAAGGTTTTCTGTTTTATTCCAACTACTAATTTATTTGTTCTAAAATGAAATTGTGTTATAATTTTAATGGTAATTTATATTAAATGATTTTTGGACCTGGCTTGTGAGATAAAATATATTTTAGCCTATAGAAATCTGCAAATATAATATTAGTTTAATGGAGAAGTGGGCTGCATATAATTTAGTAGCATGGACAAATCAGGTTTTGTTTATTAACTCCTCATTAGTTCTGTTGTGGGTCTGAATTAGAAGAGACATGTTTTTATCTAGTGGATGATAAAAATGTGACTGGTTCTGTGGTGAAAGGTATGTGTCTGTGTTTGTGTATGAAGAAAAGCAGCAATGCCAACTGTTTCCGAATGAAGAATAAAAATAAACTCTTGGATACTGAAGGAGGAGAGTGGGAAGCAAATGCTGGCTGTGAGCCTTGTCTAACAATGGCACATCAGAGATGGGGGGCGGGGTACATGCTGTTTGGATGAAGAAATTTTAAAGCTTTTTCCTAGTGGAACTAAACCCAAATATTTTTGGAATCCTATAAAATATAAAGTGAACATTCTAAAGCTTCCCCTGCATCTTAAATTAATACAACTTTGTAACACATCATTTGTTAAAATATTGTAGTCACAGAATAGCTACACTCTCCTTGTGAATCCTTATTTGACTTCAAACTAGTAATCTCAGTTAGGAATTATTTTCTAATATCCTCTTCCAAACATCCAGTGACCAGTGGTACAGATGCTTTGCTGCCCCACACATCATTGTAAGTCCTGAACAATCTCCCCAGCAGCAGGAAACACCATTAATATAGACTCCAATGCAGTGCTTCTCTTAACACAGGGGAGATGAGGAAAAAAAAGACACCTGCATCCTCTGCAGCCTGAGTTACTGAAGGCAGCTGCTCTTCATTACTAATGAAGGAACTAGTAAAGGGAAGGCAGTTCCTAAGGGGGAAAAGGCTGCCAGGGGAATGGTTCTTTGTTTTCCCTCGGTGTTCAGTTAGTTTATTCAAGCAAATCTGAGAAAACAAACCTAGGTAGGCATGTGATTTCATTTGTTTGTATGCATGCATGTTGATTTGAGTACCCAACAGAGATTAACTGGCTGAAGAGAGAATCAAAATGAGCTAAATTTCTTCAGCTCTATTGATATACAAATCAATAATTCAGGTCTGTCTGAGGGGGTCTTTTGTTTCAAAGGAACATTTTATGAGGGACTTGAACTGGAACTCCAGCCACAAAATTTTGTACAACTTTAAAAGATTCTCTCTTATTTTGTTACTGTAAGACCCATGCCAACATGAAAAACTATTGTATCAAAGGTAGTATTGATACCACTGTTTGATATCTAATATTAAGATTACCTTGTAGTTCATGTTATAAAGACCCTGTTTTCACTTAGAACCTTCCTATGCTTGGGCTGATACATTCCATGTTTGACTTGTGTCCCCCCTCTCTTCATGTTGTATCTAAAAATGGTCCAACTGTTTGTGAGAATGAACCGACAAGAAAAAAATAGATGTTTTCCCAAGGTGTTTTTTTTTTTTTAAATCTGTTTTCACTTTCATGTTTTGGGACAGAGACTTGAAATTTTGTAGGAGAGTGGTAGCCAGAAGTGCCAGGGACAAACTTTTTGCTGTTCCAGTAAAAAATCTGTCCAAATGCGGTCTTTCCAAGTGTGAAGCATTGGCCAAATTACTGTTCATACATGCTCAGTAGAGTCTTGCTAAAATGTGGTAGTTTAATTCTCCAAATCTTCTACTCCATGCTGGGCATATTCAAGTGCAGGGGTGAATAAACTTTCCCTGCAGATATTGCTCTTGGCTGCTGAGGGTGGGACTCCAGAACTGAGAATATCAGGCCTTTCTTACCTGTGATCACAATGTTCCAGTAACAAAGTCAAGGCAGTGAGAGGAGGACAATGGGAGACTGAAATGCAGAGGGGGGCAAAAACTGGACCTTGAGGGGCATTAAAGGGAGTAGGTTTGGAAAAAAGAGACTTGGGAGAGGTAGACAGGGGCTGGGAGGTGGAGGAGACTGAGACTGGCTTATTCAATGACAGTGTGACTGGAAACCAGTGGGCTGAAAAAAACAAGGTGTGAGAGGAATGGGAAATCAATGTGACAAAGACCCAGGAATGAGATAGCATGGGTAGAGAGACTGGAACAAGGAACTGGGGACTGGGAGTGGTGAGGAAAGACTGGGAGTCAGGAGGGACTAGAACTAGGGTAAGCAATATGTATGGGGAGACTAGGACTGTCTGGTGAAGGACTGTGAGATGAAAAGCCTGAGGTCTAATGAATTGCAGTGCAAGGAGGAAAGGGAGAGGTTGGATTGGGAAAGGCACAGGGTGAAGGAGATGAGGTGGAAGTGTTTTAAGCTTGGGGGGGGGGGGTTAATGGGCAGAGGACTATGTTGCCCACAGGAGCATACTTCCACTTAGCACCTAAAATAAAATGCAGAATTCCTGACTCTCACCATTCCTCCGCTGTCCACAAATACCTGTGAAACTGACCAGCAAAGGAACACCCCAACTCACCTCGTGAACATCCAGGTGACAGTCTACTAGTCTTCCCTCGGTTGGTGGATATCTTTGGGGGGATCTGAAAATTCTTACCCTGCTGGTTTCTCATGTGAGTGTCAAATATAATGTCACATGATGGAATTTCTTTCTTTCTTTCTTTCTTCCTTTCTTTCAGTTGGCCATTTTAAAAACAAGAACAAACAAACAAAAACTAGGAAATTAAACACATGCAAACCAAGCTAATAAAACAAAATTAAATTTGCAAGGGAATGTTAGCAAATGCCATACTTAAGGTTGTCTAAGCAACCCGAATTAATTTCCCTTTAGTTACATAATCAGATGCTATTTTCCCCCTCACAGGATCCTTGCCTTTCTGTGCACAGGAAATGAATCAAGGTTGTGTGGTGAAGGAGACTGTTGTCTGTAGGAATCCTGCCTTCTGTATTGCAGAAGTTGGAAGATGTGTGGGGACTGAAGCAGGGGATTTCAGGAAGAGTGAGGATGATCTCATGATTTAAGGCACTTCAGTTCTGACCTGAAGAACTTGATTCTGTGTCTGCTGTGCAATGCTAACCTAGTCACTTAAATCAATTATTTAACTAATTTTATTTTCCTCATTTTACAGATGTTTGACTTGAGTCCCTGGGGTCTGATTTGCAAAATGTTGAATTGCTCACAGCTTCAACTGAAATCAGTGTGACTGTGCTTTCGTATATAAAAGTGTTATATAATGCCAATAAGTACTTTGAAAAAATCAAGCTCTACGTATCTCAAATTGAGCACTCCAAATTAGTGAACATTTTACCTTAATTTCCATCCTTTATCTCCACATCTGAAAAATGGGTATAATACCCCTGCTGCACCTCACAACTGTTTGGTGACATTAAATTAACGTTTATGAAGCACTCAAGTACTGTAGTAACAAACAGCATAGAGAAGCCTATGATGAAATTTATATTTCTCATCTTCATTTCAGTAAATAAGACATGGGGATACAAATTGAACAACAAAGGTAAAACAGGATATTGAATATCTGCTTGTTAATTGAACACTCTAATCTGTACATGGATGAGTCATGGCTCCTGTCGGGGAAAAAAATGCTATATGATCACATAATTAAAATCTGCATTATAATGCGTGCACATAAGTGGGCTACATTAAAGTTCCACAGTCATAATAGTCTACTTATGATAGTTATATGGTCCTCATTGATTCTACTCCTGTAAAATAGGGAAATGCTGATATCCACATTGTACAGTGGGGAAACTGAGGTTCAGACTATTTAAGGCTACGTCTACACTTACAAAACTATTTTGAAATAGTTAATTTGAAATAACTAGTTCAAATTTAAGGCAAAGTTATTTTGAATTAGGAGCCCAGTGAAGATTGTCTGATTTGAAATAAAGTGGGCTTTATTAATTCGAAGTAGAGAGTCTTCACTTGACTCTCAAATTCAAAATAGGGGAAGGCAGGAGAAAAAAAAAAGGAAAAGGAGTTCGAATTAAGCCTATTCCATGGCTTAAAATGGCTTAATTAGAACTAATAGCTTTGAAGTAAGTGTTCATTTGAAATAAAAGGAGGTTTTATTATATCAAACAAGTGATTCCTTATTTCAAATTAAGGAACTGCTTAATTCAATATAATGAAATGCCTCTTTGGCCGGGGAATACGTTATTTTGAATTAAGCCTCCTTAATTTGAAATAACTTGTAAGTGTAGGTGTAGCCTAAGTGACTTGTCCAAGATTACACATAGGGCATGTCCATACGAGAGTTTTATTTTGAAACAACAGCTGTTGTTTAGAAATAAAACTTGTTAGGTCCAGAGGAGGCTTTGTTATTTTGAAAGGACGGGACTCTGTCCTTTTGAAATAAAGGCAGTTATTTAGAAACTGCGGTTAGGACATGTTGTTTCGAAACAATCCCTGTTTTGAAAGAGCAGTTTGACCTTCCTTCCAGGGTGCTGAGTGCCCCAGGCAAGGGGAAGCAGTGGGCAAAGCTGGCTAGGACGCCCACCATCCCCCTGCTCCCAGCAATAGGAAGTGGTGGGCTTCCCCTTGCCTGGTGCAGGGGGGGTGGCGGGCGCCCCAGCCAGCTTGGCTGGCTGCTCCGCTTCCTAGCAGGGCACGCAGCTCCCTCTGCTAGCACCCTCCACTCATTCCCCGGCTGGGGCTGGGCACTTGCCACGCTAGTGGTTAGGGGCTGCGGGCTCTGTGCCCTGCCGGGGCTCAAGGCACCTGCCCACCCCGCTGAAGCTGCGGGTGCAAGCCGCGGCCTGCTCTGGCTCCCGGCTTGCAGCCCGGCCACAAACGCGGGTGAGGGAGCCACGGTCCCCCCTGATTGCCTGCTTGCCCTGACGCCACGGCAGTGGGGCAAACAGGCAGGGGAGCCGAGGCCCAGCCAGCCAGCTGGGGGACCTGCCCTCTCCTCCCTGGGTACTTTTTCCCCTGCCTGGCTCTCTGGGTGCCCCTCTCTGGGAATCAAAATAGCATGTCCATACACAGGGCATGCTATTTCAGTTGTAGGGTATTGCCTTATTTATTTATTTATTTTTAATTTGAAATAAGTCTTTTTAAAATAAAATTTTGCATGTGGACATAGCCATAAAGTCTCTAGAAGAGTGATAAATCAGATATGGGTCTCTAAATCCCAGGCTAACACCTTAATCACAGGACTATCCTTCCCAATATGTATCATGAATAGGTTACTACCATTGAATACATTTTTCTTTAGTGAGACTTGCAGTTCTTATCTTTTCCTCATAAGATAGCACTAGAACTTTCATAGCATGCTGGTTATTACTGTGATGAATTGATAATATCCTGAGTGAGCCCAGTGAAGGTAAACTTTACTGAACTAAGTTAAATTATTCTGAATTAGGGTTAACTCCTTTGGGGCATATTAAAAATGCAAAGTTGTATGTAGTGTGGTGGGATTGTGTATCTCCTCTATTATTAACCCTTTGAAGTCACCCTTCTTGGGGAGAAATTCATATGCTAGTTCAAATTGGAATCTCCAGGGATGAACAGACAAAGAAAGGATTTCTGGATAAAAATGACTGAGGTTTAACTAAGCTCAGAGCGGCCACCTTGCTCTCTAGCAAATGGACAGGACCATGGAGGGTCCAAACTCTTCGTGGCAATTTAGAACAACTGGTCCTACTATGGTCTTGCAGCACTGAGTGCTTGTTCGGTACTGATGCTCTGATGAACTTGTAGCCACAAGGATGCCCCTAGGGTGGGGTACTAAAAGACTTCACTTGCTATATCCCTAATAGATAATAGGGTTGACATCTGGGTAAGTTTATTAGCATGCGCCTAGATTATTTTATTGTTTTTAACATGTAATCTCCATTGTGCTTTGTAACGTAAGAAAGCTTGCTTAGAAATATCTGTGTGGTAACATATTTGTAATATTATCTGTCTCTGAAGAGAAAGGAAGCAAGTATTTTAAGGGAAGACACAATGAAGGAATGAGAACTCTCCAGCTTAGGAAAACATCAATCGATAGAGAAAGGAACATGTCTCCCATGAGAGGCAATGCTTAGGGAGCTGAAAGCCAAGAGTGGGTGCCTTTGCTGAGCCACTAATGTGAAATACAGGTGCAGTTGCCCTGAACTGTGCCAATTATAAACTCATTCAAATAAACAGGTGCACAGCCTTTCCCTTTCCATACCCAGTTTGGTGAGAAATCAAGCTTACCCTACACCAGTGGTTTTCAGACTTAGGGTTGGGACCCAGTACTGGGTCATAGACCCTCAGGCACTGGGTCACAGGACCCGCTGCTGCCACCACCAAAAGACTGGCACGCATTGCTCAAAGATATAGTTGTTGGGTCATGGGCATAAATGATTTTTTTTCAACTGGGGTCCTAAGGAAAAATGTTTGACAACCACTGCCCTACACAAATACTTTTATTAGTCACATATTGGTGCCACAATGATCTTGATCTTGATAGTGATACTCTAGTTCCAGATTTGAGGTTTCTAATTGTTGAGTAGAAATCCCTGTCTGGTATGTATGCATTCATTTTACATTAATTTGTAAACTGGCAAATCAGGTTGCAGGTCTCTGAAACAGTACAGTATTTAGAGATTTTAAAATTTATAAAAGAAAACTGGTACAGCTAAGATTGTTTAATCTACATCTGCTAACGTTATGCCTTGCAGTAACTTAATCCTTTCAATGATATACTGAGGAATATAAAAGAAAATAAAACCTCTAGTAGTGTTATAGAATAAAAATGTTTGTCATAACAAAACAAGGACATCTTGCTCACTCTTCTGCTAAATCAGTCCTACACTGGAGAAATAGACCAGTTAAAGATGGAAGAGCCATCATAAATCATCCTGAAGCCAAACTGTTATTTAATATGTCAAGAAATGAAGCCTGCTGACTTGATAAAGGCGACATTTCAGATTTACTCTTCAGCTATTATTTTCACTTTCTTATTTCTCAGAACAGGTAAAAATTCAAAGAAATAAAGACAGGGATGAGGTCAGTGGGGGAAGAAAGAAGCTAAGTATACTTTGGTATTTGTATGGCTTCCTTTTGAAGTGAATAGACTCCAAATATTTACTTTGTTCATCCTGTTGAGGAGTTTTACGAAATAAAAAATACTGGGTAAAATGTTCAAGTGACCCAAGGCCTAAATCCCATTTTCAAAAGAGATTAAGGCATGTAGTGGTCCCAGTCTCATTGCAAGTCAAAAACGTACTTTGATTGCTAGTGCCTGGGTCACTTTAAAAAATGAAGCTTAGACTCTGAAGATGTTACCATTTATTTTTGTACGGCATATCTACAGGAAAAGTTATATATTGAAATATTTCCTAGTATTTCAGTATATAACCTGCCTTATCTATTTGTGGAATGGCTATATGCACACACACACACACACACACACACACACACACACACACACACACACAC